>RJWH01000315.1:600000-936489 GCA_004363575.1 Solenodon paradoxus
CTTGGTTAAAGGCAGTTTCCTGAGTCTAAGACCCACCTCCTCTATGGTTGATAAGTTGGACTAAATAGGCTTCTTACCAATATGGTTCCTATGGGTGCTAACTGAAATTGATTGCTTGATTGATTAATGATATTCCAGTTTTTGTAAGACTGGTCTCCTCAAATATGTTCAGATAGACTTTTTCCAAGATGTCCAAAACAAGCTTTTTTTGGTATGTGTCACCCTTGTTATGTAGAACTAAGATCAATCATGGTAGGTCTTAAGAAAAACTGTTTCCATTACCTTAAAGAATAATAATTACTTAAATCTAGCTTTTTTATCAGATAAATCTCTCTTAGGGAAGGACAAACATCTAGAAGAAGGGTTTTGTCATAGAAAGTCTCTTCATGTGAAAACACGCCCTTTCTCCTTGATGCCCCAGGCCTCTATCTCATTCCTTAGATCAGGATATAAAGCCTCCATTTGTTCTTTCTCTCTCTCTCTCTCTCTCTCTCTCTCTCTCTCTCTCTCTCTCTCTCTCTCCACACACACACACACACACACACACACACACACACACACACACATTTCCTTCCTCCCTTCCTCCCTCTTTCCCTTTCTTTTTTCCTTTTTTAAAGAAAAACAGGCAGGAATGAAAATGAGTACGCAGGCAGGTAGGAAGAGGGGAGGAAGAAGCATTTTATTTTATTTTTATTTAGTTATTCTTATTGGTTGTTTTCTCCCTAAACCTGGAACTTGAGCCCAGGGTTATGTGGACTGGGATCCTTCAGAAGTGATTGACCTAACTACTACTCCACCAGGTTATGCCTAAGGTTTTTCTCTTAAAAAACTCTACTTAATAATGTCAAAATCTATAAATATATGGGTAGATACAGAAATATGACTTTCTGTATTAAAATTTAAAAAACCCCATGATCTCCATTTTAACAAAATTAATAACATTAATAATCAATGAGTGCAGCCATAGAGTTGGCAGATAATATTTGCTATACTTGTATCTGACAAAATTTACAGGATATTTTAGGAGTCTAATTTCCTTGGAATATACTTTGAACTGAAATTTTGCTGCCTATATATGACCATAAAGAAGAGTTTATAATCAAATGAGGCTCTCTATGTAATTGACATTTTTATTATTTGAATGTCTGTAAGTATCTATTCAGATTTTAGCAATTTTTTTCTGCAAAGGGTCAGATAGTAGCATTTTAGGTTTTGGGGACTATGCATTTTTTGTCATGATTATTCAGATCTGCTTATACAATAACAAACAATGTGTAAACGAATATGCATTTGACCTATTGGCTAGCAGTTTGTCAGTCTCTAGATTTCATCATATATCCTTCATAGGTACTTATTTTTATTCTTTACCTTATATTTATGTCTTTTGAAGTCACAAGGGGAAATCTAGAGCTATTTTTATTGTTTCAACTGATTTTTACTCATGGTGGCTTCTTTCCTTATGTAGTAAATTTTTATTGTGAGCTATACTTAATTTGCAGGAATTTTCAGACTGAATCAATGGTATATTTCCAAATAATATTTGCATTTGCTTCTGTTGGATGTGCAAAGACTCTAAAAACATTTTAGTTTTTCAGTTTGAGGTTTTCCCAACTGTGGTACTGGTAAGCCCCAGAATGAGAATAAATTTATGATGGTAAATATTCAAGCGAGTTTTAATCATCAATATTATTAATATTATTATCATTATCATCATCATCTTTTTTATACAGAGCCCTGAAAACAGGCAAATTACCTATGTTTAATTGTTAGAGGAATTTCCCCTGCCCCTGACAAAATAGTCTCAGGTTCATTTTGCACAATCTCAAACCCTTTCCTACCCAAAAATTTGGGAGCATTCCTCTACGTGACTCCTGTGTCTATCTCCAGGTGCTTCCTGAACATAAAAGCAGAATACTGGTGCAGTTTATTAGGTCTTCAAAAATCTCCAACACTATTAAAATTATGAACCCTTCACAATAAAAAAGTATGTATATATATATATATATACCACTGCAAAAAATCTTAGATGCTACCCAGTTCCGCTGGAGACAACCCCTGAACTCCTTAGAATTGTGCTTTAAGAGATTTTTTTTCTTAATTATTAGATTATTTAAAAGGAAAGTGAACTGTTTTGGTTGAAGGAAAATTTAAAATTGAATTTTAGTGCAATAATAGTAATTTCTGAGTATTGTTGTATAGAAAACTATAATAGTTCTTTATTATATTAATGGGATCTTGTGGGTAAGTTGAGATAGGATAGGAGAAATATGAATAATGATTAGAGGTTTTCCACTTCATATAACTGGAAGTGGTATTATTGGCAACAGGCCGATACTCTGGCTGTTTTGCTAATTATGTGGTGTTATTTCCTGCTCTAGATAAGTTGATGGTTTGAAAGAACAGTGATCAAAACAAGTTTTATGCAATGTGGTTATTTTATCTATTTTTCATTTAGTTATATCTGTGACTTTTTTTTTTTTGCATTAGCCCTTGATATTATACAGAAATGTAGTAGGGGTTTACATGAACATTCTAAGCCAAAAGAGAACTAGTTCAGCAAAATCAATAGGTTCACCAAAATATTTGAATTATGTATTATATGCTTGAATAATATATACACATTTTCTCTAGTAAGCAATTTTTCAAGACATCAACATCAACTAAATTAATTAATTAAATAACATTAATTAAATAACATTAATTAAAAAAGCATTTCAAAATGTCTTGATAATGGATTTTTTAAAAAAGTTGGTTAAATGAATTGGTAAAATCCTGGGTTAGACTTAGTGAAATAATTTTCTGTAAAGTATAACTCTCAGGAATTATAACAAACAAATATAGTATTGTAAACTTCTAAAATAAGGTATAGCAATCTGCATTTTGTACTCCCATTGAAACATGAAATCTTTTTCTCTTGGTGCTTTCCTGGGACAAGATGTTTAGAACATATCTGTGTACTTTTGAACTGCTTTCATTTCTATTTAAATATGAAATATTTTATGTATGTATGTCATGAATATTTATTATTTTTCTTCATTGAATAGATAGAAATTTAAATATGCTTTAAATGGAAACTATATGCAGAGCATAAAGCAGTAAGTTAATTTTTAATATAAATCTAAATTATCAAGATGGCAAATGTAATAAGAATAACTTCTTATAGCATACTTTCTTATTACAGTTTTTCCTAAATCTTCCAAAACAAACTAATGTGCAGCAAAGCACCAGGACCAAAATGCTCTACCAAATCCCCAAACTCCTAGAAATGCTACTGCCTAAAACTTATGTGTAAGTGTGAACAACATATTTTCCCCTCTGAATTGGATTGAATAGTGAAAATTAAAGTTTAAGATGCTAATTGCATATGTTAATGCTAAGTCCTTTTAGTAATCCTGTGATTTATTGTCTTTAAAAACTCTATAATTAGGTTTAATAAACCTCAATTAAAAATTAAATAAGATCTTAAATATTTAAAATGCATCACAAAACTCTTTGAAAATACTGTGTTGTTTATGCTGACTGTCATGAAACCATCAGGTGGTACACTTGTGAATATCTTAATTTGTTTAGTTTGTGATAATATTATATAATATACATGACATGTGTCAATATCTGAAAAATTCCAACCTACTTTCTTCTACTGCGAATATTTATGTAATATTTACACAGGCATGTTTCACTTGTGCATACTTCATGCATAGTATGGAGGAAATGTTTTATCTTCATATCACATTTTATAAATAATAAATAATTTATTTTATTTATTTTTTTTTAATAATGAACATGGGTAGTGACTGGTAAGGAGGCTGATCTCTTCCCCAAGCTTTTGCATCTTACTTGAAAGGAAGGTGATCTTTTTTGCGTTTTTCGGCAACTCTCTCTTTGCTCAAAACCCCATTCATTCTTCATTGGTCCTTCCACATTATAATGTTTGGGGACTCATATAGGCTCTCCATCATATCCTCTGAAGTTCACTTATCTCCATTATTTATTGAGAAACTGGATGACATGCATAGAAGGTTTTGTAGCTTTAAGGAAGGGAAAAGCGAAATTAATCTGACATTCTTTGCTGCAGAGTTTGTCCTTACTTCATTTTTGCCTTCATGTAAATATACTCTATTCTATTTTGTCAATGGATTTTTTCTCTAGGAAGAGAATAACTCACGATCTTACTCTTGGGAGCACCCCAGTCAACCAGCAATCTGCAAAACTCTGACCCCTGGTGAGGCTGATGCCCTACTGTCAGCAACCAGTCCCAGTGACAGCAGCTGTGGCTAAAACTGTCAGTTTGCTGTTCTAGTTCTGTCTTATATAGATTCTAGAATATGCATATGTAGTTTTACTTTAAACTTTTTATAATATCGAACGAAAAGTTTTTGTAAACTCATGAAGTTAGGACTCCAGTGTGGACAATGACCTGAAAGTCCCTCTTAAAAATTTTAATGTATATTTTATACATAGATATAAAATTACAAGTTATTCTATCTCATATGATTTTCTCATATCTTTTTTTAGTATCTTAAACAAAGAAAGAGATGAGTGGAGTACGAGTTTATAAAACAAGCATATGTTTATCTAGAATACTTAGTTAAAAATTCAAATTATAACCAAAGAAGCTAAAATAGATTTTTTTTTCTGTTAAAATAGTATTTTGAATAAGACTGGAACATTTGTTTATAGTTGTTCTTTTTCCTAATGTAATGGCTTCTGCCAAATCCATGAGTAGCTTACTGTATGAGAAAGTTTAGCTTCTAGTAACTTTGTATTAATAGCTAATGAAATTATTCGTTTTTCTATTACATTGATGAAATCATGGATAAAAATAAAACATCTCAGCTCTTTTCTCACAGCAATAAACTGTGTGTATGTTTTTAAAATGAAGGGTATGTCTGGATACGAGTTATAGAAATATATTAACATTCTAGCAATAATAAAAAATGCATTACTTGTAGAAAATTATTATTAAATTAGGCTATACTGACTGGTGTTTTAAATCACTTTTAAGTAAAATCCCACCCCACTGATTGAAATCAGATCAGTGATAACGGAAAGGAAAAGTGGCAAACTACATCATCAGCATCCACTCCAGGAAGGTCACAATACCAACCTTGGATTGATATGAGGAGGCCTTCATAACTTAAGAGACTCAAGAAAACACGCAAGTTGCCTGATGCTTCTAACTGTGATGAAAATCATCCACTCAAGTGGGTATTATTGTAAATCTTTGTCTACATGACAGATTTACATCTCCTTACCTCCATAAAATTCACCGTTAATGGCACAACACCTATTAGGCTGAGATATTTCTAGGTGTAGTACATCATGGTATTTTCCTGTATAGTTTACATTATTCTTGGCATTTCACTGCCTGTCTCATGAGATGGCTGAAAAAGAAAATATAGTAACTAGCACTCACTTCTCAAGGACAAAATGCCATGTCTTACCAGAGGAAACATTCAGAAAATGAAAAGCAAATATTGAAAACAATAAGATTGAAAAATGAGGCAACTGAGAATTCTAGAGAGTTGGGGGAAAATCATTTTGTATCATGGAATATAATTTTTACACATGATCAAATTCAGAATTTTTAACTTTTTTCACAAAGGAACAATTAAACCTTTGCAAAGTTCATTCTTAAAAGTGAGTATGTTCAGGAGAGAAAATGTGATCTTTGACTAAATCCAGTCTTAGAACTTAAGCTTCTGCTAGCACTTATACAGGGAAACTGGGGTCTCACACATATTTGAGTAAAACTACTGTAGCACATTCTGACAGTACAAACTGAGAAGGCTTTGCGTAACAGAGGCAATTAAAGTGTCCAAGTTATTCCTTGAGATGTGTCAGAACTTTGAGAACCTGGGATACTGAATAACTTAATTCTTATTCACATACAGCCTGAGAGGAAAATAATTTCAATTCTTCTATAGAGTCTTTCTACTTTTTTCTCTTAAAAGAAATAATTAAACTGCTACCAGGGTGTATTAAACAGACACATTGTTATAAAATTTGGGACTAGAAAATTCTGTATGCTAATGTCACTGCATTTTACATAGATGAAAAAAAAATTTAAAAAATCAAATTGGAGCCTTCTACAACTCAAGGAAATTACTGACATTTTGCATTCAAAGTCCTGATTTTATATATGAGAAAGCTGCACATTGGCTAACTTTAGTTCACATTATTAGCTAATTGTAGAACCAGGACTTAAGAAATAAGTTTTCTTTAGAGAATCTTTTTAGATAAAGGAAAAACCTGTCTACCTTTCATGGAGCTGGATTTGAGTATGCAGTAGAAAATGTTCTCTTTATTTGTATGCTTTTTTCACTGTGAAAAGAGAAGCAGAGAAGATGAAATTATTAAAATTGTAGGCAAATTTTGAAAAAACAAGCAAATTTTTACAACTTTTTTTGGTATGTAGTGTGTATTGCTTCTTGATCTATTTCTTTCCTTGGAGTAGCATCCCTTTCATTTTATATTCACAATAAAGGACACTGTGGAAAAGCCTCATGTGCAGCAATATTACATTACACAAAGTTTTGGATGTATGATGTTTATTGGTGCTGCAAACTATTGGAAATAGCTCTATATATCTTGTGGAAAGACCTCTCTAATAATGGCTCGTAATGGTTTCACATAATAGGGACTCAGAACGTATTTGTTACTTGATTTGTTTCTTTTGGTGGTATTTTTTGTTAAACCTATATCCAAGATAGTTTAGTCTGGAACATGAATGGCCTGAAAAATTAATACACTAAAATGTTCCACATATATCCTGTGCTTACAGTTTTTTCTATAAAATTGTTTTCTCGAGGCTGTACTGCACAATTTTGCTCTGCCCACAAAGCAAGACAGGAAAATTCTTATCATCCTAAATGTGAACATATAGTCTGTACTTCCTTTTGACTTCAGGGAGGGTATAACAGCATTCAGTATAAACTGTTTTCCAGTAGATAACTTCCCTAATACCATCTAAGTGATATCAAACCCCCTGTGAAGAGATCCTATCTGATGGATGGAATATTGCTACTATGGATGAAATAGCATCACTCCCCATTCATATGTTGAAGCCGCATCTCCCAATGTAACTATATTTGGTGACGAGGCCTTCATGGAGGTAGTCAAGTCACATGAAGTCAAGGTGGGACTCTGGTTCAGAGGACCATTGTCCCTTTAAGAAGAGACATCAGAGAGTCTCTTTCTCTCTTCACCTTTTGAGGCACAGTAAAAAATGTGGTTATATGAGAACTCGAAAAAGTATTCTTACCAGAAACTGACTCTGCTGGACCATGGATAGTCTTCTGAACTGTGAGAAATAGATTTATGTTGTTTAGACCATTATGGTGTTTCATTATGGCACCCAGAGCAGACTAATAAGATTACCACTTAAAACAAAGGCATGATCAGTCAACAAATAAATATTAAAAAATGATTATATGCTTAAAGCTTTAAAAAAAATTGCACTGTTGTTTTTCTACTACACTACACACATCTTAGAGTTCTTTACTTGTCCACCTCTTAGATCATTAAGGAAGGAAATGAATAAACTACTTTTCTTGGAAAATTACACATACACATAAAATTATGAAAATAAATATGTTGAAATCTTTAGCTTAATCCCTTAGCAGACTAATTGAAAAAGAAATTAGAAGTTTTAAGTAGAGTTCAATTATTTAAGGACTAGCTGTGTCATGAATTTTATTGTCCTCAGATTTGTTTTCATTTTGCTCTTTGGACCCAGCACCTTATCTCAAAAGACAGCAGATCTATAGCTATAGCAGAGCTATAGCTTTCATGAGTGTTCTGAGTCAGAAATGTTGAGTGTTTCCAAGATGAATAATTATGTTTGCATAGCAGAATACATACATTTAAGTTAGAAATACGTTGAAAAATGTCATTTCCTTTGCAACCTAAACAAATTAAGAGGAAGGGAAATATAACTAAGTAGAATTCAGAATTTGTTGTGAAATTTTGAAAGAGTTCCAGAAATTTGACAAGACCGAAAATATTGCTTGGCATTTATGCCCTGGGATGAGTATTTTAAGAGTCCAAATTAAACTTGTTGACAGATATATATGATAATAAAGTCTAGTGGTGCTGTTTCTGTTTTTTGTTGCAGGTACTGTCCTATGTACCGATTGGTCCCACATATAACCTAGTCAAGTTACAATGTGTTATGCAGATGAGATATTTATATTGCTGCATATTTTTAAATTATTGTCAGATGCACATGGCATAGCATGTTTCCAAATTCTTATAAAACTAAACATAGGAAGTCAAAATTAACTTGCGTGACAGATTTCAAGGTTACTGTTATACTACATACTATTTACTAATTGAAGAACAATGGCAGATGGCGTGTAATTGAAAATTTAAGAAGGACACTAAAAAGCTCTAACTGCTTTCATTCTGTAGATGATATGTGTGCTTAAAGGCTGTAAATTGTCTCCTTGAGCCACTATTGTATGTAGTTATACATACAATACATCTCCGTTTTATCCAGCTTGGATCACTAGTTTCCATTAGTATCTCTGTTTTTATGATGCATTGGAAAAGTCAAGATAATAGCTCAGGCAAAATGGAACATCAAGATGCATGTCAGTTTTTGTAGTGAGTTATAGAGGTGGAAACCATTATTGTTGAGATCGTATAAGTCTGTCTTTGATGTCAAAATTCTAAATTTAAAATTTATTACTGGAATTTTGAAATCTAGTCCTATATAATAATCTCAAAATAATGTAATTCTGAAGGTTTCTCTTCTATATATTTTCTACATAGAATTAAGTATATACATCTGGTATTATACTTGAATAAATGTTATTTTATTTCCTTTCTAACAGAGGATCAGAGGTGGGAAATGTAACACTTTGACCTACTTTGGTTACAGTGTGGATATTGTTCAGGATTCTAATTTGGTGGTTACATACAACACAGTAAAAAGAAGACAGGCTAGTTCCATAGGTTAATTCTGGTCTAGGAGAAGGAGCAGATGCTCCTTATTGGTAAATCATTATTTCTATAAGATATTAGCATTTAATTCCATAAACTAAGAGATCTGCTGTCACTACTGTGTATGTCATTGTGGGGACCAAGGAATAATTCCCCCATTTCTCTGAGATTCTTCATGGGGTAGATGAACAAACAAGCATTATTCACAGTTAGTAAAAGTCCAAATTTCATGACATGCTTGGGAAGAATTTGCATGACAATAAATTCTGAGGCAGAAGAAAAGACTTAAATCCTGTGCTAAAACTTAGAAAGAGGGCCTGTGGAGTATCAGGGACACAGAAGAAGGGCTTCACATGGGGAGGACGGATGACTCATGTTTATTGCCAAAGTCAAGATAAGTGTAACTTTCATTTCCACATTTTTTTAAGACATGCAGAAATAATGACCACTTCTTGATTAGGGGAATGGTGGAGGCCCAGGGCATGGCTTCTTTGATTAAGGGAAGAACGAAAGAATTAGGAGAAGGCAGGAGGTTATCCTTTACCTGCAGCATTGTTTCTGCTCAGGAGATCTGTTCTGAGAGTCTTGAAGCATCTGTTTTAACCCATTCGCCATCATCAAATTCCTTGAGAAACTGAATAAAACAAAAAGGTAAAAGAAGAATGGATTCTCTCTCCCTTCTTGAGTGGAAACGTCCATCTTTCTCTGTCCTTAGACATTGGAGTTTTTGGTTTGGGGGCTTCAGACACTGGAGTCATTGTATCAAGGACTTTCTTAACTAGTTTTGTTATCATATATATGGTTTTCTCTCTCTCTCTCTCTCTCTCTCTCTCTCTCTCTCTCTCTCTCTCTCTCTCTCTTTCTCTCTCTCTACTTTCATCTAATTGGCTCTGTTTATCTGCTGTAGAACTCAGACTTAAACAGAGACTAAAGACTGTGGAAATGAAACAATTTCTAGTATTCAATAGGCAATCAATATTTGTTAAATGAACAAGCTAATACATGCATGACAGTAACTTACCTACATATGTAGTGATGTCTGAATAAGTCAGTTTTATGTAACAAAATATCACCAAATGAGTGGTTTAAACAATGGAAATGTATCTACTCACAGTTTCAGAGTCTGGAATTCCAAGACCAAGTGGTATCAGGATTGGTTTCTGATGATTTCTCTTCTTGAAGGAGAGAAATCCTGATTCTCTTCCTCTTCTCATAAGGACGTCAGACCTACTGGTCAGTCCCTACCCTTGTTTAACTTTAATGATCTCTTTAAAGCCCCTATCTCCAACTGTAGTAATTTGGGGAGTCAAAGTTTCAACATACAGGTTTGTGTGCCTGTGTATGACTGGGTGAGGGGGAATAAGTCAGTTCACAAAATGAGGAGCCCTGAGATTATGAGAAATGTGAATGATCTAGGCAGTTATTGTCTACTAGCCACTTTATCTACACCTCCTTCACCATAATGACTAATTTTACAACTATAAAATCTGCCCTTCTGTACTACCAGCATAATGATGATATGAGGAATCTTAAATTATTTAATAAACCCACAATATGTCCAAAACTTAAGAAAACCAATATAAATTCTCTTGAGAATGGCATATAGATTTTGATCTAGATTCCCTCACAATATCACCCAAATAACAAGAAATGAACCAAAAACCACACTTGACTAAAAGCAGTGTATAGTTGAATAGAACCCATCTCATAATCTATGTGAACTTTGCTCTAATAGGATTGATTCAAAAGAAAGAGAGTAGCAGTGAATTTTATATTCCTAGCTAGGTAGCTACATTTCAATTTATAAGTTGTATAGCTTATTAAGTATTCACTTTCACATGAATAACCCAGAAAAATTATAAGGCATTGCATCAAGATTTTGGTGTGGTATTTATAAATCTCTAGTGTTATTTTTTAATTAAAAAAGAAAAAACATGACTGCAGAAGTTTAAACTCCATATTCTAGCAATTTCCCTAGACTATTTAGTTTTATTATTATCCAAGAAGCATATATAATTTGTTAAAATAAAAGGATAAAATATATATTGAACAATTCAGATTACATTAAACTCTTAAAGCCCTATCTAATAAAGATGCTTATCAGTGATTAGACTAAGACTATTAACATTACTATTTAAGAATGGCTTAGAAAGATATTAACTGACATAACTGTTGGATACATTTTGAAGAAATAATCGTCTTGATGTATATCTGATTTTATAACTTCTATCTAGATATGCTTTGTTGAATTATGATTTTATCTGTAAATCTTATAGACTTATGATGATTGTTTTTAGACTAGTTCAAGTCTTCAGATTATTCCTCATCTAATAGTGCTGGTTCATATACAAAATATTTATTTGCAAAAAAATGTGTTTTGTCACATAAAGTATCATAAAAACAGTAAGCATAGGGATATTGCATATGATATTTTTAAAAAAGTCTATCTTCTTCAACATTAAAATGTATTTATTTCTTCTATTTCTCTCTTTTGCTTGTTCCTATTTTTCTTTCTCTTTTATTAACCTTGCTAATCACGATTTCTTATTTCCCTTGTTTCCTGTTCTTCACAGAACTCTCCACTAAGATCTAAAGTGCACATTTCTCTGACTCCTTTCTAAATCATTTACTTTAAAAATGCTCCCTTTTAACTTTTTCTTTTGTATGCACCTACAAAAATGTGTAGAAATAACTAAGTACTTTTATGCCATTTCCAAGCAAATTTTAAATAATAGCAGAAGATTGACATATGGTACTTCATAACATGTAAATGAGAAATGTGAATGATCTAGGCAGTTATTGTCTACTAGCCACTTTATCTACACCTCCTGCACCGTAATGACTAATTTTACAACTATAAATTCTACCCTTCTGTACTACCAGCATAATGATGATATCTTTTTTGAATTGGGGAATGATGTTAACTGAACATGAAAATCTCAGTTTTCTCACATGCATAAATCTTTTCATTTGTAGTTAGTGTAATCTCTTCTTCAAAAATAAGCTATTAACTACTGAGCTGTGATCTTTATGCAATGCTGTCTGAAATACAGTTTTTGAAATAGAAATACTAGGTAAGAACTATTTAAAACCACAAAATTTTGAGACAAGAATTACTGCTGCCTATCTGGTTATAGTGATTTAGTGGTTTTCTGGTGAGATTAATGAAAACATAAGAGCTTGTATTTTTAGAAGAGATGTGCATGCTTATTTATTTTTTCTTGTTAATTTTTTTCTGGAAGATGTTTTTTGTATCATGAGGCTGTTTTCACCTTTGAGCTTCACTTTGTGACTTCAGTTACAGTGACAGGAAGACACTAAATTCAGCTTCAGTGTCTCTAGAACTATTGGAATTTATAAATCACCTGGTATGACACCATCCAGAATATGGCTTCTTTCACGTGTTTTGTTAGCTGTTTAATGATGTTCAAAGATAAGACAAAACTCCATGAAGATTCTAGAACTTTTATACTGTAAAAGATTTGAAAAATATCTACTTTAAAGTAGTTCAGTTTGTGTTCTGTAGGAAGCCATACTGATGGATGTTGTGTTTATTAAACTTCTTTAGATAACAATGGACAATTATTCTTACCAAAGGAAAGAAAAGACTGACTAGAAGGTAAAGGATGTAACTCACAAAGGAAAGAGGAACTGCTCTGCTGATCTCAGATACTGCAGTTGGAGACTATGTTGCCAGCATTATTTTCTCTTGGAATCTCAATTCTGTATTATGTGGCCACAAAGTCCATAGTCCTTTAGAGTCTTATTAAGAACCAATTTTGGCAGATGAAATAATCAGAGAAGAGAGTGAAATTTTCACCCAAATACCCATTTAGATGAATAAGAGAAAATGACTTTATTGGATTAATATAGCTATGTAACTATCCCTGGAGTAATCTCACCAAAATACCCATTCAGAAAAATAAGAAGAAATGACTTGATTGGATTAGTATAGCCTTGCAACCATCCCTGAAATAATTTTGGGGCCAGTAGGAAGATGTGTGGATTACTATTCACTCTTTGGTCAGAAAGGTATGCCACTATCATTAGCAGTTGAATTTGAAAAACAATATTCTAGTAACTAAGGGGAGAGAGATGTTTATATATAGTAAAAGTAATGTCCACAAGGGTTCACTGTGAATGTTCAGTACCTATATCTATTTTATCACATAACTTTTCTTTTAAAGGAAAGAGGCAGTGAAGAATTGAGAAGAGCAGGCAGGTAGGAAGAGAAGAAAAGTAGCACCCCATTTCATTTTCACTTAGTTGTTCACACTGGCCACGCACTGCCCATCCCCTACCCCCAATCTGTGACTTGAGCCCAGAGGCCTGTGGCCTGTGCTCCTTCAGAGGTGTCAAGGGCGTACCTCTACATGTACTGTTTTGAAAGAACTTTGTGTTCTATTCAATGGTTTGATACATATGTACACTTACAGATTTCCCTACCCTTTCTCACATGGATGGCAATCAAAATTACTGAACAGAGCTCTAAATCCTGAATCTCTGGGCATTAATGGGATGTCTTTTCAATCTAAATTCAGATGTGGCTAAAATTCTGTGAGTCAGAAACAATGCAAGGAGTCCTATATTTGACCACTTAACACCCAAAGTATACAATGAAGAATCAAAAATCTATTTCCACCACAGTAAGGCAGGATTTTCAGCAGGGCCACTGTTGACATTTTGGATTCAATAATTCTTTTGGAGGTTTTTTTCCTGTTCATTGTTGGATGATTAGCAGTATTTCTAGCCTCTACCCATTAGATGTTAGTAACACACCCCACTGCTAGTCATGACAATCAAGAATGTACTCAAACATTGCCAAAAATCTTCTGAGGGACAAAATTATCCAAGTTTAAGAATAATTTAAAAAGGAAGCTTTCCACTAAGATTTGTTATTATCGTTATTACTGTCTAGGCTGGAATATTAAAAATCCTTCCCTCCCCCAATCAATGTCACCTTTTAGATAGTGGAATGTTTCTCCATCAGATATTTTATTGTCCTGTTCTGTTACTTGGAAACACTCTATTGTTAAGGTTCTTTTTAAATATACCTAAAAGGTTATTAATGAAGCTTCACCAGTTGTGAAGTGTTCTACTTCTAGAGAACAATTCTATCATGGCTATTTGTATTCTCTCCACAATGAAATAACCATGAGCCATTGTTTTTGAAGCTTGAGGTTTCTCTTTTCATAGACTTTTTTTCTTTCCTTCCTCCTCTATCTTTTCTCTTTTTCTCCCTCCTGCCCTTTCTTCTTTCCCATTACCTCCCCTTCTTCCAATCTCTTCTCTTTTTCTCTCTCCCCTCCCCCTATATAATTGTCCATAAATTTCATTTACTGGGCACTTTTGTAGCAGTAAATCAATTGCAAATTATGACATCAGGAATTTTATATCTGGATCTCTACTTTGCAGTTTCTTTTTCTTAGCAACAGATAATTTCAACTTCTGAACTTTTTGGGTCTTAGCTCAAAAAGGCAGTTGACTCAAACCACTGTTCAAATCAGGAATAAAGCCATAAGCTGGAGTGATAAGGTAGGACTTCCCTGATACCCAGAGCTTGCATCAGCACTGATGGTACTTTTAGGGCAAACTTAAAAGCCTTTGACAAGTAAGGAATTCAAGAGATTTTTGAGAATGAACTGTCTAGGACATGTCTTTTCATTCTACTGATTTTTTTTTTTTTTTTAATTTCAGTCTTAGATGCTACAGTACATCTCATAAGTTTATAAGTAACATCTTAATGGCTATGGACATAATTATATCTATCACAAAACTGTTTTTACTTGTGGTGACCTGTTTTCAGATGGAGAAGCTTAAAGCTTGTCCTTCACATGTTATATGTCAGCATTCTAATATTTTTGCACCACTGAAGATTGAGTTTAGGCAGGAACATATCTGAGACAAATTGCTAAAACAAATTGCTTAATGAATTGCTTCACTGGCTTAGAGCAATTATTTTTCCTATTTTGGGATAGAAGTGTCTTTACTAGTCCATAGTCCTACTTGAATGGCCAATTCCACACATTCAAGCTTATAATTTCTCACTCTTCTTTTGGGATAATTTTATTTATTTGTTAAAATTATTTCTTTGAAAGTGAAAAAAGTCCAATTCAAATTAACTTTGACAGAGAGATAAAGATTTTTGTTTCCATGTTAGGATAACTGCAAGACTTAGGAAAGACCCTAGAATAAAAAAGACAGAAAACAGAGACTTGATCTATTCATTCAGCAAACTTTATCTGAGGAAATACTATGGTATCAAATCCTGAGATGAGAGCAAAATCAGAAACATTTTGATTTTCCAAAGCTTAGCATCTATTTCAGCAAGATTATCTGCTTCTAATTCTTAATTCAGCATCTCTATTGCTTATTGGATTCATTCTTTCAGGTTCATTTATATGGCAGTATGTACAACCTTTCTTAGCAATTTCTGGCTTATATACATAACCTTCATCTTGAAGAGAAGATGATTTTTTTCTGATACTTATAGTCAAGAAAATCTTGGATATTCCCACCCCTGGGTCTGAGGTTTGAGTTTGCTCAGATTTACCTCTCCAGTGAGTAAAATTCCTGTTTTCTACTGGCGTTTGGGGGGAGGAACTGGTAGCCCTGTCTGTAGCTCTCAAAGATAACATACCTCTACTCCCTTAGACTTGGTTCCTGCATGGCCACGGCCATCTTAGCTTTGCCCTCTCTAAAATGTTTTCCCAGCTCCCCGAATGTTGTCACTCTAGTGTTCCATTTTCTTTGTCTTTAGATGTCTATGGTTTTTTGATTTTAAAATCATTTTCTCTCATTTTATTGTCGCCTCAAAGAATATGTACAAACAGTTATGTGATGTGTATATTTCATGTATGTGTACTTTATGCCAAGTGTCCTATGACCAATCATCTTTAAAATACCTGCAGGAGTATAGTGCCTCCACCCCACCCCCAATTTGTGCAGGTACCTTGATGAAATATCATTTGAGTAGATTTTCACTTTATCAGTGTTATTAAGTCAAAGCTATATATTTAACTTTCAGATAAATGGATATAAAGGCTGAATTCTGATAAAGCAATCATTTCCTCTTCAGTTCTTAATTTTCTCGAAAAGTTTGCTGAAAATTTTGTCATCCTCCCTTGATAGTGAGATGAATACAATAATGAGTGATTCATGGTGGTTTAGCCAGGTCCTTCTCTACTGTGTTATGTCATCAACTTTGCAGAAGGGGAAGCATCTCTCTCAAAGAACTACATTGATTTACACACACACACACACACGCAATCTTTTAATATTGAAGAATGTGTCAAATTTTGACAGTGTTAGCACTCCCTAGTGGAGTAGCAGTCCAAGAGCACAGTCCACACACATTCCAAGGACCCTGGTTTGAGATTCAGGGCCAGAGGGTATAACCATGATGACCAACTAAATAAAATAAAGTGCTCATCCTCCTTGCTCTGCCTGCCTCTGCTCCCCTTCCTTCCTGCCTGCTCCTGTCCTAAAAACAAAGCCTCCAACACAAACGGCATCAACAAAAAGCAACAACTGTTTCTGACAGTGTTAGCAAAAAGGTTTTGTGAAAAGAAAGGGCAGATATTTGTCATTTGTGGCTATGCAGCAATTAAAATTCTCATCTATGAGTTTGTACTATTGGTAGCACTGATATAAACTGACAAAGGTTGCTTTGTGGTTTCGGAATATGATGCATCTCAGGTTAACAAATAATAAATATATCAAGTAGTGTCTTTCAAAATTACCTAACTCTCATTTTTCTTTCAGTTCTGATACTGCTTACTTGGTTTTTAATTATGTCTATGTCTCCATGTTTTCATATTAGCTGTGGGACTCAAAAAATACGAAAACTTTGGCTCCAACCCAGACTAATTAAATCTGAATTTCTGAGGATGGCACCTGGACAGTAGTGCTATGTTGAGCTCTACAGGTGATTATGGTATACAGGCAGAGTTGAACACCACTGATCTCTCATTAAGTCCCACAGGAATGTGAAAATAAATATATGATTTTACCCTTTTGATGGAGTATCGGGCTTTGACTTCTTGCTATGTCCTGACCTAAGGAAATTTGAGATTGCTGGGTTGTCAATATTCATCATTATTTTGTTTAGAGATCTAATGCCAGGGAGTCCTAACATTTAAGTATATGAAGTCCTAAAATATGAAATAGATTTAGAGAATTTTGTTGTAGTGCAGCAGTTAAAATATAAAATCTGTTTTGGACTTTCTCTGTAACCTAATCAGAAGAATGCATGGAGACTTCGTTTCTTAAAACTGAAATATTTTACTTCCTATTTAATTACATGAATGCATTTATTCATGTGAAAGCATTCTTTTGTTATACGCAAATGTTTTATAGTACTATATATCCTAGCTTGTATTTTTTTCTCTAAAGTATTTGTTTTGAACTCTCCTGATTAGAAATAATTTTTCCCTTACATATCATGGGTTACATATCAAATGTTTGTTTGATCCTACTATGTGTTAGGCATCTTAAATGGAGAGTCAGATTAAAGGTGATGACTCAATAACAACAAGATGCTGATTTATATGTCAAAAATTTTGAAATAATCTTGAATTAAGGCTCTAATATTTGCTTATAAGATGTCAAAATATCTTTAGAATTCTTCAAGTCAAATTGACTTATTTTTAATATATATTGTCTAGGGTCCTAAAGTAGCAGAGAATGAAAAAAGAGAAGGTAGCCTTGACAGTTACTTAGAGTTTGAGAATCACAGACCTCTGCTTTTATGTCTTGTTTTGAATTCTCTACTTTATATATTTTAGTTGCTTCTAAATACCAAAGTTTAGTACATTTATCCTGATTAAGTTTTCCTTATCATTTATTATAGTTTTTTGATGATTCAGATATTTTTTGTTGTTGTTGCAAGGATAAATTCAAGACTGGAAGTGATAAATTTCTGTGTTATAGTCAGTTTTGGAATAACCGTGGACTAATTTTGCCTCTATTGGTACTATGATTCTTTTTCCTTTTTAAGGGAAAGTATAGGAAGGAAGGAAGATGAGTAGACAGATAGACAGGAAAAGAGAGGAGGAAGAAGAATATTATTCGTCTTATTTAGTTGTTCATCTTGGTTGTTCTCCCTGGTCCAGGGTCTTGAACTGGGAACCTTGGAATGTATATGGACTTAATACCCAGTGAACTAAACCTCTGGCTACCCAGACGTGCCAAGTCCCATGATTTTTATGATCCTTAAGCTGTCTCCCTAATTCATACAGATTTTGAAAATTTCCATAATTTATATTTGAAAATAATGTGTTTATTATGATTATACATTCAAAATTAATAATAGATAAAAATAATGATGTGCTATTATGAAACTGAAGATTGATAGCTAAATTATTCCTCAAGACACTGGTTCTTAAAAGGGGCAATTTTATCCATGAGGGGATATTTGACAATATCCGGAGGCATTGTTTTAACTGTCATGACAAGAAGGTACAATCAGCATCTGGCGGCTGGGGATGCTACAAGTAGAACCTAAAATGCACAGGAAATCCCCCATGACAAAGGCCTATCTGTTCTAAAATGTCATTAATGCTTCGCTTGAGGAATCTTGTCTTAAAATCATTCTAAGAAAAGGACTGTTTTGTTGAATTTTTAATGTACACTTGAAAGCCATAGGACTATAATTTTTATCTAGGGAAAAGATAATTTAAAAGCATTTATGCTTTAAGTTTTCTTTCCTTTGCACATTAATGTATTCCTTCTAAAGCTCTAAATTGAGTAGATTAAGTGAATTTCCTTCTAAAATGTTCAACTACCTATAACCACGAGAGCTTCCTTTAAGTGCAAGTGCAAGCTGTCTTCTCAGCAAGTTATGCCAGATTCAGTTATTAAGAAAATGAATACCCCGTAGATAAAATACATCCCCATTTTAAAATAAATTACACATTTAAAGGATGCAGCAGCAGCAATTTTCCAAATATGTTTCTTCTGTACAAATCAAGATTCTATTTCTATGTGCATCATATATTTTCACCTCTAATATCCAGGCTTGATTTCTAGATTTGTAAGGGAACACAAATGAGTATGAACACTCACGCTCTCTAGGGGCACTAATGTAGGAATTCCCTGTGTGTATGTCTCTGTATATTTGTGTTTAGTTTATGAAGGGATCACTTTTAACCTTTACTGGTATTTAATATAGTACTTTTCAAAGAATATTGCATATTGTGAAAAACACTTACTCTAGCTTTACTTTTGTAAGAGAAACATTTTATTGTTAAATATGTTCATATATATTATGACAATGTGCCATATAACCTCAATTTCTGTTGATGAAATTAATAAAGGAAAAGGGATGCCTTCTATTTTAAAATCCATCTCTGATTCCTTCAGTCTGGAGTACCCCCAAAGAACTCTAGCACTATTAATTTACTTACCAGATTGTTTCAAATGTCTATTTATATGTCATCTACCGCAAGTGTCTTATTCTAGAACTAATAAGTATTTCATTATAGGAGTTATAGATATCCATTTTTTTCTTAAAGAATCCCATTTGTGTTCAAATATAACTATCTACTCCATTCAGTGAAATAGCTGCATTTGCAGATGTGTGGCCATATTTGTTTAGTCTAGTTGACCAACCTCGAAAAATCCATCCTTCCTTCTGGAGAATAGTTTTTGATTCCATAATTAAACCTCAAACTCTCAGGATTTCAGAGAATACGGTCTAATCAAATTGGAAAAAAGGAGAGCTTCCCCACTTGCAAGAGAGAGCATTTTTTCCCTCTCTTCCTCACATACATGAACAAGGAACTATACCACTCAAATTGCTGCTGCAGTCATCTTGCTTCCATGGAGAGTCTTTCTAATAGAACTGACACAAAGAAGAGGTGGGAGTCAAGATAATAGCAGAGAAACACACCTGGATTTGTGAATATATCTTGCCTAGAGTCTATCCCACTTTTTGATTTAGACTGTGTGAGAAAATGCCTTTCTATATTCTTTTAGTCTGTCGGAGTAGTGCTTTCTGCTTTCTGTCGCCTAAGTAACATAGTGTTAGAAGTTCCCAATCCTTGTCTTTTTTTTTTTAATCATTCATATCTGTTGACTATTTCCCCCCTGAAATTCAGGCTATATTCACCCAGAACCAAGTCAGTTATTCTCTTTCTCCCTACTCATTTGTAGTAATATTTTTTCATTAACTTTTTTCTTAATTTGAGAACTGCTGACAATTTTTTTTTTTTTAGTTCTCAACTATCATCAAATGATTTGACAAGATTCCTTTAAAAGCAATTCCCTCTCTAACAGAAATTCCAGTGTCAGTTGTTAAGATGTTACAAGTATTACATTTTTCCCCCATTTTCCCTTTCATCACTGAGGAAGATAAAGATTATTGGATCCTGGAGGAAGGATAATATAGTGGTTAGGAGATAAGATTGGGATTAGTCAATTTTTAAAAGTTGGTTTTGCTACTTAGTCACTTTGGGTGAGGTAGTTAACCTTGCTAATCTAGATTTCATAATCTGTGTGTGTGTGTGTGTGTGTGTGTGTGTGTGTGAGAGAGAGAGAGAGAGAGAGAGAGAGAGAGAGAGAGAGAGAGAGAGACAGAGAGAGAGACAGAGAGAGAGACAGAGAGAGAGAGAAATTTTTGTTTGTTAATGTGTGTGAATGTGAAGTTTTTGTACCACAATGGAACAGAGTGGCTATGACAAACTATAAAGTTAACGAAGCTTAAAATGCTTACTATCTTGTCTTTAACCCAAAATGTTAGCTGGTCCTGACTATAAAATTATAGGATGAATAACAGACTTTAGCTCATAAAAGTGTTGTGAGGTTAAATGAGATAGTCCACATGCATAGTTAATACGACAGCAGGGCCAAGAAAATTTTCAGTACATGTTGACTGTCCTTACTGTCATTGCTAATAGTAACATCAATATTTAGAAAAAGGTCAATTCCTGAAGATCAAAAGTTATTTGAACTAATAACCTCAGCAGTTTTTACAATAGAGGAAAACAGCTACCATGAGGACACATGATGCAGATTCATTGGACAATATTTATTAGTGGAGTGAAAAAAGCAATATTTCTGGAGTCAGTTCCCAGGTGAGATATAAACATCACAGGCTGTATAAACGTATTTCTATCACCCTAGTGAGATGGTGCTCCTTTAAATCTTATTTTTCATCCAGAGGAAACGAATGTTATTTTAAAAATCATAATTCATTGCTATTGTTAATTCAATAATAACTATTGTGTGTAGTGCTGCCTTAGATGAGTGTATATCACTAGCATTTGGCCAGATAGTGGAACAATTAATAGAATCCCCATCTCCCCGAAGAGCTTTATTTGTCATGTCAAAGTTACTCTGGTCTGTGCCACACAGATGGTGTTGTGACAGAACAAAATGATGAGTGCCACATTGTTCCTTCTAATGATCTTCTTCTGCTCAATTCATCTTGTTTTGCTGGCTTGGATCTCTGCTACACGATTGTTTTGAAAATAGGGGAATCAAGGAGGAGACATGTAAGATGTCGAATGCTTTTGTTAACTTTCCAGTTTATATGTGAGTCCAGGAAGCACGAAGGCATACCATGAATGAGAATATGAAAAAGAAAACCCTCACTAATTTTTGTCCCATAAATAAATAAAAAAAAAAAATGCTTTTCTCAAAAATAGTAGAAAATATCATAGTTTCATAGGACACTTGTGCTAAACCAGTTTATGTATCTCAATGACATATTATGAGAGATACAGAAAAACTGAATGCTTATTTTAAAAAGGACATATGATTAAATTGTCTTTCTTAATCCACCATTGAGAGAATTTAAAACTGGTTAGAGAGTCATGAAAGGAGCAGTCAAAATAGTGTGCTTGTAGGGAGAACAAGATAGCTCAAATACTGAAGAATATTTTAAAAATTGATAATATAGTAACATGTTATTAATTTGATGAATGATTAAAATTGATGGTGCTGAAAGAGCAGGACTAGAATTAAATTATATTCAAATTTGCATTTTTGTGAAGTTCATTTTATGGCTCTCAAATTTTTCATACTGCTGCAATTTCTGTGTATTTAGATGTAAATTAAATGCCAAATAGAAGTTTACTTTGCCCTGTGAATCTTTCCTGAGTAATGGGGAAATGGTAATAAGTCTGACACATTTTTTTAAGTAAAACTCTTAAGAACATTTAGCATGCATATAAGCCATTCATTTTAGATTAACTAAGTTTTAACATTTTTAAAATAATGTTTAGAATTGGTAATTATACCAAATTCATATTCATGTGAAGGATGATATTGTTTTCAACTCTTCATCTGATATACATATTAAATTTCATATAGTTAGCTTGAGCTATAGATTAGATTCCTCATCCAGCCAACTTTTATTCTTTTTAAATGGAAAAATCTTATCTCATAATAAGATGAATGGCTCTAATTATTCGATCATTCTGGATATTTAAATCAAATTTCCTTCAAGTCAATGTAGCTATTCCATTCAGAAGTCAGATCCATGCATTTCTGGCCCATTTTTTTTTTTTTTTTGTCTACTTTCAACTCTAGAAAGTTTCTTTTATTGTTGTATTTGGACTTTGTTCGTAAATATCTCCCATTTTTTTCTTTGCTCTAGTCCATTCTCCAATCAATGAAATACAAAATTAAATGCTACGAAAAGGTGAAATGCTTACTTAGCTCATAGAGATACTCTTTTCTTTTTGCCTTCAAAAATAAAAATTACAGTATTTTTATGCTAAAATGATGGCTTTAGGCACTTCTTGATATTAAACATATCACTGAGATGTACCACTAAAACAAGCCATATATAGTCATTTAAATGTTCTTCCCAGCCATCATGTCATGAAGTCAGGTTTTTTGTCTTGGATCCTATATTGAATTTGGTGAATACCCTTTCCCTTGACTGTCAGTATACTCCAATGTGGAAAATTAGTCATGCATTTGCTGCCAATTTCTTCAGATAGCATACTGAAAGACATCTATATGTAGATTAAATATCACCACGATGAAAATTTTCACTACTTTTTTCCTTGTGGATATGACAAATTTTGTACTGGCATTTAGGAATAATCTATTTTATTTTGCTTTGAATTTTTTTTAAATTGTAGAATGATGTTTTTTCTTGTTAGACACAGAAATGCTGTTCTGTTAAGATTAATTCAGCATATATCTTCTAGTGTATACTACAAAAGAAAAAATATTACCCCCTGTAGCACAGTTTTCAGTAATAAACCATAGAAAAAGACACCAGACACTTCACCCTTATACTTACACATAGCATAAAAGTTTATTCATATGCTTTGCATATGCATGATCTTGCCTACTGCATAATAAAATATGCACATAATGTTTTTGTGATTTCTCTTCCATATTATATGCCATGAATATGTGCGTACAACTTTTAGATTTGCCATAGCAGGTAAGAAGTCACTTCCGTTTATCTGGGAAAGGTTGAATTTTAGATTCGCCATAACAGGTAAGAAGTCACTTCTCTTTATCTGGGAAAGGTTGAATATTAGAACATACTCCTGAGTTGAAATGGAAATGAGAGGGTGTCTTGAGAAGGCTAGAGGTCTCCTTTGAGCCCTATATTCTATGTGACTGAAAAACAAACTTTGGTCTTATTAACCAATTTTATTTATCTTTCTTACAGTAGTTTAGTTGTGCTCTAATATAAATAACAAATCTCCTAATGGAAAAAATACCTCAATAGCAATGAGACTAAGTGTATCTATATTCATAATTGATGAGGTAGGGAGTGAGCTGAGACACACCGATGAGACACTGGGTTCCTCCAGAAAGAATTCGTGGAGAGAGCATCTGTGGACAGGAACACACAGTGAGTTTATTAAAAGCAGAAATAACTAGTTAAGGTTATATCAAGAAAATGCACATGTGTGCATGTGCGGGACCTAATCTGCGTGCCTCTCACTCAGGCAAGATGGATAGTTTGGGGCTATGGGCGTGTTCAGGTAACCTGGAGAGAAACTGCCAGAGTACCCAGGGGTGTGTTCTAGATGCAGTACTGCTAAACAGAGATCTCTCTTAGGGTATCTTTCAGGTTTTGCCAGTTAGTCCACTGTTCATTCACCTGCATACTGCCTTGCAGATTTCAAATTAAGCTGCCCTTGCATCATAATCATTAGAGAAAATTTTTTAGCATCTCCGCCTCATTTTTTCTGTAAAATATGAATGCTAATACCTACTTCACATAGTTGTTGCAAGGATTAAGTGATACAAAAATGTGAAAATGATTAAACAATTAAGTGAGATAAAATACATAAAACGTCTTAGTGTAATCTCTAGTACTGTGTGTGTAACTATTCAATAAATTTAAGCTATTACAATTGAGTTTGTTATTTAGATACTTTGGAACATAAATAAGTTTATCATTGTTGTGTTATTTTCATGATGCTTCCTGAACCACAGTGTTACTCACCCTCCCTTGAGCTTACTCCAGACCTTCTTAGCTTCTAAGTTATTGCTTTCCGTTCCTCTTTCAGCCATGTTTCATCAATTAGCAAATGCTTATTCGGAAAAGGAATGTCAGGTACCAGGCTTTTTTCCTTCTTGTATCCTCTGGGATTTTGACCCCCAAATTATCCTGCTATTGTATCTCTCCAGTGTTTTCAAACAAGTTTAAAAACATTCTATTTAACTTCTCCAAATACCCTTCAGGGGAAGTGTGGTATAAAAATGTCAATCACCCAGTCATGTATGGAAAAACTAGTAATCTTTCACTCTTGAAAAATCTCTTTGGTTGACTTGCATACTTCTAAATTCCTCTGTCTTTTACTTTGAAGTGTTTTATTTCAACCATCTCTTTTTGACATGTACACATAGACTTAAGTCTCCATCTTTTTACTTCTGATCCCTAAATTTAGGTCCTAATTTTTGGTTACGTATTTCAGTGAAATCATTCAATTACTGTTTGATGTGGGAGTTATAATATCCCTAACCAAATTATTCATAGTAAATGTCCTGCTAGTTTTGACTATACAAAAAAGAAAAAGAAAACAATCTGATAAGCAATGACACATTGAAATGAACATTACCACCAGTAATAAAGTCTGTCTAAAATTCCATAACCCCAAGCTGAATCTCCACAAATGAAACTCCTTGTTTATCTTCCATTATTAAATTTAACTTGCTGTTTCCAAATAGTAACATTCAATTTAAAACATGGTAGAACTGTAAGAGCAAAATATATTGAATAAAATATTATTCAAGCTATGGGATTTGAATAGTATTATATCTCTGTTCCAACTTCCCTCAATTATTTGATACAGGACTTTGACCCTCTGAGAAGAATCTAGTATTTCCTTTTTGAAGCTCTTCATTTTCAAGTTGTCCAAACAAATAGGGAATTTCTTAAGTCAAAAGAATGCAGTGGTGTTTTCAAATGTCAGGTAGCCCTTTGCTTCTTACATTGTTGGAATGTTAAACAACAAACTCAACCTTCTTCACTCTGTGATTAAAACAAATCAGAGCAAAACAAAACAAAACAAAAACTTGTTGGTTCAAATCACTGCACAGACCCCAACAATTACACCCTGTTGGACTCTGGAGTTTTAGAATTTTTACCTTGAATTCTTTCATTCAAGCATATTTCTCAAACATTGATCACTTTATTGGAGGGTAGAATTGACCTGTTTCTACTGTTCTCTTAGCCTGAGTGTTGAGTCCTTAGTGCCAACTTCTCTTTCCTTCTGTTATGTTTCTTTCTGGAACTTATGTTTCTTTTCCTCATTAGCTGTCTTCTCTTGAGATCATTTCAAACTATCAAACCATCATTTTCATAAATTGAAAATTAGGGTCAAAGATGTGATTCCTTTTCTCAAAAGCCTCCTTGACCTCTATATAAATTTACCTACCCTTTCCCTCAAGAACCAAATCTGAATAAAGATGTTTGAAAGAGTAGATTTGTCAGGCCACATGGGGCAGGCTCTTGTTCCATGCTGCCTAGGGAAATAGAGGCTTATATAATTGACTACTTAATATAGAGCTTAATTAGGTATTTAGGAGCTAATATTTTTTCTAAGATGATTTGTTTTCATCTTCTGTCTAACAGATTTTCTTGTTCATAAAGCATTTTTAAGTTTTACTTAGTCTAGAACTCTTGCAGATATTTCATTGTAGAAGGAAGATGACATAGAAACAAATAACTATACGCCACTGTGGAAAATATATTTGGAAAGTCATACAACAAACATATGCTAGGAATTTAGAGGACAAAGTACTTTCCACAATTTCTTAAAAATAATAATAATGATCTAATAATGATAACAGGGGTTTCACCTGTTAGTAAGGTGTCTGTGAACCAGTTTGGGGATATGATTATTGGGTACATAGAATAATCATATTAATATATTTCAAAGCATGATGCATGAGTAGACTAAGATCCCAGTTTCTCAGCCATTCAGATCTGCTTGTATAATCAGTTATCCTTTTGCCCTTTTCATGTTTTGCTTTGAAAATGTTCAAAGTGAGATCAATAAATTTGACACTTTGAAGAAGGCAAAAAGACTTCTGATAGTTCAGTCATTTGATTTTGGGGGAGTAACATTATGGGATCAAATATTTATTTAATTTGCATACAAGCATTCAGGAATTCATCTCTCAGGGAGGGTGTGGATTGCCTGCATCTTGATAAGGACCAGAGCCAGCTGTAATACATCACATATATTCCTACCTGTGCCCCCCCCCCCTTTTTCTTTCATGTATTAATGAATGTAATTTCTGATCCCGGTTGGCTATTTATCATGAATTACATTTTATTTCTCAGTGTCTTAGTTCTTATTATGGAGAACATCATTGGGAAAACATCATACTTTCATAGATGACTAATCTGTGATTAAGATAGATCACCCTCTGTTTCATAAGTAACATCTGGCATCAAAGATAATTCCATTGACTTGAAATCTCATAAAATGTAACATCATTAGATTGAAGAAAAGACTGTCATTCTCTCTGGTTATAATGAACCATTTCTACCATAAAGTCACTTAAGGTGCTTTATAATTTTCTCTAAAGATCTATAAAGTGGCAAACATATTCTCTGGAGCTGCCTCAGAAGTTTGCTTCCCTGTGATCGAAGATCCTTCAGAGTTAGGAAAAAGACGTAATTCTGAGACACAATTCACGCTTTTACTGAGTGGCTTCTAATTTGCTGACACTAGTTCTGTTGATCTATAACCACAGATACTAACAGAGGAGACAGTTGATTTCTAATGAAAAATGTTTCCGTAGTCAATAAGGCCCATAAACATTATCGCTTTTCCTCCAGATAATAAATTTAAGTGAAAATATCATAGAATTACATCATTGATAGGTTTGAATTGATGAGAGAGCTTTACTGTTTTCTGGGAATAAATCACAAAGTCATTTCATTTTCTTCCAACCTGTAATGATGTCACATCAATGCTGGAAATACTCCTAAATTTATATTAAGTAACTGTAGTTTTACCAACAAAAAAAGTTAAGTTTTATATTAATTAAAAAAATGATAGACTTCCAAATTATAAAAGAATAAAAGAATAAATATCAGGCATATTTTCTCTAAAAGAACTTCTCTTTGACAATGCTAAATGTTTCAGAATAGAATTATGAATTACATGGTAGATAACTCAAAAGTTAGATATTTTCAAGAGGTTTTATTAATACTGATTGTATTATCTTTGTCTTTGAAAAGTTTTTCTCACACTATCTTTCATATGGCAAAATGAAAGCAAAATTCTGTTTGTATTTTCTTTATGAGATAAGATCATGTTAAAGGTATTAAACGTAATATGGACTTAAGGTAAAAAAAAATGCTATTTGAGTTGAAGACTATAATAATCTTGTTAAAGTATGTAAGTTTATATGAGTTCAGTAACTTGAAAATCCATAAATGATATAATAATAGCTTATATTCATATAACCTCTTAAACCATCTTCTATTTTATTTAGCGTATTTTAACTGCTGATTTATCCTTCACAAGGTGGTAAGTATAATGTCAGAAACCAGGAGACATCTGAACTCTTGGTATCTAGAAGCTAAAAGTAGATGTGAGCTTTAATTCTGATTAGGTTATCATCACATTTTTCTACATTTTAAGCGGAAAATATCTTATTCATATTAATATGTCTTTTTCTTTACTAAAGAAAACAGATGTATCTGGATTCAGATTACTCTGTCAGAGAAAAACTAAGCCAAAATCAAAACTGACTTCAACTGGCCCCACAAAAGCCAAAAACCAAGCCAAACTAGTGATCATATGAGATTATAAATTATAACTTTAAGAGGTTCTCTCTGATCAGTACCAAATAAATTCTTTTGAATATCTTTTTGGGGATAAATACTTTATTTAAAATATAAAGAAATTTGTAAAATGCATAAAAATTGAATTTGGCTCAAGGTAGTTTTACTTTATACTATACCAGTAAGAAATACTGCAAAATATACATGAGATCAGGAATAAATGAGAGAGTTTTTAAAGCTCAAATTGTGCTCAGAATTCTGTGGTCAATGCAGCCTGCAAACAGTGGACAAACCTCAAGCTCATAATTGCTCTGATCTGAATGCATGTTGTTTTTTGTTTCATTAGCATGGAAGGAGGGACTATGTCAGCATTCTAAGACCTGCCTAATGTTTTCTTTATTACTGAAGCATTTGGCCATCACCAAACACTCCTTGTTTATGTGAAAATGTTTTTATTCTTCCTGTATGCTTTATGGATGACTTGGCTGGGTGGAATATTCTAGATTGAAATCACTTTTATTACAATTTTGGATGCCTTAGTACCTTTTCACATCCAATATCGCTCTAGCAATCCAAAGCCTTTCTCACTTTCCTTCATTTCATTGTCATTTTTCTTTCCCTCTTAAAACATTTTGATCTTCTTTAATGCATTTAGTTATATCACTTGTGAATCTTCTCCTACCCATAGTCCACTTCTACTACATTGGTAGCAGTCGTAGGGATAGAAAGAAAGCGAACTTGCTTGTTTGGGTAGATATTATCTGACTCCAGTTAGGCACTTTCCATAGCTCAATAAAATGTCTTTAGACTTCCCACTCTCCCATTGTTTCTTATCACCAAGACTGTAAATTTCAAGGCAGATCTATGTTCCAGTTGATTAAAGTAGCATATCTGGCATGTTTAATGATGAAATCCAGATATGACTCAAAATAAAGAATTTAGGAATGACAAAGATGAGTTATAAACTGACTGACAATGAGCCTTGAAACTGTTAAACACAAAACTGCTACCAAGTAGGACTGAGGATTATGGAAAAAGAACAGAATATACTGGTATAAACATTAAAAATTTAGAAATAACAAAAATCAATAAATTGTGTGAAAGAAGTTTAGGAATTCCAATGTAACCATCATTTGTACTGGGAATAGTAAATTGATGATGTCTCATTCTAATAAATAAAGACATAATGGCTTGATTATGTTTCTGAAATTGAAAATGGTAACCTCCTGAAAGAACTAGAGTAAGCTGTAGTCATACACTATAAGAAATTGAATCTGAGATTTATATAGGACAGGAAAGATATAAAATTATTAGTGTTTGTGACATCCCTCTCCATTTATGGAAGAAGTATGTATTTCTTTTCTTTGCTACTGTGACTTCTTTGAATAAAAATCCAGGTTATTGATGAGAAAAAATAATTGCAGATGAGAAGGTGTTGATGGAAATTGCTAAGTGTCACTTGATGGAGATACAGGAAGAGGTAATTCATGAAATTTTACCACAAAATTAATTTTCTTTCAAATGCTAGTAGGTATTATTGCTTCAGAATTATTCTTTGTTTCTATAAATTGATATTTCCTAGAATGACACTTTATGCTATGATAGGGCCACAGGGTCCTTTATTTCTATGTAGTGTGTATTTTCAAATAGTAGCATCTATGTTTTATAAGATTACATTTGCCAGTTTATATATGTTAAGTATTTTAAGAGAAATAGGAAAGAGAAACACTTTATTAACCTCTTGAGATGAAAAAAATAAGACCTATCTTAGTCAAAATGTAACTTTCATTCTTAGTTTTCCCACCACCCACTCATTAGTCTTATTAATAACAACTCATCCATACTATAAGTACAGATCTAATAAGATCTCAGAGTTGTAAGGTACCTAGAAGGGCAAATGATTTTTCCAAATTCTTCCAGGTAGCTAATAAGAGAGCATGAATTAGATATTTTTTTCGCTGAGTTTCTTTGAATAGTAGCATACTGTCAAAGTGATGATTCTCAAAAGTTGAAGTTCAATATTCACTAAGGAATCACTTGACAGTCCCCCAGATCTGGATCAGTGTTAGGAATATGTCATAAAGATATTCCAGCAGCTCTAGTTCACATGTAGCTATTTATTATTTTAAGGTTGTTTTTTTATTGAAGTTTGTGGACAGGTAATGGGTAATTCAGTGCTAACTTGCTTTCGCATATATTTATATCAAATGCCTTCAGACTAGTGGAGTAATTTTTGTTTCAATCTTTACAGAAAGAGATCTGACCTCATTGTAGTGTGTTATATAATTTTCAAAAGCTGAAAGCAACTAGTTGTTATCAAAATAATTATATGACGTGGTTATTTCACAGCATGTTTACCTTGGATTGACCTTTTTAAACCTGTGTAAATTTTTGGCAGTCAGCATTTAAATTTCTGTCCTAGAAACCAATTGCAAGTTCCTTTCTTAAAGACAGCAGGACCTTGTAGGAAAACGGAATTTCTGTCTATCCCATCTGCAACATTATTTCATATTTTTCTTCATCTGCATTATAAAACTTTATGAACCTGGGCTGTAATACAACAATGTAGTTCACAGTCCATTGCTGTTGCTGAAATCAGTCTTCTGAGATGCCTGTATGGACATGATTTTGCAGGTAATGGGCTGTTTCAATTCTTCTTGAGCTTTCATTGCCATCTCTACCCTAGCAACAGCTGTGTTTTACTGTTGTCATTTAGAACACATAAATAATGGCGAGAACACTGATATTTATTTTAATAGTTTTCCCCAATAAATAATTGGGTTAGTGTAAAGAGTAGTTTCTTTGAATAAATGATGCCTTTACAATTTGTGGCAATTTGAGCATATTTTTAGTCATAAATGCATTTGTAAGCACAACATTCTCCATGATTCTAAAAGTTCTCTTTTGAATTTTAGTAGACCTTATTTTTGGCAAATTATTTTTTTATTAAACAAATATATGTATTATAAGTAACAAAATGGGAAATAAAACAACACATATAAAATCATTTAGTTGGGGAGAGAATGTAGACTTTTCCAATTCAGAGATTGAAGGATTGACTTGTGTGCTAAATCTGATCCACTGATGTTTTTGTAGATAGTTTTTGCTGGAACACAGCTCTTGTTAATAGTCTCTGTATTGTCTGTGATTATAATAATAATGATAGGGTTGAGTATTTGTGACAGATACCATATGATCCATAAAAGTAAAATGTGTGCTACTTGATACTTTTTGGAACAAGTTTACTGACCTTCTTATCTAACCCATTGGTTTAGCGTTTTCACAAAATTCTTGAGGAGCTTTTGAAAAAATTCAGAAGTCTAGGTCTTATATTTAAGGGTTTGAATTTAATTAGTTGGCAAAGCACCTTAGATCTTCCTGCATAATTTGAATGTGCAACAAGGATTGAGAAACACTAACTGAACTCTACAATAAGCTAACATACCTCATAGAGTACCTTACGTTGTTCTTAGAGGGTCATGGGGGGCGGCTAATCAGGGAGACTCAAGTTTGTTGGGTCAGTCATGACCTCAGATAAAATCAAATCCAGGATGACTTTTTTTTTTATAGTTTACCAAACAACTGTTTCATGAATGACCTGATGTGACTTGAGATGATCCTAGAGAAGTTGAAAACCAAGTAAATATATTTATTGTGGTTCAGAGAAAGGAACAATTAATTTGAGTTGAGATAACAGGAAAGAGATCACAAGTGTTATGTTTTGGACTGTGCCTAGATGTTCCATATATGGGTAGAATTCAATGCTTCATACAGGGATACTATAGAAATTATCTTAAATTTTGTATTCTCTGCAAATCTGATCTGAAATTCCAGAATCCAGTTTTATCTATCTTGACTTGCTTTAAGTCCAATTCAATTCAACAAAATGTATTGATCCAGATAATATTAAATGCTGAACATATCACAATGAACAAGACAAATGTGACCTTGTTCTATTGGAGTTAACCTACAATGGCAATGCATTGTGATAAATGTTCTGATGAGGGACAGTTACCCTCATATCATATTTGAGAGTTCCTTATTTAGCTTTACATGTACTGGGAAGTCTTTTTTCAGACTGAGTAAATTCTGAGTTAGAATTTTTTGGAAGGTTGGTATGGGGTAAGGTGTAATAGGGGTTGGTCAAATGGAAAATGTTGAGATGTGCGTGTGTTTATGTGTGTGTGCGCGTGCACATGCACGCATGTGTATGTGTCTGTGTGTGTAATGGCAATAATCATGGAACAGATTATCAGAGTACAAGATGTGTGATATGGTAGATGTTAATTTAGAGAATAATTAGGATTGAGATTTCAGAGGCCTTTCTTATGCTGTATTGATGAGTCTGGACTTTCCACAAGACAGTAACAAACCCTAAAAGCCTTTTGAGATATAGTAGGACATGATCAGAGGGTAAAAATATATATTCTTCTGTTATGTGGGGGAAATATTCAAGAAGGGACAAATTGTGAAGTTGGATAATTCAATTAAGTTTCTGTTATAATCTTTTAGGATACAGAGATTGTTTTATGAAGCAAATTAGTGACAGTAATGGAAGAGACAAATGACTGAGTTTCAAAGATAATTTGGAGGTATGATAGATACAGAACCTGGCTTTTCCTTGTATACTATGTATAAAGAAGGAGAAGAAGAAATGTGAGAAGACAGGTCTGGCTCCATTTTGTTCAAGAAAAAATTCCAGTTGCTGATATTGACCTATAGAATTTACTGCTTCAGTTTAATGTCTCTCTTGCCTTCAATTCTGCTACTGAAATAATCATAAAAAAACCCTCTGCTTCACTGAGACCACCAATGCAAAGTCAATTTGCTTCATGACCCTTGAGGAGAGGGTTGATTTTGAGGATTTCATTTTGCAAATGGCTAGGGGCTCACACTGAAATGAGCTGTGACACATTCACAACTATCTTAATATTGCAAAATGTAAAAGGCAAGGATATTTGCATACCTCTGTCTGCCAGCTTTGGACAGGAACCCCTTTCACCTTAAAGATCCATTCATCCTTCCAAATGATCCTACTTAATGTATGACTCATATTCATTCAACTGCTGTACTTGGAACATTTAAAGGATCCATGGGCCATTTACCTCTTTTAGAGATTGTTAGCAATGCTATCTCGGGGATTTATGCTTCCTTTACCATGTTTCTTGAACTGTGAGGTGGGTCTTTACTATTCATTTATCCTAGTCCTGGAAAAACCAATGCAAGAATAAGAGAAAAATAGTGAGGGAGGCAACGTTTGTATTTATTGTTTGTACATTGAACATTGGAAAAACAGTATTCTGCATTCAAGTGATAAATATTCAGCAAGGTATATATCAGCTATAGAATTTCCCAGAAAAGAGAAAGTTTTATCTGCATTCATATTGATTCCAGGTTAGTCATACATCATCTTTATTGAAAGCAGCACATGGTTTACAATAAAAGCAATTTGTTCTTGCATTCTCTTGTTATTTTGCTGCACTGTGTCTATGCATTGTAAAGTTTTCTTTTACTTTAACAGCCAAACATCAAATGCAAGTAAGAAAGGGAGCTAGAGCTGTAAAATTAATACAATTAACTATTCTATTAAAAATTATAAATTCTTCTTTTCTTGCTGTCCTTTTCTACTAGACTGCAATGCCTTCTGTAATATCAGAAATTATTGTTTTCCACACACTAATTTCTTACCTAGATTCGAACCTTAGTAGATTTTTGGTTTGCATTTTAAAATTTCATTGAATTCCCTTTTACACTCACTCTCACACTGAACTCTCTCTCTTTATATAGAAATATATTAGTTTTTGAAGTTGCGTTACAATTGAGATACTTTTTCTTTTTCTTTAGAATGACATTTTTTCCCTCTCCCAAGTGTCTGAAGCTCTTCCAGACTTATTGAAAGGGATATCTTTTAAAAGGTTTTGACCTACATGAGTTCAGACTGCTACCTTGAACCCACCTGGTATTTTCAAAATCAATTAAAGAGTTTCGCAATTTTTGAGCATAATTGCAGATAGTGGGAGTATATTTGTCTATAGAAATTGTGGAATTCTCCAGTCAACATTTATTCATGAAGTTTCTATAGGAAGCTATATAAGGGGATATCGTCTCTCTCCTAGGAAACTTTTCTGAAAAAAGAATCCAGAGTTTCCTATTTGGAAAGCATTGATTGGCAAATATGTTGGTAATGACTATAATCCTAGCACTAGGTTATTCAGAAAAGTAAGGGACATCTAGGAGTTGAAGTTATTGGAAATGCTTGACATCAAATACAGGGCTTAAGTTGCAGAATAAGGGATAAATAAAATTAGAATAGGAAGAAAAGATAAGACAGAGGTGGCAAAGTAGTAAGGGAAGACAAAAACTACTTCACATTGAGAAATTGACCTAAAGCAAATAGACGAAACCGCCTCAGGTTATGCAGAAACCTGACCAAGGAAAATCATGCACATGTACCTCTCCCCATTTTGCCCATGGGTGTGTCTGCTTTTATGAAATTAGGCTCTGTGTATCATATCTTAATTTAATAAACTAGAGTTGCATTTTCTGTGTTCCTGATTTTAGTTTTTGTATGCCTTGCTTGATTCATGTCCGATCTTTGGCTCCTGTTGGTAAGCCAGATTCCGTTATTGTTTGTATGTTTGTTTTTCTCTTCTTGATTCAACTAGCTGCTTAGATTAATTTATGAACATGTGCTATACTCTGGTCCTTAATGAAGTTACCAAGACCTAAGATGAACAATATGATTTAAATTGAGTTACTAGAGTGTTTTTATGCTCGAGTATTTATTTTCTCAGATATATATGATGGGGGGCTGCTGGGATTCAGTGGCAAATGGTTCAAGAAATTCTTGAGATGTCAAGGAGGTGCGGTGGCATATGTTTATTAGAGAAAGTGGTGGAGGAAGAAAGTGAGAGTGTGGGGTGGAGTAGGATGGGGGAGAGTAGAGCTCCTGCCAGCAGAAAAGATTGCACTTCTCCCTGGGGGGAGTCAGATTAATACCTTTCCAAGAGGACTTTTGACTGGACTAACTTTCCAGTGTCTGTAATTAGCAGGACAATAAGAGTCACTAGGAAGTTCAAAAGTAGAAGTAGCTGAGTGAATTTTCTTGAGAATTCTTAAACTCTGTGAAGTGTCTTCTGACATTCTGGTAGTCCCAGCTCCTTATTTTGGGAAAAACTTTAAGCTGATGAAGGGATTGCATGAATCTTTACAGAAGCTTAATGAGGTGAACTTTGGCCTTTAGTGCTTGGGAATTGGCATGAGAGCAAGGTATAGCCCAGAGCATTCCAAGGACCCCTATCATCTTTGTTGTGCTGAAAGGTCATGATCTAAAAAAAGGAAACCTAAACAATGCTGTATTTAGACCCTACATATATACCTTCTTTGTAACCTATTTTAGTCCTATTTATCATAGATTTTCAAAGAAAGATACTAAGGAACTATTAGAATATATTTTAAGGCTTACAGAAGCTTTATTTATCATAAGGCATGAAACACAATTGAATCATTTTGCAAATGATGACTTTGATATTCTGTCAAGCCAGTTCATAAATATTCATCATCCATGATTCTAGATCCTGGTCATATAAAATAAACTCATAATATACTTCAGGAAGCTTGCATATTAATGTCAGGAAGAAGAAAATAAATACAAAAATAATTGAAAAATTTTAATTTCATATGATTATAGTTTGAAGTGGTAGGGAAAGGTGGCTACTTTAGTTAAGATATTCAGTAAAAGTGTCTCTGAGAAAGCAATGTTGCTAGCATAGACAGACATGAGCTGGGTGAAAGGACCTGACAAAATGGCAGCAGCCACATGGGCACAAAAGAGCTACATGGGCAAGGGGCAGAAAGAAGTTATAGGGACCAAGAAGTGTGGAAGGAAAACCTGAAGAAGGGGGTGGACTTTGAAACTGTTAACAGTTATGTAAAATATCCCAGTGGCATGGGACAGTTTTAAAACAGTCCATCAGGCCACTAAGATAAGGGTAGAAACAAACCTGCCCCAGAGAACAGCTGGTTCACTTGAAACTCCCCTATTGGAGCAATTGAGGCTGCACAGTTGGATCCCCTCTATAATGTACTTTCCTGTTGCCTATTAAATTCTTACTTGACTTTACTTGTCTTGTCTGACGATATGAATTTTTCTCATGCCAAGACTTGAACAGAGGTTCATTTATCCACAGCACTACAAGATTGAAGATGGGATGTGACATTTGTGTCAGGACAGATAAAAAGGAATTAGTCATACAAATAATTGAGGGAAGACTACAAACAAATACACCAAATGCAAAAACTTAGAAGGGAAAGAACTTGATGTACTCAAGGGACAAAAACAAAGCAAACATGCTTTGAATATAGTAGAAGTGAGCATAAAAATAAAGTCAATATAATGGGAATAAAGATAAAACTGAAAATGAATATATTTGTATTTTAGATTTCTATACAAGCAGATATTTTTCTAATGTACTATATTTGGTCGTTTTAATATAATTTTGATGTGTTGTGGTATTTCTAAAGTCTGTGCTTATCTTTATGGGTTAAATGAACATCAGATATTTTGAAAGACTAAATCAATTTCTAATCCTGTGGCAGGATTTTGGCTTGCAGCAAATTCATCACTTATCAAAAGTCAAAGTAATTTTTTCTTCCTTTTTAATATTTAAAATGTGATAAAACTTCTCTTCCTAATTACATTTTCCAGCAGACTCAAAGTTTATGATGTTGTATATAGGCAATGCTAAATGAAAAAAATGCTAATAAAATGTAACCAAGGGTTCTTTTAATGTGAATACAAAATAGAGCTTGGTTTCTTCTTCAGTATGAGTTGATGGCTTTTGAGACTTTTCAATATAAGCTTGAATTCTAGAAATTTCCGTCATTATCTCTGTGAGATTTTCATTTTCCAGTTTTCATTTGCCTCACCTATAAAATGGAGAATCTTTTAATGAGGGTTTTATGAAGATTGAAAAACAGGATGAAATATATGAAAGTACCTATGGTCTCTTTGACTCACCCCATATCATACAATAAGTGTGTGAGCTTATAGATGTAGGCAAGCACACACTTCCTCATCTTTCTTTAATGTTCTTTACCTAGTAAGGTTCAAGGACTCTTCTGTCTACAGAAGTTACTTCTTTGATTTACATGGTCCTGAACAATATCAAATGGATATGGGTAGTTTACAGAAAACTGTATTAGGATAAATCTTCATTGTGAATAATTGTGAGTAATTTCAAATAATGCTAAATTGTTTTTGGTTGAAGACATTTTTTTTTTCTTTCCTCTGTATTCCTTGTGTTCAAAGTAAGCAAAGGAAGAGTGGGAAGTCTTCTGATTCATATCAATATCATCCAAGTGTTTATTGACCATCCAGTCTTTAATAGTGTCTTGCTTGTTTCCAGTAAATGTAAATCTTCTGTCTTTTTCATATGTGTAGCTGAAGAAAGCTTCATACCATCTTGGGATACTCCTGAAAGTGTTCTTTTTTTCTCCTCTCCATGCCTTACCTTTTTTTTTTCTTTCTTCTATCTTTGATTTTAAGTGCTGTAGGAGGGGAGAAGTAATGTTTAAACCAATAGACATAGTAAAATATAGTAAGTGTTATGGCAAATCTCAAAGTGCTAAAGAAATGTAGGGAATGGAATGACTGCTCTCTTTCCCCAAAGTTCAGTGAAAAGTTAAAAGTCAGGTTAAACCTTAAAATAGGTATAGAGATTTAAGATAGATACAGGTGGACAGGGAAGGTATGAATTCCAAGAAGAGGTGATGGTGAACTATGACTGTTTTAGTTAAGGTTCCCTGGTGAAGTCACGTAATCTGCAGTCTGAAAACTGGAGAATCAGAAAAATCAGTGTTATAATTTCAGGCCAATTCTGAAGACATGACTATTAAGGGGAACTAATGACATAAATCCCAGTCCAAGTGTAGCAGAAGACCAATGTCCCAACTTAGTCAATCAGGCAGAAAGTAATAAGGGTGATGTCCTCCTTCCTCTGTCTTTTTGTTTTAGTCAAGTCCTTAATGGATAGGATGATGCCCACTCACATGAGAAAGGACAAGCTACTCTAGTAAATCCACCAATTCAAGTACTAACCTCCTCTGGACACACCCTCACAGACCCAGCAAGAAGTAGTATTTAACTAGGCCCAGTGAGTTTGACACATAAAATTTGCCATCACAATGACCTAAGGGACTGTGAAACATGCATTTAGAAAACAATTTATTGTGACCAAGCAACTTCAGAGATTTAATCCTTCAAATACTTTAGATTCTTCTTTCTATGAAATTTCTTCTTAACCTGTTAATCTCTTAATTCATTTAGATCACTTAGTAAATCTCTTATTTCCATATTACCTGATTTTTACCTTAGCTTTACTTCCATCAACCTGGTAGAATCAGAGGTTGAACATGAGTGTGCCTAAGTATTTTTAAACTTTCCAAGATGATTGCAAACTGTGGGAGAAATCCTCTTTTATTCCTGATTAGATGGAAATTTCATGTGGAGATGTGTAAATAGAATTTTTATATTCCTAAGCATAACTAATCTCCCAGAGAAGGAAGAAAACAAACATATAATTTGAGAACTCTAAATAGACTAAAAGTTCATTTATTTTATTGTTTGTCGACCTGAATCTTTCAATCATCTGAAGTGCCTGTGAAATGTTTCAATTACTCCTGAGACTCAGTCCCCTAAAAATTCACAAAAATTATTTAATATCTTCTAGTCCTCCATTTTGAGATGACTCTACAGTTCTAATAAATGAAGTGTTCCTCTCAAGATCACAAATTCAATAAATGGTGGAGCTGAACATGACAGAAAATTACTGTATTTATTATTATAGCAATTTCCTTAATGGTTGAAAAAATTAAGTGAGACTAAAACAATGAATCTTAGTCATTTCCAAAGAAATGCACAAACCCAGACAGACTATACTAGAATGTCACAATGGAAAATTCATCCATGAGACATACCAGTTGTAGGTGCTCTGGAAGGCAGCTAGCGTTTCTCTCTGTTGTCACTCCTTTGACATCCTAGACTCTCATATTAAGTGGAACAAGATCAGTTGCCTGATCCTTATCTGTTGATAATTTTATTATTTCTTCATAAATCCTGTAGTCTGAGACCAAGTGTTCAATATTTAATGAAATTTAATTTAAAATAAAAAGGATATGTGTAAGTATAAATCAAAGATTCAAACTACTTTCTTCCAGAATCATGCACAAATGATCATCCATCAAGCACTGTATGTCTATCTGCCCCTCTTCCTCTATTCATTAATGCATTAGCATTCTGCAGCTGTTACTCCTTCACATCTGTCCACCCATTTCTCTATTGAAATGTTGTTTCTTCATCCAGCCATATGTATTCTTATGTCATCTTCAGATATTCAATTGTATTCTTCAGTAAACAAAATTTTAGAATATAGAAAAAATAATACATAGTTGCTATCAAGGAAAAAATATGTAACATACAATTTTTTATTATAAAGTAACCACTCTATATTCCCAACATTAAGATCTGTGTGTTGAAAAAACTTGTTTCATTTTATAATTAATTTAGTTTATTTTTAAATTTCACATGAAAATGACCATAGAAGAAAATTCAGAGATCCATGAGAGTTTACTGTATATCAATTATCCACAATCTTACCACTTTGAAATACTATAATTCTCAAAACTATTTTCCCCAATGGATATATTAGGAGCTGAGAGTAAGATTTAGAGAACACCTATGTTAGGAATTGGGATGATTGTTGAATTAGTGCTTGTAAAAATGTAGATGCCTGGACAATTTCTTCTGGGAGTTTAAGTGTCTCTGGGTAATTACTGAGTATCTGACATTTGGGAATTATTAACACACAAATATCTGATGTTTTAATAGTATTCATTCTTTTTGTTTTACTGTCCTAATGTATTATTAAGTCTCAGCTAATAGTCTACCTATAGAGAAATGTTTTCAGATGTTTCTGCTCATTGCATTGAGCTTAAATTTGGTTTCAAATCAAAATGTAGCAGCAAGCTCAATAAAAAGAGCACTTTACCATAGATAATGCTTGCCCTGAATCCCTAAAAACATTATGAAGACCACACATATTGCATTAGACTTTCATATCCTGCTGTAAAAATCGCAGCCACATCTGCCCAGAACAGTGAGAGAGATTGTCAGGTTCCCTCCTTTTTTCTCTTTATTGAGAAGCATGACATCGTCTTCGTGGTCCTGAGTTTTTCCTCTCAGCATATTGCAGCCCAACTTGGAACCAGATGAGACGATGCAAATGACAGATGATAACTGTCAACAGGCTTTAGAGGAAATGAAATATTTGAGAAAAATGTGGCAATATTTGTTGATTGTTGTTTGAAAGTTTCTTCAGTTATCACTAATGACACCACTTTCCAGAAATCATTCTTTCCCATCAGAGAAAGGCAGACAATTCTATGCTGTGTCTGATGTAGAATTGTTGTGGAGGGTTGGGGGATTAGTGAAGTCAGCTGACTGCTTCCTCTATTTGATGACAAAAAGAACATATACCTTTTTTTGACAGAAAATGCAGAAGTGTATGTTTTTTTGGGCTTCATTCATATACAGCTTGCTCTCTCTCTTCATGTACTGTAATTACACAGTATTTCAATGAATTGCTTTTTGGGGTCCGAGTAATTAAACAACAAACTTCAAAAAAAGGAAGAAATTGTTAGTACCCAAGCAGATCAAAGTGGAAGCTTATTGCTGCAATGTGTTGACACCATGCCAAATATTGAACCAGGAGTTTATATAATTTTTCATTTATAATGTGAATCAGAGTCTGATCTCCTGAATAGTATGTCCATTTATATTTGCCTACTTATTGTCTTTCTCTGTCATTAGAATATAATCATTGTTTCCTTCAGGAACTAGTATGTCTGGCACTGAGTAGATATAGGAATATATACTAGAACTGATCTACCTGGCATCATGGAGAAGAATTGTTCCAGAAGCAGTGGTTCTGTGCTCTTCCTGAAGGAGCTCTTGTGTTCCACTTACCTGTTGAAAAGTATCATACAGTACGTCTTCACTTAGCATCCTCAGTAGTTCCCTGGAAATTTTAACATGTTGTATAATGAAAGCAGGTCCTCAAACAATGTCATTTCAATCAACTATGGCAAAAATTATTTTTCTTCATTAACATTATACCAAAACAATGTTATTCAAAGATCTGCTGTATTTCATTTTAAGTGAAATCTCTTGTCAAAAGCCTATCATTGAAGCCCTCCAAGGATCAGGCTTTAACTTACTTACCTAGTGTTCTCATTCACTATTTTCATACCTATATTTTCCCACTTGAAAGTCCTTGAATTTTCATTCTTCTAACTTAAATGATCTTCATTGCTTTTAAAATTCTACTTAGCCAGCAAGTCTTGGGTAAAGAGTTCTTTGATTTTTCTGACTGGAAGGAACCTTCTGGCTTTCGAAATGTCAACAGTTTTTATAAATCCTCTCAGGACACTTAATATACTTCTTTTATTGTGGTCTGGTCTTTACATTGCATGTTTTCTCTGATATTTAATGATTACCTTGAGAGAATTAATCATGTCTTCCATTCAACCAAGTACAAAATAAGTGCTCAATATTTACCAATTAGACTAGTAACTGACCATAAAGAAAAAAAATTAAGACTGCAATATTGACTTTATTATATTTACCAAGAAATTTTTTACCCAGATATTACCTCTCCACAATGCAGAGCTATCTTCCCTTCACACATTTCTTATAATGATTCCATGCATATTTTTAGCTGCTTAGGAACTGGATATTATATATATTTAATTGTCATGAAAGTGATTCCAAGAAGTCCCCTGTCTTGAGCAAGATAAACACAGGCCAAATAAATACTTATTTTTTTTTTACTAAATTATTTAAGGAATATTTAATATCCCTTATATAATACATTCAATATTTCTATATTTACTTGATTACAGCTATCAAATTTGATGACTTTTAACTTTTATCTTTCTCATCATAGAATACAAGCCAATTTAGAAATTGTAAAAAAATCTATGGTGGAAAAGATATTTTCTGAATGTATTATATATGTTGAATAGATATGAATATGAATTGAGAAATCTAGAAAATGTTATGAAGTAATGTATGTGATTTTGAAATATATGTCATTTAAATCTCCAAGTTATAGATAAATTATGTGATTATAGTAGATGGAATAACCTATGACTGACTCTGAGCAGAAAATATTTAGAAATGTTTTCACAACTACATGGGTAATTAGGCCAAGATGGGTTATTAAACAGTAAGTTAGAAATACATATTATGCTATTACAACATTTCTCCATTCAAAAACTATTTTACTTTTTAAGGAAAGGTACTGGTAGAAATGAAGGTAAGTAGGCAGGCAGACAGGAAGAAGCACTTTATATTTTTATTTTAGTTATTCATCTTGGTTGTTCTTCCCAGTCTGGGATGTGAACCTAGCTCCTTTGGATGTATGTGACCTGTGCTACAGTTGAAGGCAGTTGAACAAGTCACTACTCCGCTACGGCATGCCTCAAAAACTATTTTTACAGAAATTTTTATTAAATACCTCGTTTTATTAGGTGACATGTGTTTAGAGAAATGAGAATGAATAATACCTTGGATCTGACTTCCAGATGCCTACAGTACAGTACAGTTGAAACTAATATGAGGAAACTATTTTTTTAGAAAATATTACAATTTCACAATTTTTAGCAATGCTTCTACTTTGCCTTTTGCTGCTATATAGGAAAATCACTTTAAAGTGAAACATCTGTATTTCAGGTTTATAAAAGCACAGAATTTCTCACAAATGCATCTTCTATATATTTTACTTTTTCATCCCAGTGGGCACCATAAAAGATCCAAATAATTATGTATTAGAAGAAATGCTTATGAAGACATGGGTATGGTTTTTCTTTCTTTTTTTCTCCCTCCTTTCCTTTTTCCTTCCTTCCTTCCTTTTTCCCTTCCTTCTTTCTTTCTTCTCTTCATTATTTTTAAGTGCATGAAAAGTCTGACACAACAAGGCACTGTTACGTACATGTCCTGTAGAGAATCTGTATAGTCACAGTGAGGGATGGTGTTCAGTTGTTGACTGATTGACATTGATAAAGAGCATGACTCCTTTGGAATAAATTTCTTTTCAACCCTGGATTTGACTCCCAGGGGTTCAACACTTGCCTGATAGACAGGTGTCAACTGTGAATAGACATAGCAGAAAACTCAGTAAGGAAAGAACCTGTTTGTAATTCTGACTCAGAGGATAAGAAAATGAAAAGAGAGAAGATTAAATGTATTTCATAATATCTTCTACCAGGAGTAGGTGAATAGAAAATATGGTTTCTGAAAGGATTCCCCGAAAAGATCTTTCTATTGTTTGCGATTTAAATTTCTTAATTGCATGTCAAGTGTCTCTACATATCATTAATTATGAACTTAAGTTGTAATTATCTTTATATATTTTATTTGTGTATATATGTATATATGTATACGCATATGTATACATATGTATATTTATACACATATGTATATATGTATACACATATGTATACATATATGTAAATTAAAGTCAAATAGATGTATAAATAGTAACTAATTCTCTCCTTAGAAAAGCTTTTGGAAAGTAGACAAGACATAAGTGAAACCAGCAATTTGAGAGTAGAGAGAATTTTACACTATAGGAAGGCAGAAAAAGAACTGTGGTGTATGTGAAGCCAAATCTCATTTACTAATGTTTTTCAGGATCACAGCATTTCATATCCATACATTATCATGAAATAATAGGAGACAAATCAAAGAGACTGAAGGAATTGTGTTATGGATGAGCTCTTGTAGAGCATTTTGCTTAGATATCCTTTGAATAGGCACAAAGTAAAAGAGAGAACACTTTGAGCAAAGAATAATGAAAGAAGAAGAAAAAAAAAAGATGGAGGTGAGGTGGGGAAAAAACAGAGCAGATTTCCTAATAGAGATTTAAGGATTTTTGAGAATGAGCCACTATCATTATTTGTGAAATATGATACAGTCACTTACAGGATTAAGTAGTAACAAATTAGCATAGAAAACTCACAGTTTCAACTTTGGAGTTGGAAGATTTTCTGATTTCCTTTTCTTTTCTTTTTTCCTGTTGATTATAAGTGAAAAATATAGTAGAAGGGCAAGGTTCTGCTCTACAGATGGTAACAATTCTAGATTTAGCCTCTTTGATAAAAGTCAATAAAATATCTGTATATAACCACCATTACTTTTGTCCTTTTTAAGACCCTGTTTCAAAATATCTTTCCATATATTACCTGTGCACACATTTCACAATGAACAAAATCCAATTATTTTGTTCCTATTCACAAGGAATTTTTTTCTGCTTATATGAAATTTATAAAATACATCAAATATCATAAATTTAGTTACTGAGCTCTGATAATTGATATGAAAAAAATGAATAACAACAAAAAATTCTTTCTAGTTTTAGGAAGAAACATAGTCATGGTTGGTTTTGATTGTATCTTGATTGGCCCAGTAATAATTGGTGGCAGATATTCACATAAGAATTTTTTTTTTATGGGAACCACTCCTACAACTAAGTGATATTATGAGTTTTATATTTTACAAAGTTCATTACAGAAGCAAAAAATGACAAAAACCTTCATCAACAAATTCTGCAATGAATGAATAATGACTTTCTAATGGTGGTTGACAATGAAAGCTTACTCTTTAGTTAGCCTGTAGTATCTGATCATGAAACTTCCTAGGCAGGTGTGGAGATATTATTTGTTTATCTTTGAAGATTATTATATTAGGCATATGTAGGAAGATTAACTCTGACGCATAATTCTCCATTTACTATTTGTAATGAAGTTATTCATAAAAATATTTTCTCACTTTAATTCTTACAGGTGATCAAGTGGAGAAAGTAAAAATAATCCCATTAAGGGTGTTATAGCTTCCCATAAGAACTCTGTGAAATGGTACTAACTGAAGTGTAGGATTCCCAAACAGTGGCTCCAAACTTTTGCAGGGATTCTACTTTGAGACAAGTATACTTAAGCATCTGTATTTCAGATAACAGTTATTGTGTGAGCTGTCAGCCTGATGGGTGAGAAACTGTGGGAGTGCCTGTAGGATTGCACTTGAACAATCTGCTAGGCAGGGTTCCTTACTGTTCTCTAAATGTGCTATGCTTATTACTGTGGGTAATGATTAGAAAATGAGCATACAGAGTGGGGAAAGTCTACAGATCTTTCAAGACTCCTGATAAAGTTACTCCTCCATTGTTAACCTTTCTGATCTCTCTAACCCCCTGATCTCTCCATACTGATTTCTTAATAGCCCTTATTATCACACTTCTTCATTATGGCTTTTAAATATGTGCTTTTCTCTATCATTGTCTAAGTATTTCTGGTGTCTTGTGGAATACTTCTCACTCTAAGTAAGAGGAGATTGTCCCTTTAACTTTTTTGTCTCTGCTATGGTATCTACTAAAAGGCCATTACATTACTTCACTAAATTCTAGCCTTGTTGAATAAATGAGGTATAACTACCATTATAGTTTTAAATGGCTTAAAATTAATGTTTTGTTTTAATGAGCAAAATATTAGAATGATCTGATTATTATAAAGAATTTGATGGAATGGATAGACCATGAAGTACAACAAAAGCAACACTTTTCAAACCAAGAACAGGTGAAAGATTATTATATATAGAATTCTGTCTGGATTCATAGGATGAGATAGTGTTAAATGTTTTCTTCTTTAGGACTTTTCTTTGGAAGTGTTTGAAAACAATGACTGCCTGTCTGCTACTCAGTGCTTTTTAGAAATACTGTAATTTTATGGAATCAATGCCTTGAGAAGTGGTGGATCACTTATATTATACATTTACAGTAATATCTTCTAATGTGCACAGAAGAACTAAACCCAATAAAAAAAAACTTGAAGAAGCTGGATTAAAGCTTTAACTAACTAAAGAAAAGTGAAGCATGAAATAGTGGGTCAACAAGAGTGTATCAGAATGTGTCGTCTTCTGACTGGCAAACTAGAATTGAGATGTCACTCATTCTTTAGTTTTAGGATATAATAGTAAGTACAAGGGGACTTCTCTATAGTACTGGCAACTAATCATCTAAAGCAGGGACCCTTGGAATAATCCTAGAAGACAGGAACATGTCCCACACTCAAGTCTCCACTGGTTAATCTGTTTATTTTTAAATGTAAATTATTGTTTCTTCTGTTTGCATTGTTATTTGATTTTTTGTAACAGAATTTGCATGTCAATCTGTGTACATATCATAACATGGCCCCCTTTAGAGTCCTAGTGCCCTTTACCACCACTATATTAGCTCCCTCCTTCCCTTGCTCCCTCCCCACTCCCACCCTTCTACTAGACAGTCTTGTATCCTGTGAATTTTATTGTGTTTTGTCAGTTCTTTTTGTTTTGTCTCTCTATATCCCAAACATGAGTGAATCCATGTGTATTTCTCTTTTTCCTTCTGACATCTTGCTTAGCATAATCACCTCCAGTTTCATCAAGGTTCATTTCTCAAAAAACACAATTTCTTCTTTTTTAATGGCTACATAGAATTCCATATATTGCATTGCTTCTTTATTCAGTCATTTGTTGATGGGCATTTAAGTTTTTCCATGTCTTGACTATCGTGGATTGTGCTGCTGTGAATCTAAGGTTAGCATTTTTTTTCTGCTTAATGTTTTTGTATTCTTTAGGTTTATGCCTAGAACTGGGATTGCTGCATTGAATGCTAGTTCCACATTTTTTTTTTTTTTTGAAGAATCACCATACTGTTTTCCAAAGAAGTTGCCCCAAATTTCTTTTATCTTAACTACATCCTTCTGAAATTAACTCCATAATTGCAGAGTAATTCCAGTTTTTCTGACAATCTGGATCCAAGTATTATGTTTCCGACATTAGCAGCATGTTCTTGCTACATTATCTACAGGTCATGCGATAATAACTCGATATTCCACATGCATTGCAGACATGGAAGTATGATCGGTCTATATGCATGTGCTGTCAGTAATATTTTCCTGTTTGCTTGTTTGTTTTCAAGCAAGAATTACATGTAGCATGTCTGGAAAGGACTGCCAACATATTGCCTTTACTTTACGTTCGGATAATCCCCATTGATAGTTATGAATTCCTACCTGATAGCATTGTGACTGATGACCAAAATTACATGTTCAAATAAAAATGATATGTTAAGTTCCTACTATGTATAAGGCATTTTGTTAGGTACTTCCAATAGAGATGCAGTATTATGGCAGAAATACTTGAAACACTTTTTAAAAAGTTTTGATTGTATATAATGCTCTATAAGAACTCTATTAGCCAGTAAGAGTAGGAACTTGCTCTCAGAATATGACACATGGTAGGGTTTTAATACAATTAAATGAAATGAATAAAGCATAGCATTAACTGTCTCGTCTATAAATTTCAAATGAATTATGGCAATTATTCTCTAGAAGTTTAGATAAAGAAATGGTACATTTGGGTATAAAAAAAATGTGAAATATAAGAATTCATTGTCTGTATGTCTATCTATCATCTATCTTTGAAGCTTAAAATATGCTTCATATTTATAATATTTTAAATATTTCCAGGAGCTAGGTATTGGGACAGATAGTCTTGCTCATTTTACAGATTAAGTGAAAACAGGAATTCATTGTAACTTTCCCAAATGTCATAACTACTACATGGCAAATTTGGAGGTCTTATTCAACTCCTGCTATTCCCAGTTCAGTGTACCCTCCAGCAGAGCCCATATAGTTTTCCATTTTAGTGGAAACACTATCAAGAGTAGCAGTGTTTTGTTAAATTGATGTAGACACTCTAGACTCAAGTCACCTTCATTTGCTATTCTAAAATCTAGAGGAGCATACTTGCAATCATTCTCCCAGTCTTTCAGGTGGGTATCTCTAAATATTTATACCTTTAAAAGAAAATTAATATTAATAACAATGATTTGCGAATTCAAATAGGTCATTCTGGAGGCTACTGGGTGATTTAAATTAAATGTACATGGAATCAGTGAGCATAGAACTAGATAGGGGTTGAAAGGAAGAACATGGGTAAGAATATAAAATCAAACAGGAGGTCATGCAAATGCACAGACATTCATTCACAAATGGTTCCATATAAACTACACAAAGGGACCAAAGCCTGCCCTAGTTAGCTTGCCAATAATAATTGCCTCCTAAATGTGTTTTAGTCCATATGGTAAAGCACATTTCTAGCAAGAGTGTTTTCTGTGAAACAGGCTTCTTTTAAGGGGACTGAAACAGATTTTATAGGTGATACCCTGTCTTGTGCCCCAGGGCAGATGTATTACTCTGCAACAAGAAGATGATACTTAACCTCTGCCTGGCCTCAGATGCCATGCAGTGGTAGAAGCTGAGCAATTTCAGTTATCTTAACTGAATGTGCCTCCAAGCCTCAAGGCTACTTTGCTCTATCTCTTGAATCATCTCTTTTATGCAAAATCAAGCTCCTTTACAGTCTGGCAAAGATGCTTTAAGGAAGTGTACTGATAGAACTGCGATGTCCCTTTTATGGAAATTGCTCCTCTTCCCCTGCAAACTGTCCAGGTGGGACTAGCCCTGGAACAATTGTCCTTATTGCCTGTGGTGCTTGTAAGTTGTTCCTGCTCATGTGATAAAACAAATGGATCCATGCAAAATGTGCCTGTGAATGGTTCAGCCTGCAGGAGTTTTCAACAAGGAAGATATTGAGACTAACAGGTATCTTATTCTTTGCATTTGACTCAAAGTTCTGTGTAAACAAAGTAAATAGGACCCTCCAAAATAGCTAACTTTTTCTCTCCTACTTATGTCTAATCTTTGAATTCAAATAACTTCAAACAGATTTTGAAAGTAACTTGACTTTTCTTATTTCAGATATACACTCCACCATTCCTGAAATGTCTGCAGTGGAACTTCTGGCACCAAGAAGTTGCACTATTAGTCCACTGATATTTTGTTTTTAGATATCATCCCTTGAGGCAATGAAACATGTACTTTTCTGTGCATCAGTCTCTAATGGTGTCCCATTCTTACATAGCATTCCCTGATGGGAAATGTCTTTCTGTTTCATGTGTCTATCGGAATATAACCTGTGTTTTCTACACAGATTTTCCTGACATTTCAAGTCCTGGTTATTTTTCAAATGCATCTCTCAATTTAGAATTTTACATACATTACTCTTTCATTTCATATGAGTTTGGTCTGCTTTTCAAGCTAGAATCTGAGTTATATTAACAGGAACGATGCTCTGCAAAAGAGATATAGGTCTATGGTGCATTAGAGCTGCTTGAGTGACCCAGGCATCTTTCTTTATAGTTGCAGAAACAAAAGCCCAGTTGTTAGTGTGGGCTTCAAAGGAAAATTTCCCCCGTTTCCTGAGGTTCTTCATAAGATGACTGAATGAAAAAAAATAGTGTTATGCATGATTAATAAGAGAAAAGTCCAGATTTGGTAATAACATACATATGGAGACTTTACATGGTGATGTATTTTGAGGTTGCCGAGATACACACACAGACACACACACACAAACACACACAAATACTTATATCTTGAACTTAGGCATGGAGGTCTCTGGGGAGGGAAGAGAGGTCTCAGTGTGTCAGGGAGGAGTGATTCATCCCTACTTTTACTCCCAAAGTATAGGTAAATGATTCCCCTTTCTATATTCTTGTAGAGATTAGCGACAAGAAAAACATTTCTTGATTAATAGAAGGGTGGAGGCCCAGGGAGTGGTAGATGGCTTTTTTGATTAAGGGAAGGGTTAAAGGGTTAGAAGAATAGGAGCTTCTCTTTTGTCTTTGGGACTGTCCTTGACTATCTTTGGCTCTTCATGTCAGAATAGGACATTTATATGAATATTTGGAGTGTCATGTTTTAATCCCATCATTTCCAAAACATGGTTTGTGTGCCCAACATTCAAAGTCTGTTCGAAAATGGTGATGCTAGGTTTTGAAAAATGGAGTTTTATTGCAAAACATGAAGGCAGGAGCAGTCTGGCTCAAATCTACCTCCTGGAATAAGGGTCAAGGTGAGCATTTAAAGATCCAGGGACTAGAGAACAACAAAGAAATCCCTGCTTGGAGAATCTGGTCTGTCCATATAGGGTAAAGTAGGCATCAGGACTGGACTTTCCTGGCTGAGGAAACCCTGGTTTGTGAACATCCTTTGGGGTATTTTCTCCTTAGAACTGAGTTTTTGGGCAGTGATTTTCATCCCAAGAATTTAAAGACCTTTGGGAGGAGTCCGCTGCTGAATATCCAGGTCACGATATCTGTAATTTCTGCATCTTAGGAAAACTTCACATTTATTTAAAACAACATCCTTATCAAGTGACTAGGGTGTGTGCAGTCCTGACTTTCTAATTTATGGGGTGTCTGTAAATGTTGTAATCTATGAGACTTCTACAGGTTTTTAAACATGCATTAAACTGAAGTTTCAAAAATGGAAGGTAAGTTTAAGATTGGTTCTATTCACTATTTGTAAGGCTAAAATAAGAAGTATAATTCGGTAAACAGTGATTGAATCATTAGAGATAGTTTAGTGTTTATTTTGTGGTGAAGATTAATGTCTCAATAATATGTTTCAGTAAATTTATATACAGAATCAAGATTGTAGCACTAGTTTAGGAGCATTCTTTCACAATCTTACCTATCATAGGTATTTACTATGTGTTCGATGTGGGCAATGACAAATTTAGTGCTTATTCAACTATATGAAGCAGCTCTTTTTTGGTTTGTTATCACTAATGGTGAGTGAAACTCTACTTGTGTTATGCACACTCATACAAACATGCACACACAGCACACATACACACACATATATACACACACGTAAAAATTGGGGCCTCAAAACATTTGAAAAATGACATTTAGTTAATTGTTCCTAATGCATTTTTAGCAAAATATCACTTTTTTCTACATTAGAAATTATGAGGAATCCCCCAAATGTCAAAGTTTTCTAAAAAAAAATGTCATGGAAGGTGACCAAAAAAACTATCAAATGTTGTTAAACCACAGTTATAATAACTTTAAATGTTATCATTAAATGCTATTAAAATCAAACTTTAGATTAAGGATTTAAAGTAGTATGAAGATCATTATTCCAGATAATCTGCTTCAGTTGATAAAGCTCAGCTGTAACAGTTCAGGGAAAGGAATTGTTTGAGAGATGTGGGTTAGATTCTTGGACTAATGGCTAATCATCATGACCCTTCAACCAGCAAGATTATTGGGCATCAGGTTAAAGCTCTGGTTCCATTCTTTATTATGCAATATCAGGGACTCTCAGATGAAGACTTTATTTTAATTGTTAGGTTATTTTTATTTAGCATTTCAATACTGGTGAAATATTTTGAAGATTACTTATATTTTGTGTTGTATCGTATTATAAAGTGAAAAACTTAAATCAATTACCCCCATATTTAGGAACTTCTATCACAAGAATTTTACTTATAGTAAGTTGTTTTCCTGACTTCTGTTGTGCAAATGTATAGGATGATTCTGAGAAATTACTAGGAGATTCATATTTTAGAAATTATTTTTAAGTAATTAAATGAATTGATTTCTACCAGTTATTGAATTATTACTTTAAGTTTTGAGAATATGTATGCATACAGAACCTATGTAAGGCATACACAGATGGCTACTTAAAGTAGTTGTTGAATATTAGAGTAGCTAAAATATTTTGGAATTTTCACATAACTCCAGATACATTTAGGAGATCAACAGCATGCTTCAAATGAATTGATCACACTTCACTCATTTCTATGTATGAACTGTGTCTTTATTTTTAGGATTGCAGTAGTGCTGAGATTCAGGACATTGAGGGTATATCCACTCTCATAAGTTGCTATACCTGGAGTTTTCCTCAAAACCTGAACCTATTGGTTCTAATTTATTCAGAGAAGTTTTGGGGGAATCTTTCTTGATTTAGCACTTCTTGGAATTCCTTTAAATTAAATGAATCCTGGAATTTTAGTTTCACTAAGGAAGGAAATTCTATATAGTAGTAACTGATAGATTGAATATTTATAGCAAAAATAAACCTTTTAAATGTTACTTATATTGAGTTCTTACCCTTGGTCTCTGGAAATATCTGAAGAGAGCAAACGATCTCCAGGCAGAAGTTCTCTCGTGAACAGATAACAAAGGATTTCCTCTGTTAGATATCCTGAGGCAGAAGGCATAGTAGTTAAAGTTTATGGTCTTTCCTTGTTTTGCATGATTGTATTATCGCATTGTAATCCAGTCCAATAAAATAAATCAAGGAGCCTAGGTCGAGGTTACTGCCCTTAACCAGAGAGCAGTGTCCCACCTGGCCCCTGCCTTTCTAGATGTATGTTTGTCTGTTTTTCTTTAGGATCCTGTATCCCCCTCTCAGGTACCCCTTCAAACAGCTGTGTGGGCCGCAGCAAGTATCTTGAACATCTGAAGACATTGGGTATTCTCTAAGAGTACAACTTACCATATGTGGATGAACTGGTAGAGGGTTAGATTCAAATTATATTCTTTGGAAGTAGATGTTTGTCTGCCAGGAGTTTTTAGTGACCTATACTTGTGAAAGAAAGTGGAAGTATAGAGTAAGGTGGAAAGAAAATACATTTTGAGGTAGAACTAACAAAAATCCCACCTATCCAGTTGGGATATCAGAAGGAGTGTTTCTCATCAAAGTATTCCATGTTGGACCACCATCACCTTAGTAACTGCATGTGAGTTTCCCTAGAAAGAGTTTGATCGTAAGATAGGTGGTTTTCTAGAGCTGAGATAACCCGAGATCTGAGACTTAGGAAGTACTGTAAACTGGGAGCTCTGCTATCTGTTCACTCCATTCTCTGTAATAACTAAAAGCCACATGTCTAAGTCTTTTACTCCTCAATTGAAACTTTCATCAATCATAGGAAATTCTGTTAATCCTTTGTTTATATTTCAAAACTCAAGATTTTTATTGCTTGGAGGTTAAACTGATAAACTATAAATTGCAGTACTTTATCAGTATAGTTATTATGGTCTTAGTGTAACCTGCTAATTTTTCTAAGATGACACCGAGGTCAGGAGGGAGTGCATGACTTAGTCAGCATTAAACAGTTTGACATGTTGAGTATAAGATCTAAGGAGATCCAAGAGCTCTTAGATTATATTCAAAACTATATTTTGTCTCTAATATCACTGTACTTTAAACTACCACTACATTTTAAAATTTATCTTCTTGATGTTTTAATCATAAATGTGAGAAAGAATTATTGCAATATAAAGTAATTCCATTGAGTGTACCCAATTTGCTATTTATTTGTATGATGGATGAACAGATCACAGTGATAAAGAGCTATTCAGACTTGAAATATTTATTTAAGGTGCTTGGCATCTGGAGAATATCCTTTAAATAAAAAGCAATTTCAATAATTAGCACTCCAGTGTGTAAAGGGACATGATTAACAAAGAAAAATAACAAAACATTAAATTAACGTATCAAAAGATCAAAAATTGTTCCTTAAAAATCATTACCCCTCAAGGCAGGCATAAACAATTAACAATGAGGTCACACTTAGGTTAATAACATATTTAGATTGCAGTTTTAGGGCTTTCAAAAAATACATTTCTCAACACCAAATTAACCAATCTTTCTCAAATAGGAGGGAAATGGCATTTCTGTCACTAAACACAGTTTTCCAGACTCAGACAATATTCCTTTTCCACCTGAATCAAGCCCTCAGGAAAAGCTAGTTTAGATAAAATGCCCTTGTCAATTTTAGTGCACACTAGTGCTTTGTAATTTATTTGGGGGAATTCTGCCTTATTTGATAAAATAATTTTCTTTGTTATTAAAAGTATTTTGCAAGTTCGATTTCACATCTCAGAATCTGTGTGAAAGGAGGTCTAGGACTTGAAGCAGTTCAGAGTTTAGAGTACTTGGAGACTGAAGGTTCTAGATTTAAAGTGGTTTAAACATGGATTCTAGGATACCAGGTGAATTTGGGTTTTCAGAAGATTAAAGATGTTTTGCAGACAGAAATTGGATTAATTATTTTTTATGTAGTGCTGCCAATTACGTTTAGTATATGTAATTTTTGGATCCTACTATTTGTGAAAATTGGTAAATACAAAGTGGTATTTTTAAATTAAAAAAAAAATTTAATCTTGGCATTAACAAAACATAACTTTACATGTAATTTAAAATTTGGTCTAGTTTTGTAAATTAAATGATTATACCTTGAATCATTCTTTCACAACTTTGTTACTAAAATCATTCTTCTAAGAGTGAAGTCACTCCTAAGTTATTTCCAATAAGGAGTTCCAGCTATTACCTATATTTCTCTTGTTTTTATAATCATAATTAGACTACTGCTCAACAAAGTTATCCTAGAAATTTCTTCTTTTTCAGTCATCTCTTGTACTTTGGGTAATGGCTCAATCCTATCTATGAAGCATTGCTCACTGGGCTACCAAAGCTTTTCTTCGTTGTCCTTCATTTTAAGAACAGACCCAAATCTCAATTACTAACCCTGAAAGCAGAAAACACATTACAATTTTAAATAGCAACTTAGAATATGTGGATCCTGAGAAAAATTATAATAGATTACATTATTCAAATCCAAATAGCCCAGATTTGGTAGTTGTGTAATGCCCTTTGCTCTTATCCTAATATCATCTGGGTGGTTTAGTCAAACTTCCTCCTTTGAATGAAAGTTTCCTTTGCTCTGTTTGCTATCTTGATTTCAGGTTCTGTTCAACCTCAAGATTCTACAATAAAAAAGAAGGCTCTATTTTCACTTTGAACTAAGTTATCCATCTCCCAAATTCTTATTTCTATCCCTGCAATGATATCACTAAGTAATATTAATCATAATATTTCCCCTGATTTGAAGGAAACTCTACTCGCGTATTGTGGGCTGCCCTATAGGCATAATAAAACAACTCTTCATCAGTCCATTTTGGGGCCAACAGTCTAAGGTAACATTACACTTAAGATACCAGCAATCTAACCCATGTTTTGCTATCTGATTAAATTCAATCCAACTGCTTTTTACATTAACATCTAGCTACCTGCAAAGTCTTTCCCATTTCAGCTCTGACCTGAAACCAGGACAGAATTTCAAACCTGATTGAATGCTAGGATGACATTGCAGAACTGGGACTATCCCAGTCAGACTGGGATCTGTGATAATCTTGTACAAACAACCACCTAGGGAAATACACACATACATCCTTATGAACAAATAAATTTATATATATATATATAATATATATATTTATGAAGATGTTTACTGACAAAAGCAGATTTTCTCTAAGCAACACATCTTTAGAGTCTATTTAGAGTCTCTGCAAAAATATATATTCAAATGAAAAGATTAGCAGAATAATAAATTTCTTAGTTTGAAGTATCTCCATCAGATTACTTCTCTTAATTCAAATGTCTTCCATAAACAAGAAAACAAAACAAACATGTTTGACATTCATAAATAGTCACTCTTATAGTCTACTAATTGAAGGTTCATGATAATCCATTTCCAGAATTCTTTATTGCTCTTGTTATCTATTCAAAAAATTCTCAAATAGTGTGCTTTTATATTTTGAAGGTTAAAGTTTGTGTAGAAGCTTACATAGATAACTATATTACTCTTATAATTATGAACATTTCAAAGATAGACTTTCAAGATTCCTACTAGAACAGAACAGAACATTTTGGACTCTTTAATAATTCAGGGTGGGGTAGAATATTTTTAAATTTTCATGGGATTCATGAAGTTATAGTTTCATTAAAATAATAACACTTGGTTAGTCCTTTGAAATTTATAGAGCAATTATCACTAGATTGATGTATAAACATCTGGAACTATAATTTACAAAAATCAATACATTTCTGAAACTCATTTGATCATGTTTTGTTTGATTTTTGTTTTGCAACAAAACATCCTAAAATTTAGTGACAGAGCAAATCGACTTAATTTATGATTCTGTAGGTTGGCAAATTGTGCTGGGCTCCACTGGGGTGTTCTGCTAATACATTAGGCTTAGCCGATCTCTGCTGGGCTTGTTTGTGCATGTGTGGTCAGCTTCTGTATTAGCTGGTGGATAGCCTGGTGGTCTACAGTTTGTCTGGGGGAGCTCATTTTTGGTTGTGTAGTCTTTTATCACCTAGCAGGCTACTCTTCGCTTGTTTGCATAGTGAAAATAATAGGATTTCAAAAAATATCAAGAGAACAACTTTCAATTCATAAGCACTTTTCACTTCTCTGCCTGCTTCACGTTTGGTAACAGTCCATTGGTCAAAACAAATCATGTGATCACGCTCAAAGAAAATAACGGGACACTCCAATGTATATGACAACATATGGATGGAGGGGAGTGATTTTTGAAATTTACTTGGTTTAAAGGAAAGGTGCAGGTAGAAATGAAGGCAAGTAGGTACACAGAAAGAAAAAAGTAGGAAGAAGCATTTTCATTTATTTTACTTAGCTGTTTGTACATCTTGGCAGTTCCCCCACCACCAGTTTGTGAACCCCTGTCCCTGGGAAGTCTGTGGACTCCACCTAACTGTTATTCTGCCAGGACACTCTGTAAGCAATTTAGTATGCTGTACAACAGTGCTTTGCTTCAAATATAAAGTACTTATCACTGCTGACTACCCCTAAATAAGTCTGTTTAAGTAGTCAACCTGACAAGGTACAAAATACATGACTAAACCTCCTTGATTCTAAGTTATTTGATTTTCATTTAGTCAATATTGGTGATTAATTGCAATCTAAAATTCCATTTGTGACACTAGACACTGCTTCTAAAAGAGTACAGAACAATTCTCTATCTGCAGTTGTATGCACATATTCAACACTTTATTATTATATTTTCAACTAAAAAGCTGACATTTGGATAACTAAAAAGATATTGCCTTAAAATGAATGTTCGCTCACTATGTTGGCAAGAAAGAGCAGTTGGAAAGAATTCCACTCCATGCTGATGATGGTAATTTCAAAGTGTAAACCCTTCTAATAAAACTATTTGATGGCTTGACACCTTTGTGTTTCTTCTTTTGCGGCGATGCCAACAATTGTGATAGACATTCTTTGAACACAAAACATTTCCCATACCAGTATTTTTTTAGTTGGACATAATTTTATGTCATTTATATTCTTTCCCCAATTAATGATTTTCTTGGCATGGAGGTTATTTGGAAACACATGTGTTGATATGTTTCTAGGGAGATTTAATCATCACATAAAAAAGAAAAATAACCTTTCTAAGGAAAGTTATTTCCAGATATTCTGATAATTAAAAAAAAAAAAATTGCAGCTGCCATGTATGAAGTTTCAGTAAGAAGAAACTAGATACCCATGACAAGATGACTTTATATTGCTGTTTACATTTGTGTTAAATTCTGCTTAAATGTGTTATATTTTTATTTGCTTTGATTTTAATCAAGAAAAGATGACACAGTACATTTTTTAACTTTTTTTAAAGTAGTTTTTCATCTTTTATGATCAAATGAACTGAATTTAAAGGCGAAAATTATGCATGTATATGCATGTACACATATATGTGAGTATATATATTGTTTAATCTATCAATCAATCTATTTATCATTTATCCATCCATGCATCCATCCATCCATCCATCCATCCATATACCTGCCTACACATCGATTAATCCATCTATCTTCTGGAAGATTAAGAAGAAAAACACACTGATGACTTTCTCAGTTTATTCTTTTACTTTTGGGTGTACTGTATTCAAGTGAAGAGGCTACTTATGGTAAGGAACTAGAGAAAACTTCTGCTTTGCAAATTTTCCATGAAAATATAAACTAATCCATATGCATAAAATAATTCAAACTATCGCATTTCCAACTTGGTTATCATTTGATCACTAAGACTGTGATATATAATTTATCTGATTGGTTCTTCATTCATTAAATATTGATGCTGTGTTCCAAAAAGTATACTCAATATGAAGAAATCACAGTGCTTGCACAGGTCAGATGAGTGTCTGACTTATGATGAGATGAAATCTTCAATCCACTCTATTTACTTCTTTTAGAAAGCAAATGAGAATCATTTAATAATCAACTGAGCTGATTTTTAATAAAGAATGTTTTTAAAAAGAGTTGCATATATATTTTTCCTAACCTTAAGCATTTTATAATTTTTGCAGTTTTATATTATATGCATTAATAATTGATATATACATAACAATGAACTGTAAAACCAAAGGGAAGAAAAGGTTTTAGGTTCTTTTTCTTTTCATGCTCGTTTGTGATTCAGGTATGTTTCTTCTTTGATTGTGGATTAGAGTTTATTTTCCACTCTTCACATTTACAGTGTCTTCTCCTAGTCTGGAATAGTCTTAAATCCTTATCAAAACAGCAAGAATTTTCTCTGATCTAATCTCAAACTTTCCATTCTCTTCTTCTGCTGCATTTATTATAAACCTTAAATAAATCCCTATTTACATTTTTCCTACATATTGTATGCTTTTACCACTCTTTCATTTGATCTGTGTCCTGCCTACAGAGTGGAGTCTCTCATAATTTTATACCAGCTGATTTCTTCTTTCAGAATAAGTGCTTTAAAATACTCTGCTTAGTTCACCTGCCATAAGAGCTTTTCCCATATAGTAGGTATTTATTAAATATCTGCTGCATAGGTTAATCGTGTTCAACATTTTACTTAGTACTTATTTAATTTTAGGTTGCTTTATAGGTAATTCTTTTATCTTTCTCTCACCAATTAATTTGTAAGGTCTGTGAGAGATGGGACTGTGTATTAATAATTTTTGAAAGACCTAACATTAAAATCTCATCTCAATACATGGTTGAGAACTGAGTTAACTACAAGGCAATTTGTAAAATTGGAGTCTTGATAAAGTACCATCTCATGACTAGATACAGGTGCAGAGATGATTTTATAGGCAGAAGGCATTCCACTCTGTTAAGACAAGTTTGCCTATTCTGAAGTAGGGAATGCCTGTTTTTGATAATCTGAAACATACTTTATTTTGGGTCCCTGTTAAACTCTCCCTCCTCATCAAAGTGGAGGCTCACGAGTGATTCATTTTATGACATGATCAAGCTCCTCAATGCCATAGCTCCACAAGTGTAAGCAGATTAAATAATATTTGCTCTCATGACTTCATAGTCTTGGTATGAGGATCCAATAAAACAGAAAGTTCAAAGATACTTACAGATACAAATGAAGCTGCATTATCCCAAATCTCCTTAGAACTGCCTTTAGGTTTTTCCAAGGCCATAGCAAGGAACCAGGGTTTGGCATGTTAAAAAATTTAATTTTTTTTCAGAGAGGGATCTCTTCATATACCTACTTAGCTGGTTTCCTTAGTTCTGTTTATTCTTTGTGATGTACCATCTTTGTTTTCTTCATAGTGATGATCAAGGTTTGGAATTATACATGTGCTTGTTTAATTATTCATTTTATATTTTACATGGCTATCATTTTGAGGAGAGTATAAATTGTCTGTGAAATTCACTACTGAATAAACAGTATCTATGAGCCTAAAGGGTATGTGCTCAGTATTTTCTTGCTGGGTATAATAATACCTAGGTTCACGTTAATGTGAATAAAATCATGGAACTAGCAAAAAAAAAAAAAAAGGCGGGCTGTGAATTTCAACCTGGGAAATTTTCATTTTGTGATCTGGTCATGGGCCCAAGAATCAATATGTTAACTCCTTCCTGTCCCCTCCATGATTCTGGTGTGAACTATCATCACTTTGATAATGACAAGGTGGTACAGTTCTCATATTTTGTGGAAATTACTGTTGCCCTCAGTGATTTGGGGAGAGCTAGAGCTGGCTTCTTGACACACCGGATAGGACCCCCTCTGGAAATGTACACAGCAAAGAGGCAGATTATTCTTTCATTTGTCTCAGAACAGGCCAATTACAATTTAGATTTTTGAAGGGATGGAAAATGAGGTTTCCTAAGGACTCAGCTTGGCAGACTGCAGCAATGCTTTATCTTTGGGCATTGAATGCCTGCCAGAAACACTTGCCCAGCACTAATTGCAGAGCACCTGAACTTTTATCCATCATCTATTCTACTGCACAAAACCTCGAACACCCTGATGAATGATTTGCATTCTTCTCAAAAGCTCCAGGACAGAAGGAAAATCCTTTCATTTAATTAGGCTATTATTTTCCATTTTAAGCTTCAATAAAGACTCAGAAACAGGTGCCAGTTTCGCTTCTGCCTGTAGGCCTGGAGAAATCAGAATAACTGCTATGGAGAAAGAAAGCAGATAAGGGCTCAACAGCAATGTAATGCTATTAACTTTCCTCTACCTGTGCAGTCCGGGAAACAGATGTTAATTACCAAACAATATGGCCCCAAAGTAAAAACAGCTTAATCACTGCTTGGACTTTTGTTGATTGCTTATTAATGCTTTCTGTTGGTTCTTCTAGTCTGGATGTCACTATTTCTGCATCTGTAGCTATATCTGTATCAACTAGTGCTATCAATATCCATATTTTCATGTATCTACATCCATTTTAACAGTGGGGTTTGCAGTTGCTTTTAGCAATTACTGACATCACCTCATTGCAGATGACATAACTCAGGATAGTTTGCCTTCCTAAAACCACAGTTAACAGCAGAGACACTTGCAACAAACTGCTGGTTGTATTTGTGAGGGATGATCATTTCCTGAAATAAAGTGTAACTCTACTTTCCTACCTACCCCCAAGTTTACAAGACTAAGTTTACCAAGCAAGACAAAACACAATAAGAAATTCTAGCATTTACTTAAATAGTTTCAACATTCATTCTATTGACTAACAGGAGGATTTTTGTATTTATAGCATATGTTGTATGACTGTCTTTGGATAAGGAGACCAGGACCTGGAATTAGAGGCAGGAATATAATACTTTGTGGGATTATCTGCCTTTTGCTTTGATTGTGATGCTTCAGAATGGCTGACAGGTTAATGGACATAAGATATCAGGCTGCTAAGGGCAGTAATAACCCGTAACTGGGAAGTACTTAAAATACAGAAGAAGTAGAGGGCTCAGACTGACCTCTTTGTCAAGAAGGTAAAATAACTCCAAAGCCCCATAAATGACCATTTTGTGAGCTGGCTCAAAGGCTAGTTCAAGGACAATTGGATTGACTTTCTCAGTGAACACATTCTTTGAAAGAGAATAAAATGGAAATTGAAATATTATCAAATTCCTTCAAGCCTAGGGAAGCAGAGTCAACAGTTTTCTTTTTGTTCAAATAATTCATCTTGACTCTTAGAGAAAGTACACTCTAATTCCTGGGGGGCTTGGGGGTTGCAGAATTGTAAAATACTATTGAAGGGGACCTCACAAATTCAATGATTATCAAAATGACTAGCCTGTTGTCTGTTTTTTCTTGAAAACTACCCCACGACCCCAGAATCAGTCTCATTTCTGACCCCCTAATTAGGGCAAAACCAACCCTTGGACACTTACAATGAAACTGTGGTTACCAGTAGGGAAGGGGACTCAGTGTGAGAGGTTGTGGAGGTGGAGCCCACTGGACAATGGTGAAGAACACTTGGTGATTTGGTGGTGGGCAGGGTGTATTGACATGTATCTGAGGACTGGAGAAATTGCACATATGGGGAACCTATACGTGTGCATTTATTTTAATGTGTAGAGTAAAAGTTTTTGCTATAAAAAATAAAAAGGAAAGGTCTAGAGATAACCATCAGTGATTATAAAACAATAGCCTCTGCACATCTGCCCCTCTCCTTCCCAGAATCCTGACCAATTTTGTTCCCCTCTAAGAAGGCTTGCAACCACCTGAGAGATGAGATGGTTGTTTTGCCTGATAGTCACCACATTTCTCAAGTGATCAATACTGAACCAAAACACCTGTTCCTTTCAAAACCATTACTCATTCTCCACGTTTGACAATAAGTGACTAGCAAACAGAACTCTTGGCTCCATCATAACGAGCAAAGTGACCTGGATATACAAAATTGTCTGGATGTATTTGAGAATTTTGACTGGATTTTATTTTCTTTCTTTTACTAGAAATCTAGGTACACCTGTTTTTCTTTCTTATAATTTTACTATAAGAAAATAATAGTCTGAGGTGATAGATAGGAATTGAACCCTAGAGACAGAGGTCAGGATTCTAGTTCCCAGACCCCTTTTAATGTGAGCAGTCACTCCACTGCTTAGCTCAAGTTATCCTGTGGGAATCTGGGCTCAGTCTGGCCAGTTATTCTGTTTTTAAGAGAAACCTTATAACTAAGTTTTATTGTATGGAAACTCCTGATTTTTAAATTGTGACTGCTAATTCAACTTTTTATGCAGTTTTTTGCCAGCATAGATATTCTGCAATTCTACTGTTACATATCTCAGTATTCTTTGTTAGCCCAGGGCAAACTTCCAGAGACTGGGAGGTGTGATTTATGTTGCCCTAGGTCTTGGAAGATAGTTTCATACTGAGTTGATAAACAACTCTCTTTTCTTTTACCTAGAGCTTAACTGATCCTTTATTTATTTATTTTTTCCCCTTTGCCATTGGCCTTTACAAATTCCTCTTAACTACATCACTGGAGGAATGGAGGAAACATAATAATATGACTTAGTATAAGATGGATTTTAGTAACTACTTGTCAAATTACTGTTCTTAAAACATAATGTGTGGTGACAATAAATGACCACGATGCATGCTCAGCAATATACTATTTAAAAAAAGGATACTGTTCTGGTGGCAGAGGTTTCAGGACTATTTGGAATACTTTCAACACTGTAATTATGGAGAAAAATAAGAATGATAAGGATGATAATAATTCACAAAGCTACCATTTATAAAAGTGTAAGGACCTTGAATAAGCAAAACAGAAAACAAAGGGAAAAAAAATTTTAAGAAATAACATCAGCAAATGGTCCATTTTCAGGATAGAAATATCTGGGCTTGAATGAAAAATTACTGCTAACTAAACTTGCATGACTATTTACTGACGTGGCAACCACCAAGGTCAGGCACCTGGAAACAGGATACAGAGGAGAGGTCAACTAACAAACAACTAGGGTAGGGGCCCCCTGGATGAAAATGAGAAAGAAAGAAGGAAGCAGGAAGTGAACGTGTCAGAAAGCCTTTAGCCTAGGAGAGTCTCTTGCCAAAGAGAAAACAAAAGGAGGTGGAATTGACTGATGGGGGTACAGACCTGTCCAATCCAAACCGTGCACATTTCAAACTAGACCAGCAAGAAGGAAGATTACCTTAAAAGGAAATGTTAAAATCTAGGCAACATCCAGGAAAAGTTGTGCACCATTGTACTCAGCCAGTGGGTAACCATGCTGGGGTGGGGGCTGCACTTTAGGGAATAAAATGCTCTTTGTAACTGCTTTGGGTGTGTCTGCCTACCAGACACCTGATCTTGCAAGACCAATGTTTCACTGTGCTTTTTGTCTTCGAGGACATTCTTGGAATTTGGATAGGTGGGGGTGTTTCTCACAAAATCCAGCAATTCACAATTCTTCTCAAAATAAAAAAAGTTAGAGAGTAGTAGAGCAAGCCAATGAGTTATAGTTCTAAAGTTTATTCAGATATATTAATCAGAGGTTATGCCTTATACTAAAAATAGCCTGTTTGTGAGAAGATCTCAGAATGAAAAACAATCGTAAACAACAGTATTACAAGAGGTTCTCAAATAGCTTTCTTCTATCTATTATGTCTATTCTGGGATTTAAGGAATGCTTTCAAATTTCAACAGCTTCTTTGAGAGAAAATAACTTTTCCTAATTTAGGGTCGCTATCCTGTGTTCAGGACATAACTTTTTTTCTGTCATTAGGATACAGATATCCAACAATGGTATTCTCAAAATATGAACCTTATTCTATGCCATATCCTGAACTTTAGGTTAATATGGAGCTTTCTGAAAATGCTGATATTGTTAGGAATCATGAAAATATGTGCTTTATCGTCTAGGCTAAAAATATGATTGCCATCTAATTTAGTGGACCATTTAATGATTTCCCTGTACTCTCTCCACCTAATTTAATGAAGTGGCTAATCTGTCCATCACACACTTTTCTCTAAGTCTGCTCCTGAAGCCCACCTATATTCCAGTGGTCTATGATTATATAAAAGCCACTATAAGCCTAGGGATTTAAAAAGCAGCTGTTATTTTTTCTTGAATCTGCAGTTGTTCATTGTGCAAAATATAAACCTCATGTTTACTCTACTTAGGACTAAAAGGTAGCCTCTAGCGGGGCTCAGAGAGCACTTTCAAGTGGCTCCTTCCGTGCTTGGGAACTTGGTGCTGATGGTTGGTGGGGAGCTTAGCCTGAGTTTCTCCCCACAGGATGCAGCATTTTCTTACATGACATAGAATATAAGCTGCCAGCCTCTTAAGAACCAGCTCGGGAAACAGGTCAAGTATCACTTGTCTCGTGCTATCGGTAAGCAATCTGGCCAGTGCAACCCCCACAGCCGAGCCACCAACCTTTACTCTGGAACTTTCCAAGAAGTAATTGTAAGAAGCCCCCACCTTAAGACTCTGAAAGGAACTGTCCTACCTGATCCCACCATAGAAGAGGGAATGAGGGCTTTGCAAGTGTACTAGGGACTCTCTGTTGCCACCACAAGATCATTCCAATTCAGGGTCTGGCTTGTCAGTAACCCCTGGCCTTTTCTATTAACCATTTTGCCACCCTCCAACCTGAGGTATAAAAAAACCTGTCGCCTCTGAGCTGGGGCAGGCTGACATCTTACTTCAAACTTCACCTGATAGGACCAATAATCCGTTGGCCTGTGTCTGTTTGTGTTTATGCCTTCCTCGAACCCCTCCCCTGCTTTCCTGACCTGACATTATCAATCACACAGACATAGAATCCACCCATATTTGATGGAGATTGTCAAAGGAAAGATACATGTTTGCCCACTTTTAAAATTTTATCTCCTGACATTAACCTTTCTCATCTCCTCTACTCCCTCCAATCATGTCACATAATACCTAGATTCACATCAAGCAAATAATTGTCATTTATTTTTAAATCTTTAAATATCACCTTCCTGGATTGCTTCTATCCAGCTGAGTCCCCAGAATACTATCGACCTGTTAAAATGTAACCATCTTTCATGAGTTAGCAAAAGCATTCCTTAAACTGTGAGATCTTTCCTAATTCTCCCCAATACGTAGCAGCAAGGATGTTTTTATCAGTATTTATTACTATGTTATATTGGAATATAATATTTTCTGATTACTTTTAGCATAATTTCTAATACATAGTGACACTTTAATAATTCTCTATTGAATAATTTAATTCTGGGGAATCAGAGAGTTAGTTATTGAGAGTTGTATCCTTAACATTCATGAGTCCATCAGTATTATCCTGGACTAGTAGCGTAATATCTGTAGCTTTGCTTAGTCTATTCTTCATTTTTCAAGAGAAGTGTGCATCCTATAATCTTACAGGAACATATGAGGGTAAGTAAAAGCCACATATGAAAGCACTTTATTATTATTATTATTTGGAAAGGTACAGGCAGGAATGAAGACAAATAGGCAAGCAGGCAGGGAGAGGTGGAAGAAGTACTTCATTTATTTGTTTTTAATGGTTCACGTTGGTTATTTCCCCCAGCTCCGGATCTTGAACCCAGGGCCTTGGGATTTGTGTAGACTGCTGGGTATACTAAACACTAGGACACGATGTCTCATTGACCTGATTACAAATATTGCTCAAGAAAGGAAATCTTTATATTGTTTTAATCTCTATTTTTCTGAGGTTATTAACGTTTTAAAAAATCTTAAGGAAGCAAACTTTTGGACTTGTGATTAAAATCTAGATTCTTTGAAATCTGTCCTGGTGAGCAGTTATCAGAACAAAGCAGAGCACATTATGCCTTTGTAGCTCACCTGTAGTGGGTTGCAAAAACACTTAAAAGAAAAAAAAAAAAATCAGTTTTTCCAGTTCTTAAGGTTCCACAGAAAGAAGTTTAAGTTTGTCATGTAGTTTGAAAAAGAGAACACTTGAAAATATTTGTTCTTTCAGTGATAGCCCTTCTGAAGAGTAAAATAAAAGCCCATTTTTTGGTCTGTGATGATACAGCTTTATTCAAATGCAAATAGCTCTTTTTCTTATGTAGAAAAAAGAAAAATGTTTGTAGAGAAATGAATAACATGGTCAGTGACAGGTTAAGCTCAGCACAGAATCAGGTCACCTGAGTAACCAGCCCTGATACAGGCTTCTGGGGGTAAACGCATTTATTATCAGTGTGCCTGCATGCGGTCCGGGCTGTCTGAAAAGGGAGTCAGCATTTGTTAGGCAGGCAAGGAGGGCTTATTGGGAAGAATGAGGGGGCTGCAGAGTGCCGTGGGAGAGGGGTTAGGAGACCATCTAAAGGCTTCAGTAATTTTCTATCATGAGCTCATTGCACGTACATAATTGCTGGAACATCTTGTGGTTTTTCTCGTAGTGTGCTGACTTCTTTATCTGATGGAACGCCTGGTCTCCTCTGGGTGAGTCTTTCGAGGATCAGCAACTGTAGGACCTCCCAGGTGATACTGTCTTTTTAGAGTCTCCTGTTGGCTCAAGATTAAGGTTACAAAGGCAGGGGGGTGCTTCTGGGTGAAGGGAGCATAGAGGATTCCAACAGTCAGGTTCTAAAGTCAAGGGAAGAATGTGCCAACCTAGAGGGGGGCTTGACAAGGGGTTTCCAAGGCAAATGGCATTGATGATGCTTAGTACCTACCAACAGACACAATCCATAAAGAAAACACTGTGAGCTAGAATAAAGGAGAACAACATAAGGGGATACCATTTAATTTTTTGAGAGTAGATCTTAGTGGGAGAGAGTATATTTATAGTGAGTACTGGGGAAACTTTAGAAAGAGCAGAGCTGTGCTAGAACGTATTATGAATATCTATAGAGAAGAAGAGGGCAGGAACATCTTACAAAAGGAAAACCTGATGTAACATTCCTGAAAAAGATAACAAAGGAAACTGCATAAATTCGAAGGGCATGAATAAATTCCCAGCAAAATGCAAGTCAAAAAAGATAGTCAAGGAAAAAATATGTAAAAGACTATCCTCCTTTATGAGGGAAAGATTGGTATAAACTGTTTTTAGTGTTCTTTAGATGCCTGACAATTAACACATGTCAAAATGATTGTTACATTAAAGTGTGATCTAAACTCAACAATATTATTTTGTTTGGGGTATTTTTTATTATTCTTAAGTCCGGCATTTACTAATTCAGTTAGATCCATAGCATACAATTGATGTTACAAATTTTAAATGCCTTAACCGCTTTCAGCTAGTTTTGTGTGTGCATCTGAATCTTGTTGGTTCCATAAAATATTTGGTTGTTACTAAGGTGAGGAAGACAGATTCTGAATTTACCTTTCTGTATTCTATATGGGTGATACAGAGAAAGGGAAAATGTTGAATTGTCAACCCTAAGTGGCATTGTTGCTTCTGTGTTCTAGCAAATTCCTCCAATTACATGCTTGAGAAGAGGAAATATATTTAAAATGATCATTCCTGGAGGGGTTTATAGGTCAATTTGCCTCTTCCCACTTTAATCCAGAGTTGTTAATCCTTAAATCAACTATGATGTGGCAGAGACTTTCATGGTGTATACATTTATTATTTTCCAAAATGCACTCTTAAGAGGAGGAGAGCAACAGTAATATGACTGATAGCAGTTAGAAACTGCCAGCTCTCTAGTCTCCCATGATAATCTAGGCTCTTGGTCAACTATGTCACTTGAGGTGGCGTGAGCCAAGAAATTAAAGGCAGAACTGTGTAGAAAGAGGACAACTCCTCAAAAATTCTGCCTGCTACTCAGCACTGTTTTATGGGACCGGTGGTATTTATTACACTTCCCATGAGCCTCAGCATCAAACTGTCGTATGATATTCTTGAAATATAAGATCACCTGGAGATAGCTACAGTCCCTAACAGCATTACATAATTGTTTTAAGAAGAGCTCCACAGAAAAATAGGGAAAATAATAAGTTCTCCAAAACTGAAAATTCAACACTTTTTTGAGATAAATAAGAGGAGAGTATTCAGGGATTTTTTCCCCTTATGAATTGCATATGCATGATAGAGAGGGAAGTTGTTTTTTATTTCTGATTTGGCTCTAAAATGTTCTGATTTTGCTTGTGACAAGTGATGTTCAAATCCACTTATGTATGTTTATGAAGCCTCCTGAGGAATCGAAAGGATTTTGATTTGTTTTTTAAAAGGTGTGTATTTTACTTGTTTTAAGTTCTCTTGACCTAGACTCCTTAGTTCTGTTTGATACTACTCCTTAAAGAGTTCTATTTTATTAAAAAAATTTTTGTTCTCATATGAGAGAGACTTTAGTGAATGAGTCATCATCTGCGTGAAAGTAAGCAGAAATTTGTTTATTTCGTGCATTATCTGTCTCATTCTTTTTCTCTTTTATGTTAAAGATTGAATTATTTTCTGTGTATATTGATTCATGCAGATACGCTTAGATTCCTATGTCCTTGAGAAATTAATTCAGTCTCATATAGCATTGGTCATAAAGTTATATGTAACTCATCATGTACTGGAAAGTGAATGAAGTCATTAAGAATCATATCATTCTGTAATTCTCTTAAAATTTTGTATTTATGCTTAATGATATGCATATTATGCCAATGCAATAAGTTGTAAAGAATAGATAAGATATAGATTGCATATTTATATATATTTTTTCATAAACATACTCTATTTATTGATCTATATACATATATAAAGAGACCATATACATTATGGATACAAAAATTATGACCATTATAATATACCAATTTGTGTTGTAAAGTCCCTTACAGAAAAGGTTGTGGCAAACTTATATTCTCATGTTTGAGTGCCAGATTTTTACCTGTATGAAATACAATACTTTAGAAATTACCTATTACTTTATATTTTGCTGTTAGATATCATATTTAATTATTATACCTATTATACATGATTAGATATTTATTTCAAATCATTAGATACATTGATAAATTTATAGGGGTATCGATAAAATATTTTTTAGATATATTGAGATTTTGGAAACATGCAAAACACAATCTTATTTAAATCTAAAAATAGTCACCTTTGTAATGAGTGATGTGGAAATTAAGGTATTTTCAAACTCTAGAAATTATTTTGCAATGAATTTTAGAAGTGTGTGCATATCTATATTAGAAATGTTAGCATACCCAAGCAATTGAAATTTACAGTGTCAAAAAAGAAATGACATATCAAAGAAGTAGAAAAATGAAATAAAGAAGATGGGCATTCAAATGTGGCTTTGAAATACTCGTTACAAATCAAGAGGTGTATGATGGAAGAAGAGATATCTTAAATGAGGAATAAGCCAAATACTGAGAAATACATAAATAAAAGATTTTTAAAAAGACATCCTACTTGCTTCTCTATGCATAATGCTGCCCCACATATTTTTGGTAATTGCCTTACTTTTGACATTTTCTTTATTGACACATTTAAAGAAAATTCTCCAAAGTCAAAGAGATCATAGATGATTGGTGAGATAATAGACAGTTGCAAAGAGTAAACAAAGGTTTTACTTCTTAGACAACTGATCTATTGAGAAGCAGGTTTCATTGTTTTAAACCTCCTTGTCTATTTTCTCCCCTTTGATGTGTTATTAATAAAGTTTTACAAATTATTTTAGATACTGCTTCTCATCTCACTCTCTAAAACTTTGCTGATGAAGAGAAAATGCTCCAAGGTTAATAAGTTGATCTTTTATCATATAAACTTCATATATATTCTAACTATGATCATGTTCCAAAATGTGCCTTAAAACACTTCATTAATAATAGCTGATGTCTTTACATTTTAAGGCAGGTCAATTATATTTGACATGATAGTCGAATTTCATTAGAAGGTAGAAAACATTAATCTTCTAAGTTCAAGAAACACTTTTCTTTTTTCTTCTAAAGGAAGCCATTTGGGAGGGGGAGTTTGAAAAGTATGAAAATATAGCACATCTGATTTGAAATGAAATGTGTAACTATGTTTTATATTATGTGTCCTTAGAATATAAGTTCTTAGTATCATCTGTATTTGCCTATAGAATTGTGCTGCTTTCATGCTTATAGTGAGCTGTTCTGGCTCAGGTCATTACTTGACAGTAGTTTGCCTTTATCTCTTATTTGTCTCAGATCTACCTTGTTGAATAAAGTCCCATATGCTGTCTCACACACACAAAACACATCACACACAAGTGCACATACACACACACACACACACACAGGTTCTCTAGAATAAATGGAAAGTCACTATCTTAGCCCAGATTTCCCCAAAATCATGCTGACAAGTTTTGCATGCAGGTGTTTCAGAATTCTCTAAAAAGAAAGCACATATCCATTAGTTCCTTTCCTCACTGGTCAAGCTTGGAGCCAAGGACAATAACTCATTCCTCTGTCTAGATTACACGTGCATGAGTATTAAGTGAGTTCTTGTAAGCACCCCATACAATATCATTAGAGGCGTGTGGGAAGTGGGAGGCATACTGACATCAACTGTCTGTGGTGAGGTGCTTGTAAGCTGCAAATGCTGAAGCTGTTGCCAGCCTCTCCAGGCCTTGTTACCACAGCTGGAGTAAGGGATAAGACTGGGAGGATTTGAAATTAGACCAAAGAGAAGCATATGCAGACCAAGTCTTTTAGCATTCAAACCTATTCACATTCTGTTAAATTCACAAGATTATTTGAGCAAAGTAATGTTCCCAATGATGCAGCTTGCCCTGAGGCCATAATTGATAGGCATTATCTACCTCCTTAAGCATCCATTCTAAATTTATCTCACCTACATCCAGAATTTCACTTTTCTAGGTTGTTGGCCTACTGATATGATTCACACCTCAGCCCTGAAGGGTCTGGCTCTTTATTTGAATGGTTTTATTGTAATATTGTTGCTTGTAGTGCCCTTCAAAAAACTCTAGTGGCAAGATAGGCATCTCTGTGTTGCCTCTGGGAGTCAGAGACAAGAGAACAGGACGTGTCAAAGGCATCCCCTCTGGAAATCACTATTCTTGTCGTGAAGAATTTTGAATGAGCACTCAGATTTTTCAGGGTATTGGCAGGGCGGTGGTGGGGGGGAGGTCAGCAGTGGGATCATAGGGAAATGGAATGAAATTCTCAGAGAGACAAGGTCGAGAACCAAAGACTTACCATTCAATTCATCATCAGTGTGGTGTGCACATCAGAGATGCAGTGGCAGGATGGCATTAGGCAGGCAGGAAGACCATGGAGAGTCTCAAATCAAGCCTTAAGTGGGGACTTCCTTGTGCGACCTGGTGGTTCGTTGGAGACTGGAGCCAGTCCAGGGACTGTCTGGGTGGGGTGGGGGAGCCCCAAGTGTGGAACTGTTACAGTTTTTTGGGAGAAATCAAGTGAGCATACTTTGGAAGCAATTTAGGCAGATTTATTACCAATGTGGTCTCAGCTGGGATTTCTTCCTTAAAGAGTTGAGCCCCGGTTTCTGGTTAGAACATGCTTATATAGGCTAGAGCAAACAGGGGACAAGAGGGATGTAAATTAGGGGAAGAGGTTTCAAGCTGATCTTTGTCTGCTGGCTACATTCCAGCAAGCTCAGGTTACAGGAGGTGTCATGGCTTTGTTTCATAGTTACTGGAAGTGGTAAGCAGTCCCTTTTCCCACAGAACCAATACCCTAATTCCCAGGTTTTGGCACCAGTAAATGGGGTTCAGGTCGCTCAAAGAGCCCACGACAGAGTTAGGTGAGTGAGCAAAGAGATTTAATTATGGGGTAAAGGAATGGAGCCTGCCAAAGGAGGTCCAGACCTGGGCTGCCTTGCCAGTGGCCTGGGTTTTTAAAATAACAACCCACATGGTGAGAAAGGAGCATGGAGAGAGGATCCTCAGGACAGGTTTCAGTTCCTTATTGGGCAAGGTGAAATGGTCCTTTGAAGTTATTGGTGGACTTCAACTGGCACCGTTCCTTTGTTCCTTTATGCAGAGGGTCCATCCTGGTCACGTACTACAGGTGAGACACATCCCACATGTCAGACTCGTCCGTGGGCTTTCCTTTTGATTCGGATGATTGCCTTCCTTTGCTCAGCTGTGTGGCACCAGGGACAATTCACTGCCTTGTTATCTGAGATTTGATCCCTAGCCTAAGGATTACTTTTGTGAAGGTTCTGACATAAGCCAAGTTAAGAGAAAAGCTTTTCTGTATTCCCTGTTGGAAGGACCCACTTTTCTTCTTCAAAAACCAGAATCTCTAATCTACCATTGTGGGAACAGGAAACAGAAATGCTGTGTGCTGATGGAAATATTGAATATAAGGGCTGATTATATTTCAAATCCTTGGTGTATAGAGCTGTGCATCCTAGTTATTGGAACATAGCATCAACTTTTGACTTCATTTCAGCATATTAGCTGTTTCTGGAGAAGAGGATTCCAAACCTACATTTTGTCTGTAAGCTGACACCTTCAATGGGCTATGGGACATTTCTATTCTGCTGAATGATCTGGGAATCAAGTTTCTAATAAAATTGGAGGATCCCACTGTCATTTTCCCAGTGTTTCACATCTTTTGTCATAAAAAGGTTCCTGTCCTCACACATGCTCTAGCATACCATGTTAATGAGTGGTAGTGTTGTGAGAATCATTTTTGGAAGGAAAGTTAGGCCCATATTCTAGGGTATATAATGAGTTTGTAAGGGTTTATCACTTACTGCCCAGAATATTAAAGGTCAAGTGCAATCAAAGTGCCAAAAAGTAGAAAGTTGTTCTCCTTGGGAATGGCACCATATTGAAGGTTCAGTTTCATTTCTGCAGCTGATAAGTTGGTTCTTCAGCAGCAGTGTAGTCTCATTAACAATCTGAAAGGGAACCCAGGCTCTTGGGTTCATGTATAATCTCCTGATCTTTATCCATAAATCACTCCTCCATAATTGGTTGGCTGAGGTGAAAGACTGACTGGCATTCCTAGGATATCTAATCCTGCCTATTTATTATTTATTGCTTCCCTTTGCAGAGGATACTTTCTTAGGGGTCTTATTGTGCAATATGAAAATCTGCATACAGACTGAATGACCAAGTGCATGGCTCGCAAAACTAGCTGAAGGTTTTCCCTCCACCATTGCCATTCAGTTTCCCAGATAGGAGTATTGTATAGAACCCATCAATCTGTGCCCCCTACCAGTACCAATCCCTCTGCAATCTGAGTTCAGGTATTTTTCCTTCATGGTTGGTTAGGTCTATGGCATTTTTTTCACAAAGACCAAGTGTTTATCAAAGTTCACTGAAATGAAGGCTGGGCCTTTTCTTCTTGTTACTTCTCTGAACTTTCTGGATTTGCTGTTTCACCATGCAGAATGTGTTGTTTTTATCATGTACTTGATTTCTACCTGCTGCGTGACATGATAGGAAATTTTAATCCACAGTCACTTAGTATTCCATTATCAGGTATTAAGTTTCAAGTCGAGCTCATTAGCCCCTACAGGAAGTATTTTTCAAGGGCTGGTAGTTCTATGCCATTGAAAACATGGCCTTACAAGAAAATCCTCAGTTTGTGCAGTGACTCCTCTATTGTGACTTGCCAGCGATTTCACAGAGCCTCTTGTCGCCAACCATGGATTCTTGTCGCATCAAATCTGCCAGATCATGTCACCCAAGTATCATGACAGCTTGCTTCCTGCGTGGATCTTACAGGATCTTCTGTTGCCTTGGATATTATTCAACACTGTCAGTATTATAAGTCACTTCATTAATAGATCAAAACCAAATGATGAAATTTCTTCCCAATATCAAAAAAGACCAGTAGGGACCAAAACTTGGTGGCCGGCCTAGCAAATGAATGCTCTCTTCAATTCATGCACTCTGGGTACGTGGTCTGATTTAGTTTTGGAAATTAGGTGAAGGATTGTGATTTTGCACTATGGTAATTAATCTCAGTCTTCTGATTTCCATGCCATAGTTGTATTGTTTTCAGATTCTTAGAGAAAAGTTAACAGCACAATCAACTGTGCATCTCTATTGCCTCTTAAACCACCATAATCTATTAGCCGAAAATTACCACTAGCCCCTGCAGGTGAAGCTACATTATGAACTTATTCTGACATTTAAGTGCTGCGCCTGGCCTCTGCTCTTCTGAAGTCCTATAATTCCTATTGATAGCCCTGTGTTGTGGGGAGAGAGTAGAGGAAGGATGAATTGGGAGTTGGCAGAACATCCAGGACACCAGGCCCTGAGCACTGGGCCTGGGTCACCATGTGAAAACAGTGGGACAGTGTGTCTGTGACGGTTCACCTGCCAAAATAAGATAGATATAGTTATGAAGTTAGAGAGCAAAAGCTGTATAAGCAAATTCAATGTAACTATAAACTGGCTTGTGCAAGCTGCTTGAAGCCATGCTGTGTATGAACCCAATAAATAGGTGAAGACCAGAATAGTCAGGGCCTTCTGTCATAGAGAGACAGAGACAGAGACAGAGAGAGAGAGAGAGAGAGAGAGAGAGAGAGAGAGAGAGAGAGAGAGAGAGAGAGAGAGAGAGAGAGAGAGACTGTTAGTCCCCTGATCCCCACCTTTTCAATACTCTTGCTCTCTCTTGAGTGTCTCAATCTCCTGTGGCACCCGCTTCCTTAATCCGGATTGGAACCTGGCAGCCCTGTAGGAAATTTTCTTACCATTACTCCCTGTCTGAGAGGTCATATTCACTGAACTTTTAAGAAATGCCAATTCTTCTCTCATGAGTACTTTTCTTATTATCTTTGTGAAGAGATGTCTTCTGAGTCCTCCTGGGAAACATAGTCCAGTAGTGGGTTTTTCATACTCTAACTATAAGTTTATTTAAATATATATATATATAATTTTTATTTCTTTAAGTTTATTTCCCTTTCCACACCATTCTAAGAAAGTTTCATAATCTCTGTGTCATTTAAAATAGACTTACCATAGATTTATGCTTCAAAGAGTCATCCTTCTAATGTGTTAGATGTCTTTACTGGGATATTGAACTCACAGGCCTCTAAATCAAAAAGTATCCTCCATGAAGACTTCTATTCTGCTTTGTCCCCCCACTGATCACTGCCCAGTGTGTTACATTCAAGACCGTTCATTCAAACATATGTTCCTCTGATTTGTTCTGGTACATGTTAACAGTTCCTACAATTCCTTCAAAGTATAAGAAATTGCACTTTCCTGTTTGGACTATATTAAGACAACTTGAATTGTTGACTGAAAAGAATAAGGAGTTTTAGATACATGTTATGAAGAGCAAAAGTTTTATATGACCAGCCATCTGCCTGAGTTTTTGTAGGGAAGTTAGGAATTGGAAGGTTACTATTGTCTATCATGAGGAAGAAGTCAGCTTCTACTGCCCTGAAGCATTCAGGAGTATTTGGGCATTCAAGACTCTTAGAATTTTCCACCTTTATTTTTTATAAGAGATGATTCTTAGTAGGGGTCTGACTCTGATTTAGTAAAGTTATTAAGGTCATATATTCTGTTTGTTTGTAAGTATGTTTCCCCCATAACAGAATCACCAGCCTGATTTTTCGTGGGGTATATCCTCTATCAGTGATGCAGATTGCTTTACATATATTCAGGGTCCCTCTTTCTTTTTGAGTATGTTGTAAGTTAATAGTAGCCAATCTGAGCCTGTCATTTCTGTTTTCAAGGCTTCCAAAGCTAATGATTAAAGGCAGCTAATTCATCCTGAAAATTCTATTATAAAATGATATTGTGATCATCATGGTTACCAATAATTGACTTTCTATTTGTACCTCATTCCAATCCACCAAAGATGAGATTCTTATATTAATTGGAATGCTCTTGTTTGCTAGGGTTATACCATACATCTCATCAGCTGTGTGACTGGAGTTTGATCCAGTTTCTAAAACCCATTCTGAACATCTCTATGTAGGGACAGTGGCTGTAACAATTGTCTTAGCATGGGTCCCTGAGAAAGCAAAGTCTGAGACAGAATTGCATGCAGAGAATATGAGTGTGGGTTGGGAGAGTAAATCAGAGGAGGGAGCGCTGAAATAGTGATGCATTATTAAGTTGGCAATCAGTATGAGAAACTGCAGGTTGATTTCACTGCACTTTATGAAGTGTTTTATGAAATGTGTCTTAGAATGATCTGCCTGGGGGATATAAGGTAGAGGTATTTATCCTTTGGCTTTCATCTTTCCTTGCTTAAGGATGACTCCTGGGCATTCCTTCTCCCACACTCGCAGACTGGTCATGCTTAAATGCTGAGCAGCTATCTGCAAACATCCCACACTATGGCATTAGAAAATCCTAGAGACAAGAGATTTGGTGAAACGACCTTAAGTTTCACCTATGTGAAACTTCTCAGAAGTAGTAAAGACTGAATACTGGAAAGACTGAATAATAGGCAGGCCTGGAGCTTTTAAAGTATGTAAAGTGGGGGCATAAGAAATCTTTCATTTGATTTTTAGGGCAACAACTGGCTTTAATGGCAAATGTTGCATATTTGAATATTTTCTCTCTTTTAAAAAAAAAGTATTATATTTCTGAGGAATTTCATAAGTTTGATTTTTACTATAACGTAGATTTAGTTTAGGTCTTCATTGTAAGTGATAGAAATATTTTTTAAAAAATGTGGATCTCTGTATCCTCTCTATTTGCCAGTTATGTCAATAGATTTCCAGTTTATTGAATAAGTTTCATTTTTTTCCTCCTAACATCTGCATTTGCATCTGTCCATCATAATATTTATCAATAATTTATATCTAGTAGATATTACAACAGAGTGGTGCTGTGGCTGATAAAATATGTTGAACTATTTTACTCATAAATATGTTTCATTGCTCACTAGTAACTAAAAAAAAATGAACTTGCTAAATAAAAAAGTTAATTTTTAAGGGTTTCACCAGCATCTTTTAGAAACACAAACTGTATTGAAAAATGGATTTGACCTTTTGTCCTCTTCATAGTTTTGGGGACTGGTTTTCCAAGTGATCAAGTGTCAAATGTGAAATCTTAGGTGATCTTGGACAATTATGATGGTATACTTTTTGTATCATTATTACTGCTATTATCTCTTGAATATTGTAGGTATACAATATATAAATATTAAACCAACCTTATTGTTTTCATTTCTATAGCTATATTATTTAACTTTGTTTTTGGGGTTTTTTTTTAGCAGAATGGTACAGACAGACATGAAGGCAAGTAGGTGAGTCAGGAAGAGAGAGGAGAAAAAGTACTTTATTTATATTATTTGTCCTATTTAGTTGTTCAGCTTAGCTGTTTCCCCTGACCCTGGGATGCAAACTGGGATCCTTGGGATGTATGTTGACTGTGCTCAATGAATTAAATTGCTGGACCACTCAGGTACATCTACACTATTCAGTTTTATGTAACTTCTGATCTCCTACTGGAATGCCATACAATAAATTTGAATAAACTACTACTGATAATATATTAAAGGCATTCTCTTTCAGATATATTATGATCCTATTTTTACCCGGTGCTTTCTCATTGCTAATGTAACTTCAGTTAATATTCCTTAAACTAACTCTTTTTTCTATTTCAAAGTTGCACTGTTTCATTTTTATAATTACAAGTCAATTAGGGAATAAATTTTTAATTTAGTTTGACATTTTAAAATTTAGTTTAAATTTGACTTTTCAGTTTTTATAGCAAAAATAATTCTTTGAGATATAACTCTACTTTTTCATAGTTCACTTCTTTGGCAGAATAGAACATTATCCCCTTCTACTATTTTTTAGCAGTTACATTGAAGTACAATTTTCATAGGATAAATCACATATATTTAATGTATACCATTTGATAAGTTTGCCGTATGTGGATACCTGTGAAACATCACCGTAATCTAGATAATGGACACGTTCATTATCAATAAGGTTTTCTTGTGCCTCTTTGTAATGTGTCTCTCCTACCCCTTGTACCTCCCAAATTACCAGTAGTCTAATTTCCATCACTCTACATTAGTTTGAATTTCTTAGAATTTTATGCATATGAACTCATGCATTCTGAATTGCTTTTTATTTGGATTCTTTCACTCAGTATAATCATTTTGAGAATTACCCTCTAGTAATAGGTCAATATTTTGTTCCCTTTTACTGAGGAGTCATATTTAATTCTATAGATATGCCACAATGTTTATTCATTCACCTATTAGTGGACATTTGAGTTATTTCCAGTGTTTGCTTATTATAAATAATGCTGATATGAATATTTGTGTAAAATTCTTTGTACAGTTGTATGATATAATTTCTCTTGTGTAAAATTTAGTAGAGGAATGCCTAGATTGTATGGTAAGTATGTGCATAAATGTTTTAAAATGATCCTTATCTGTAGTTTATGAGAAATATAGTTGTTTCACATCCTCACCAACAGTTGGTATGGTCACTAAAAAGCAGTCACCCAATGATATTGAATCCATATATCAAAAATTTTGCATGCTGCCTTATTTGGAAAAAAGATGTTTACAGTTGTAATTATAAATTAAGTTCTTGAGATGAGATGATTATCTAGATTTTCTGGGTAGAGCCTAAATGCCTTAGCAAGTATCTCTATAAGAAACAGATAAAGAATAAGAATGAGAGACAAAGAAAGTTTTGAGAAAACAAGCATATTCTGCTAGTTTTGCTTTATATTTTTGCATGCTAAAAACTACTTTAGATTCTATTTTCTAAGTCTAATTCTCAAAATTCCTATGGATTTTGTGAGATCCAATGGCTTTATTTCAGATAAATCCCTTGAAGTCAAACCATGGTTCATTTTTATTAATTGAAATTCTGGGTTAGCTGATTCAGGCAAAGAGTATTAAAATGTTTTGTAGTTTTAAAAAGAGAAAAAAAAGCTTTCCTAGTTCTCAAGTCTGTTTTCTTCTTTTGAATACAAGCTAAACATTAAAATGATTCAGAGTTCATAGTTTCTGGATACTAAACAGCGTCTCTTGCTTTTCTCAGAAGGCCAAATGTAATAGATACAACTTTTAACTTTCAACAATATTATACCAGAACCCTTCAATAAAAATCAACATCAGGGTTCCCATTGCAGTAGTGCTTTGAGTTCAGTATGGATGAATCCGACAATCATATTTTACTCTTTAATATTCTTTTCTACTCCAGTGATTTATCTTAGTCTTTGGGCCACTTTCTTCTGCACTCATAAGACTGGTCCTCTATTTTTATGCATTACCAATATATAGGGTCTATGTCACATTCATAGATGCCACTATTTCCTTCATTAGCCAATTGTGCTTACTGAAGCTTAATATGACTTAGATGCACAGTAAACTTTGCAGTGATTAATTGAAAAAGTTTTAGATTTACATAAGGCATTTTTTTCACAAAAATTTCTACATTCAAGAATGTTTGGAGACTAAATAAACAGGAGATGGACGTTTGCATGACCACAATCCAAATAAACCTCTACTTGATTTTCTGTTTCTGTCTTAAGCTATGTTTACACGATGCCACAGAAGAAACCTGTTTCCTGGAGGAAAAACAGTAAATATATTAAGGAATTCATAGCAAAACTTACTGCTTGGTTAATTAGTTTTTTTTTTTTCACTAGTTGGTTATAGGTTTATATAGAAATAATCTTATAGGTTTATATAGAAATATTCTGAGTTTTAGTTTATTTTTCTTTCCTGTCAAATGAAATTCTTAGAGACTTAATTATAGTTTCCTATGTCTTTTATCCTTTTACTCACATGGGATACATTTGAACATTAAATGGGAATTAAATAGCTATCCAGGAGAATAACCTGGGATACTAGACCAAAAATATATATTCTTTGCATTCATCTGCACAATTATTTTTGACAATGTTTACTCATCAGGATAAAAAGATTACATTTCATGTGATCTTAATACTTTGAATGATTAAAATGGATATTATCTCTGTCTCTTTGTACAAAAAGGAAAATCTGTCACTCGAGGGAGTTAGGACATCTTTTCAACAGCTGTTACTATTATCAAAGGTATCTCCAAGTACAATAGCTTTGTAATACCATTGCTGTCTAGTGTGAAGCTTTTGAATATTTTTAAAGCAATTCTATTGTTTGAGTCTCAATAGAAACTTTCTTGTGGTTGTAAGGGCATATAAGAAGGATGATACCTTTAAACAAAATTTAAATATAATTTTGAGTGCTAGCTACATAATCTGTATACATTTTCCTCTTCTAGAGAAAAAATACAGATGAATGCCCTTTTATACTATTCTCAAATGAGAATCTGACAATAATCCAGATATTGAAACACATATTTGGGGAGAATATTTACCTTTTTTCAGAATAAGGTTGAAGGAGTTTCATAGATAAAAAAAAAAAAAAATTAACCCTTTTTTTTTAGAATAAAGATGTAAATCGGAGTGTGATGGCATGTTGAAAATGATAAAAATTATGGAGGAAGTAATACTAGTGAATTAAGTCTTCTCATGATTAGTTTTGTACTGATTCTGTAGCACAAAACTTTGCAAAGGGCACACAGCAAAATCCTTCTTGGCAAAGAATTTATTTGATGATATCATACCAAAGAATCTGCAAATAATTGACTTGAAAACATTTTCTTGACTCATATCTAGTTAATACTGATAGAGTTTTATAGAAAGAAGGCCCTGGGAGTTAATTGTGCCCTCGTCATTTCTAGTTATAGGACATAGGGTCACTAGTTACTCTGACCTCACATTACTCACCTCATTGAATTATGTGACCTCCAGGATAGCTTCTAGTTTCTAACTCTTATTCTACAAATACAAATCTATATCCTTTACTATACCATTCTGCATGTCTGTGGGAAATTCTTCATTATGAAAGAATTGACAAGTCTGTGTCCTTGGGCAATTTGTGATTTCCTGTTTTCCTTTGCAATAGAACTAGAACAGTCTTCCAGGTTCAGTTTGTGCATGCTACCTCCCACTAGCCCTGAACCAAAGGCCCTCTCTGTGACGCATCAGTCAGGCATCGCCAGTGAAGCACAGCCTGCACTTCCGGGGATACACTAGGCTGACGTGTCAAGATGTACCTACTGCAAAGGGTCACAGATAATGGCTCTGAACACTTTCAAAGGCCAGGGCAAATTACATATTCCATAAATACATATAGCTATATTTTAAATACATGAACATGTTATTGTGATAAAGAAAAACAATATTTGAAGACAATAGGAGATTTAGAATAAATTTCTGTCTTTTGTTTTTTCAAGTACTAAAACTATAGAGCATGCAACACAGATAGTACCACATGGGAGTTGACAACTCTGTTGCATGTACAGTGTCTTCATTTAGGAAAGCTTTAAATCCTGGACATTAATTTCTCTCTATGAATATGTTCTTTTATTAAGAAATCAGGAGGTCCTATAGTGGTCTCAGGTAAAGATAGTCAGGCACACCAGTGTGAGTGGAGACATTGATAGTTGACCATAGTTTAGTAATCTAATATCTCCATGAAAATATCTGAAATTCTTATCAGTCTTTGACAGATCACAGTGAGGATTTTGGGTTAGAACAATTTTAGAGCAAGAGGACTCTCGTTCCCTCTCCAAATGTATCTGCTCTGCCACTGGGCATCGCCCACTCTGCATTCCCATTGCAATCTTTAGGTTCTTTTGATTACTAAGAAACTTCTTGCTTGAAAAACTAGCTCTGCTCCTCCTCCACAGAGTGAAGGAGGAAAATGGCATTTTGTGCAAATTTCAGTGATTTTGAAAGAAATAATGAAAAGGAAGGTGGTGCTGCTTCAGAAGGTGGGCTACAGATGGAACAAAAGGTTAACTCAAATTTATGCTGAAAATAGAAAGTAAAAATAGTAATGATGATCTATAGAACAGCAGAAAACACAGCAAAGTGAAGTTATTCATTTCAAATCAGCAGCTTCTTTTAAAACATCCTCTGGTTGTTCAAAGGGTTTATTTCACAAATCAGCATTCAGGAGGCACGTCTGACAACTGGTTCTTTGTCTCTTTTGCCAATTGTCAGCAATCGTATTTCTTTGGATCAACCCAGCAACTTCAATGTTTTGAGGTAGTTTCTTTGAGGACAAATGAGCCAACTTTTTCTTCATGTTTGCTTAAAAGAATTAAAAGCTTAAGTTTGCACTCAGTGTCTTCTCTGTATTGTATCTATGCTGCTTTCCATCTCCCCCTTCACCAGAAATGGGAGTTTTCTTGCTTTCAAATGTCACTTTTTTCCTGTTTGGTATCTACTCCATTAAAAAAAAAAAAAAAAAGAGGAAGAAGGCAATCCGTCTTCACAGAGATTGCATTACTGTTAGAAAAGAAACTATCTTTATTGGAGACTTCTGAGGAATGTACCAGTGGTGTATGTATAGGAATGTGACTGAAGTACAGTAATCCCTCTGGAGCATTTCAGATGTGTGGCTTTGTATAGCTACTGAGCAAGCTGATGGGATTGGCTTCAGTTACTTCTTAACAAACCTTAAGCCCAGTCCACACTGGTCTTGAATAGCTTCAGAGCTCTGGAATTAAGAAAAAATCTTTTTTGTTAAAGAGCAAACTAGAGAGTGATACTTTCTCAGAGAGTTCCAAGTGATGAAAGAGGTATATTAAATCTAGTGAGTAATACTTGAGAGTCTTGTATTCCATTGTGAGCAGAATCTTCAAAATCACATGAGAAAAGAAATGTTTTAAAAAACGTGTTAACTCTTGTCCCAAATATTCTCTTTATTAGTCATTCAATATCCTATTTACAGATGTTTCTAATCATGGACTCTTACTGACAAATGTTATCTTAGGTCTACATGGAATTTAATTGCAAACATTCTTTTCCATGCATTTTCGAACAGAACATGCCATCATTATATTTTGATAATATAGAAATTAAAGTCACTGTTTTAGATGGATTTGTTATTTAGGAAGGTATGTCTTATGCATAATATTATTATGGCAGAGACTACTCGTTTTCTATCAATATATATCCATGGAATATGGGTTGTGGGCATGACTATGAATAAGAATAATATTTCCCAGCTTGCCTTCTATGACTACATTTTGGCCCAGATAGTGTAAATATACATGGTACGAATAGCTTTGAAGGAATGTCTTTCAAAATAAGGAAAATTATTTTGCTTTCTCTTTTTGCTCCTTTTTTGTTAGATCTAACAGGCTCTGCTGATGGCGTCTTCAGCAACCATGTGGGCATTGATAGCAGTGTGACAGAAGAATAAGATAGGAGGAATTTTCATTTGATTAAATTAGTTTAATATGAGAGAATAAAAACGGATGAGTTTATGTCAGATTATTTTTAACAACTATAAGCTATAATCAAGAAATAGAAAAAGCAGATTTTAATTTCATATTATTTAGATAGTGCTCTTTATATTAAGAACTATACAGCTTTAATAAATATGCCATGCATCAATTTTGTAGATCATTGTACTCTACTTTAGGTTTAGGTTGCTTAATTAACATGGGTAAAGAAACAACTGCTGATTACATTTGATGGTATAGTAGGACTTTATTATGATGTGGACTCGCATATACTTGAAGTACAGAGGATTTTTAAAATACTTTTCAAGCATTAATTTTTATATAAGTAAAAATGTTCACATTATAACAGTTTATAGAGATGTGAATGAATATACTAAAATCTTTCACAAGTCATTGGAACATGTAAGAAAAATTGAGAGTTGGGATAAGAAATGGAGATGTTAGATTTGATTTCCCTATCCATCACCAATCTGTCTTATTCACTTCCTTTTAGTAAAATGCCTCTTTCCTACAAACAGCTGGTAGTAGTCTTATCTCCTAATGATATACACCACATTAAAAAAATGCTACTAATCTAAAAATTCTACTCTGTGAAGATAAGCATATGGTTTAGAAGATGGAAAATGCGCTGACTATATGATTACATTCCTGTCTACTTGTACAATACATGATCATTAAGCCATTCATCATTCTTTCTGTGGACTTAATTTTGGGACTGGTTAAGGGTAGATGAGGTAAGAGAAAATCCATTAGGTTTCACTTGATGGACAATAGTTTTTGTTCCCTGGTGTTTTACATGTTTCTTATTTTAAAGGTGATTATAGAGAAGCTTAGTGACTTGTCGGTCATGCAGTCCAGTTTATCTCTGGACTTTAAAAGACTTACACTAGGATGTCTTTCTCCTACTTCAAGTTCTTTCTTTTATCCTTACTATAACCTTCTAGGATGGAGGAAGAATTTCTCTGAATTCCAGTCATTTTCCTTATTAACTAGGTGATCATGAGGCAACTTATACAACTTCTCTTTCCAGTTATTGAAAGAATCTAATCGTCTCAGCATTCAGGGAAGTCATGACGATTAAATGAGATAATGCATGTGAAATACTTAGTGCAGAGTCTGGCACATTGTAAGTGCTTTTTTTCAATCAAGAGAGAAAGACATTCTGAAGGAAAGTATTAGTGCAGGCACATGAGAGGGTACTTTTTATTTTATGGAGGCATACACTTGACTCATAATTAAGCGAGCAGAGCAAATAGACAGTTTTGATTGACTATAAATAGGGCCCAGTGAGCCAACAGAATTTTAAAAAATTATATGGTTTCCATTTACTTTTAAAATAAAAATTATGAAGGCTATGTTTAAGTGATGGATAAACATGGGACTCCTTATGATTCCTCTATTTTTTTAATTTGTTGAATATTCAACAAAGTCATGGATGTTTGCAAAAGGGTTGAGACAATCATTTTCTTTATTGTGAGCAACATGAAGTTGGTTTTTTTTGAAAACAAAGAAACAAAGGAATGAATCCCTAACAATCAACTAACCCATGATTAGTTTTAAGCTAAAGATCTGAAGATTGAAACTCATTATTAACATTAGCAGGGAATTTTCTGAAGCTCCACTGAATTGATGAATTCATTTTCCCTTTTCAATTAGAAAGAACTACCATTCTACTCATATTTGTTGGGAGATTACAGAATTTAGGCACTTTAAGAAGCTCTTCTTTTATAATGGTGAGGAGAGTTAAACATAATTTGTCTTCTTTTTGTAACTCATAACCTAGGGAGGAAGCAGACACTAATCAATTAAAAAAAGTAAGAGAAATTTTATGTACAAGACAGGTCCATGTTACGATGAAATATATACATAAAGAATTTGACCTAAAAGTGGAGTCAGGGAGGTGATAGTCATGCTGCAGGAGTCAACCTGATAAAGCAAAACCAACTTTTGCAAAGACACTGGCTATAGGAAGCAAGTCAGTGTGTCCAAAGTAGAGAAAGGAAGAGCACAGTGAAACAAGACTGGAAAGACTCTAGGGCAGGATCACAAAGAGCACTGAAAATTGTGTCAAGGAAGTTTGCATTTCTAGCAAAATGTACTGACATTCAATGAAGTATTTTATATCTTTCTTTGTGGGGAGAGGGAGCAGGAAAGGACAATGATGTGTCTTTTGTGAAAATCTCTAAAGGCAGTGTGGAGAATAAATTCAACAGGCAACATAATGCTTTTCTAGTACTTCTAGGGGGAGCTGATAGTTTTTCCTTCCCTCGGGTGGTTGTTAAATTTCTTATAGGCAAAGACTTCAATTAAAGTTTCCTATATTTTATAGTGCTACACTCAAATTATATAGTCAGTTAATGTTTGCAGATTATATGAAAGAAAGGCAAGCTTATCAGTGTTTAGGTGACAGAATATTTAGGCTGATTACTTGTAATCATTTAATTTAGCCATATGCACACTTGTTGCTGATTGGATAATTCAAGATCCATTACAGACTCTTGTTTTGAATCCAAATCTTAATAGAAAAGAGTTGAATTCAGATTGTGGAGGCTGCTTCTCATCTCAATCACTTGACACATAAATCAAACTAGAAGGCAGTTGCTGAGTTGTCTGTTCTATTTTTTTGAATATTCTTCTATATCAGAGTACATGATCTCATGACTTTTTTTTGGAAAAATACAAACATGAGCAATCTAATAAACAGATTGTGCCTCCTACTTGAGATATTTTTTCCCTTACTTTATCAGCTCATATTGTGTTTTGAATAAAAAATGAGACAGTTGATTTATTTTATTAATCTTAAACATATTCTTATATGATTAATTCCCAATCTTTTTACAAATTTGCCTAGGATTTAATATATAAGGGGAAATAACCACATATGAATACTAAAGTGAACATCCCTTGAGAGTCATAACATCCTTTAAAGGATGAGACAAAATGGTCTTTGTGGTTCAGATACTTCTAAAAACATGAACTCTGAAATATTAAAAAGAAAATGCTTTCTGAATGTGATAGAGCCCTATGTCTTAGATTTCTCTTACAAATTGACCTCAAATTTGTATAATTGACATTTAAGTACTCTAAAATAGTATGCATTAGATTTTGTTTTTGTTTCCCCTGCTTTAGCTCCCTCAACATGCAAGTTTTGTAATTCTAATATGTGTGAAAAATAGATCAATTAATCTAATACACAAAATCACATAGGAATGTTCAAGAAAAAACAATTGAAATGTCAGTGAAATTGGACATATTTGTGTATATATTGTACTTCTGGCAAAGATCACAGGTATAATAAAAGTCATTGCAAGATATTTATAACATAGTTTTGAAGGTCTTTTCTTTAACAACTTTAAAAATTAAGCCAAGTCCATTCAAGTAGTTTTCATTTCTTTGGTGGCTTGACTAGTCTATCCAACTACTCCTATAATGGTTTCCAAGCATTTTAATCATTCTAAGTTATTTTCTGAATTCAGAGATGATCTTTCAGGACACTGGTATAAAAAAGTTGAGAATAAACAGGTTCCCACATGTGATCCTTAACACTTTGTCACGTTCTTCTCTCTCTGGTTCTTTTTGAGTTTTCATCTCTTTCAGTTTTTCTGCCTCTATTTTAACCTATATTTCTCTATATAAATATCTCCCCATCCATCACTTATTTTATTTTATTGTCTTTAACTTTTTAATCTATCTTTTTTTCTCTCTGTAGCAAAGCTATATTAAAATATCATAGTTCAAGTGAAGTCCTCCCAGTACCATTTGTAACTCTTTTGCCCACATATTCCTGAAAAATCTGATATAACTTCCAATCTAATTTGCAACAGTAGAAAGACATGTTTTGTGCTACAAAATCCAGTTTTTTCTCTGAAAAATTTTTCAAATTATTTTCACATTTCCTTTTTTCTTTTCTGTCAAAGGTGGAATGAAAATTGCAGTTCAAAGGGTCATGACTTCTTGTTTTCTTACTTATAACAAACAATACAGTAAAACATAGTGGCATTTTCTCCTTATGGGATATAATAGAGAAGTTAAGGTGAACACCAGAGAGTTGAAGATAATAATTAGACTTTTGTGAGTTCTGTTTGATTTACCTTCTTGTTTTGTTAATATACTGGAAAGAGTACAGGTTAAGCTGGTACGAACCAAAGACCCCAAAATATAGGTTATAAAAATAAACTTGTGTCTCTTTCTCTTATTACCAACCAAAGATAAGCAATCATAACTTTGCTCACTTTGATGGATTACTTGAATCTCGATTCCAATGTTCACAGACTCCTGTAGCCCCAAAAGGGAAAAAGTCAGTGTTGGAATCTAATAGCAGTATGTAAAGTTTGATGAGATTCTAGAGTTTCTGTACCTTATACTTGAAACTCACTAGTCAGTATTTAGTCATAAAGCCTGTAGGAGATCTATTATAAACTGAGGGAAAGCTTGACAATGGAGGACCATATTGTCATAATTTGAAAAAAAATGTTGGAGCATAAATAGTTTCATCAAAGCTCTTTCCATCTCTGAATGCACTTAATTTTAAAATCTGTTTTTTTTCACTTTTACTGTTGATCTATCAGTGACAGTTGGAGTTCAGCCATGAGTTCTTTAGAATACTACCAATTAAATATCATCTAGAATATGTAGCAAATAGCAGATGGTTGAAATGCATCTCTAGACATAATAAATATTTGAGTTTCACTCAGTTATAATGAAAAAAACACTGACAATGGTATGAGATCCTTATCAGATCTGACTTCTGTAACTTCTCTATCTACCTCTCTCATTTTTTTTCCTCCTCTCTAATGAAATCACAGTCACACTGTAATTTTTTTATTTTCCTCCAAAGTGCCAGCCATTCTTTTATTTTTTCACCTTTATCCTTAATGTTTTTTCTGCTAGAACTCTCTTCACCCAAAAATTTCTGTAGGATTTGTCCCATTATCTCTGTTAGGTCTTTATTTGAACGTCACTTTCTCAGGAAAATCTGCCCCGACTTCTTTAAAATTTCAAACCTATCCTCAGTGTTTTGTTTTTTTTTTTTTCATTTCTCTAATGATTAAATGTATTCCATTGACTTTTTCCACCATCTCAGTTTCTATATATTTTTCTGATTGACCATTTTCTGCAACCAACTAGAATGGAAGTTCTCTGAGGGCATTTACCTGTGTTTATTTTATGTTTGTTTTCCAACTGTACTGGCTGTAATAGTGCCTGGAATATAATGTAATCATTAATAAATATCTATTGACTGATTGAATGAATAAATGAGTAATGAATGAGTGATTGAGTAAATAAATCAAAGCTGGGATGATAGTAATTCTAACAGCTATTTTTAGAACATTTGATTCAGGCATTGACATTTTTCAACACTCTGTCTTTGCTTAGGCAACAGTGCTATATTTCACACTGCAAAAAATTTAAATTATATATTTATTTTATGTACCTAAAATATCTAAGAAAATAAAGTCTTCTGTAAGAGAGTATTTCATAAAATAATGAATCTTGTATAAAAGCTGAACCTGAGGTTAAATATGTCCAAGCATTGAATTTACTCATTTCATTCACATTTAAAAGCTCTTTAAAAGTAATAGAATTATTTTTTGCAGTATAATTTCAACAGTAAAACTGCTATTTATAATTTTCTTACATAATTAAGAGAATTCTTAAGACTAATAGCAAAGGTCTACACTTCATGACTTCTCATAGTCTTATTTTTAATGTAGTGAATATAGTTCAAATAATAGTTTCAGTCATTAGTGTCATTCTGTATTGAAACATAAACCAAGGAGCTAGTTATTTAACATATTTATATATTAAATAGTGCTCTGCAATGTTATTCAATATATATTATCTGCAAGCCAATTAATATTTAAGCAATAGCTAAGCGCCTAGGTTAATGTTTCCACTTGCCACATGAAGTAATTTTGAAAATCTCTTTGGAGATAATTGCAAACTTGTTTGAGGGGAAAATGCAGTGATTTAGTTATATAGTCAATGGAGTCAGATATGAATGGAGCCCAAATAAGATGTGGTTGGGCAACTGTTCTGAGTATAATTGTCAAGAATATTTCAAAGTGATAATTAGAAAGATAATAAGTGATAGTCCCAGGAGAGTGAGTTGTCAGGTAGCATATAATGAAATTGAAATGTTATTGCACATTTTGGGAAGTATTTAGACATATTTAAAACAGTTTCACAAAAAAAAGGAAAATTTTAAGTATTTAATAACCATAAACATAACTCCCATACATTTATGTAAGAAGGATCTATTATAAACTGTCCAATGACAATTATTTTTATATTCAATCTTGATAAGTCAGCAGAGGGGAGAACATGCTGTTACAGAATATGTTCCACCTAGAGAGGACAGTGCTGCAGCAGAGATGCAATGAATCCCCTGTCCTCTTATCACATACAGGATCTGGCATGCAAACTTTCAGGGACAGGAGCTAACATCCCCGATCTTGCAGTGACACTTTAAGCTAGTGACAAAATAACATTAATAAGAAGCACCATTATAAAAAAAAAAAGATGAACATTTATTGAACACTGAATATGTGCCAGACATTCTATTAATGAATTTAAATACATAATTTAGTTTTCTCAGTAATGTTGGCAGATGAAATACCTAAATTCATTTGACGGAAGGGAAAGTGAGTCAGAATTAGCAAATAATTGAATATGAGTTAAAACTCAGGTCTGTCTTATTCTAAGTGTTCTTAATCTTCACTGCCATATTCTACTTGCACAGTGACAGGTGGGGTTAAAATCCTTTATTAGTATTAAGATTCTGTACTATGCTTTCAGAATTCTCTTGATCATATCCTTTGCATTCTCTTAGATGCTACTGGAGTCTGCTGTGGCCCATACTTAAAAGGATGGGTTTAGCCATTGATATTTACTTTTCATTAGTCTCTATTTTCTGAATTTTATTCAGGGATGAGGAAATACTACTATGTAAAGAATTAAGTTGTTGACTCTGTTCTTTCAGAGTGTGCTTACATAGTTTGTATCCCACAAACAGTGGTGAGTGCCTATTGACTTGCTCTCATACACTAAATGCTTTCATATATAACTTAACTATTATACATCGGTTTTCTTCTGTAAGATGAGCATAGTATGACTGTATTGCTGTGTTGTCGTGTGAGTAATTTCAAAGTCATGACAGTATCGGGGTTACCTGGGTGGTTCAGGTTACTAAGGGAGAAAGAGATACCATTTGAGTAATTTTTTTCGTATAAAAGACACAATGAAAAGAACTCCAGTAAAATTAAGTGGTATTAATAAAGGACCACATTCATAACAGATTAAGCACAGCATTGGGTATTTACACAAAAATGATTAGATGTTTTCTAAAAGTCTGTTAATAAATAAGTAAAAATGGTTACGCCATGACAAAGGATGATTAGACCAGAGTAAAGAGTGGTGGTGATGGGTTGGGAGGTCTGACCTGAAGTCCACAGTAGGAGAAAGTCTCTGGTTATGTTTCTTTATGATGAGATCCAACCAAAGAGACAGAGTCAGGCCGATGAATCATTATTTCAGACCAGAGGAACAATTTATACCAAAGCTCAGATATGAAGAATTTGGCAAGTTGAAGGAATTGAGGTGACAGTGGTAAAAGGCAGCACTGGCTACCATGGGTAGAAATAAAAGAATGCGGAAAAATAAGGTGGCTCAGGAGAGAGGATGGGGAACAAGGTAGCACTTAATAGGAGAACAAAGATACTTAAGAGCAATGGTAGGTGGGAGAAGTACAGTTCCTTCTCTTCATGGTCCCTGAGGACATGAAGACATTAAGCAGGAGTCACTTGCAAAGGGAAGGAGCCTAAACTAATTCCAACCACCCCTCAGCTTTCCCAATCCCTCTCATTTCAGTGAGCTTTGGACAAGCATTTCTAGCTCCAAATCACCAAAGCAAACACCAGGAAAATAGTTTTGTGAAGTGCTCTCCATGGAATCTCTTTCCTCTATAGGCCTCTGCTGCTTGACAAGCTTATCTTTTCTTGGCCTAGCAGCGTGGTGGAGGTTACTTTGCTCAGGCTATTTTGCTTTAAGTCTTGTAAAATGGATCAGCCAGGTCAATGGAAGGTCGTATTTGCAATCTTCTGTTGTTTAAAGGTAAAAGTAAACATGTTGCTAGCTGAAGAAAGAACATTTTAAGTCATGTTTTGAAATGTGTCTCTGAATTGGAGTAAGTTGTAAATTTAAGGTAATTAGGCAAAGCTGAATGAAAGGCCTGGGGATTTGATTCTGTCAGACTTCTGACCTCTGCTAGTGACAGAATTTAAATTATTTGTTATACTTTTTTACTTGAGCAATAAAGTTCTGTGACCCAGATAAGTACTGTGCTTTCTTGTTTATTTTTATTTTCTGGTAAGAGGCAGAAGCAATGGATTGAAGGGGTGTGTGTGTGTGTGTGTGTGTGTGTGTGTGTGTGTGTGTGTGTGTGTGTGTTTGTGTGTGTGTGTGTCAGAGAGAGGAGAGAGAATGAATGTGAAGGAGAGAGAATGAATGTGAGACTTGGCATACTAAAACAGAACAAGGTAATTCTACAAATTTCAGATGTGTTTTTCTGTTTCCTAAGAGGCTGATGGTCCTTGTTATCTGAAACTGAACTGAATGCCAGAAAAATATTTTAAACCAATGATACTTATTCATAGCATCTCCAGCTATTAAGCTGATAAAAAGCAGTAGTACCAAGGAAATGAAATGGTGCTAACCATTTGTGTTTTCAACAACTCTTAGTGGAAGACACATCTGGCTGGATGGATTATACCAAAATAATGTGGACATGTTTCTGAATCAAGGCAAGGTTTCTGTGCCTTATTCCTAGGGCTTCTAGAAAAGTCATATTTGCAGTCAGCCAACTCACTGCCTGCTTTGTGCATTCACAAACATGTCAGTTGCCTCAGACACACCACACAACACAGATTTGTTTTGTGTGTTGCTTCTGGCCGCAGGAGGCATAATCTATTCAGGAATGTCATTGGGATATTCTGCGTCATAATTATTATGTGGGAGGAGTGGTGAAGCTTCTGTGTTTTAATAGCTCATTCCAAGTGAGTCAGTCAGGGAAATGTAAATTCCCACAGAAGCCCTTCACCAGATTTCTCTTTCCCTGACTCACTATTCATATTTAAGAGAGGGGAAAACATAATAGTGGTTTTTCAGAATGGTTGAGTAAGGTAAGGTATATGTGTTTTTATGAAAGAGAACCAGTCCTCCATATAAGTCAATGGCTGGAAAAAACTGAAGTATCAATTACTGGGGTTACTGAATGAATATAGTTCAAACTCTGGAGAAAAGTCATCAGTAAGTGTTAAGTGTCAGCGCCTTAGACCACAGAATCACTGCTGTGCTTACACCATTAGCCCTTCAATGTGATTTTCAGGCTTGTGTTAGATGTTGACTATAACCAGGATTGGCTTTCTGTTTATAATTTAAGGCATCCTGTCACTATCTTTTAAGTTGTTTGCATTTACAGAACATCTACTGGTTACAATGTGCTTCACTTTTCTGCAAACAAAAAAACGAAGTTACTGCTTTCCCAAACTCTACATTTTCTCCCTCTTCCTTTTCAGATTTCTACTCTCTGACTACCTCCAATCATTATTTCTCCTGCATTCTCTGCACCTGCATCCATGCAGTGGCATGAGACTGGAAGAAAATACCAGTCATGCTGGTTTGGCTTTAATTCTCAGCTGCTATCTTTGTGAACCCTTCATGCTGCAGCATGAGATTCTTCATATCTCTCATCTCTCCACTCTCCATTTTCCTAGGTGCTTGTTGAACACATTTCCTTTTCTCCTCAGACCTACAGCATCTTTTCCACCATTTGTTTTCTCATCTGTTGACCTGGATTGCTTATTTATTTAGAAAGTTGAAGCAGTTGGATATGTTTCCACAAGTTCCCACCGCAGCATTCATTTCCTTCATTTTTTTGCCTGTCTGCTCTGACTTCAATAGTTTTATATTAGATGGATATGCAAGGTTTCCATTTGAGCTCTAGATTTTCACTCAAGGACACATTGCTCCACTAAACACATACTCTCCTGCAACAATTTCTTCCCCTTTTCTACATTTTTTCCTCAATATACAAACATTCTTATCTAGCTTACAGCTGGTGAATGGTTAAACCAACTGTGGTACATGACACCACATAATACTAATCAGAACAAATTATTGATAGAACTAACAACTTGACCAGACTGAGTTTTTTGAAAAGTGTCAATACCAAAGTGTCATATAGGGTATGATTCCGGTTATATAACTTTCTGTAAAAGACTACATTATATGCTATAATTTTCTATAAAAGACAAAATTATAGGGAACAATGAAGTGGTGCTAGTGATTACAGAAAGGTGGTGACTATAAAGATGTAACAAAAACAGATCTTGGTGATAATAAGCTAGTTCTGTATTTTGATTGTGTTGATGACTGCATGAATCTGAATGAGTGATAAAATGACTTAGAACTATACATGCACATTAAACCAATATCAATTTTCTATACGATCAGTATATACGATGTGAACATTAGGCAAATTTGGGTAAAAGTGTTAGGACCTCTCTGTATTAGCTTTGCAAATTTCTGCAAATCTGTAATCATTTCAAAATAAAAAGCTAAAAAATACACATGGTAGGTCAAGTTTATATAAAATTTTGACATCAAAGATAACCAAATACATGAAATTTTATTTCACATTCACTAACAAAAGAACACAAAACCACAACAAAAATTAAAAACAATCCAAATCCAAACAAGCAAAAATACCCTTTTGTCCTGCGTTCTTTTCAAATTTCTCTGCATTCCTTCAAATAAAAAATGTCTGAGAATCATTCACCTATACTCTGTCTCTAACTTCTCTCTTCCCATTTTCAGTGGAATGTATCTTAAACAATAGTCAACGTCCATGTCTCCAATGATGTTCTTGTAAAAGCCCCCACTGGGCATAGTGCTGAATTGAATATCTAATCTTCTCAGCATTTGAAAGGGTGACTTACTTCCTCCTTTAAGTAGTTTTTAAGAAGTGATCCCCAAGATATCTCATTCACCTTGCTTTTCTCCTTTTGCCCAACTGCTCCTTCTCTATCTGCATGTCTTACTTTTTTCTTAAATATGTTTTACATGGAAAGATCTAGAGCTCAGTGTCTGGATTGCATCTTTTCTATTTATACATTCACTTTCGTATTTAGATGCTATTTATTTCCTGATAACTCCTCAAAGTTTTATCCCTAATTCTGACTTCCCAGTTTATGTCTGGAATTACACATCCAACAGCTTTCTTGACATCTGCATTTGCACATATATCAGGTACCTCAATTAAATATGTCCTAAACCAACCTCTGAGTTGGCTCTCTCCCATTCTGTGCCTCCTTATGCTTTACCTATTTCAGTTAACAACAAATCTGATTTTACAATTAGAAGAAGTGCCCAGAGATATTTTTGACTCATCCTATGCCATTCATCCTATATATCAGGATATATACTAATATATCCTGGTAATAATATACTAATGTCGATCTTGAAAAATTTATGTAGGAGACTTGCCCACTTGCCCACTTCTCACCACTTTATCATCACTCCACACTGTGCAAGTCACTATTCTCAGGTCCACATTATTGTAGTTGATAACTAATTGGTCTCTCTCCTTCTGCACTTCACATTTCTGAAGTCTGGTTCAAATACAGCATTCAGAAGGATCTTTTGACAAATCAGTCAAATTATGTATTGTATGTTGTTTCTATGGGCATTCATATGTAAGTCTTTCTAGGAACATATACTTTGATAAATACCAAGGAGTGGAATGACTAGGTAGGTAGGGTCATATGGTTTTTAAGAAAACACAAATCTGTTCTAAAGTGCACATACCATTTTGTATTTCCAGTTGCTCCATACCATAATCTATAGGGACAGAAAACAGATCAGTTGTTACCTGATGGGAGGAAAAAAAATGGACTAGTGATGGTAAAAAAGGATGACTTGCAACCTAAGCAAGGTAAACATTTAGGGATGAAGATTATGTTCATTATCTTGATTCTGGTGATGATTTCATAGGTATACGCATATCTCAAAACTTATTCAGTGTATGCTTTAGATATAGTTTAGTCAATATACTAGTACTTTATTGAATAGTATTTATTGAATTATAAATTATGCCTCATAAAGTACTTATGAGAATGCTAATGTTAATAATGTTTCATCTTGTTATCATTAGTATTAAATGAAGGAACACATGTATTCAACATAAACTTGGTTTATGTTAAGTGTTCAATAAATGGTAACTATTACAACTTTATTATTGATAATAAAAGAGCTAATCATGAACTTTGCTGCTTCATGGATGTATGGTGTTAATTCAGGGTAGAAAAAGAAAATAACCTTTTCCCAAGTGTAATTGACTCAGTTGTGCTTTTCAAGAAAACACTCAACACATCTTAATATATAGAGAGATCTGAAAATTTTCTCCAATGTAAATAATACATTTAATCCATCAAAAGAAAACATCAAAAGAAAACATGAAATTAGAATAATATTCACAAAACTAGATATGTGTAAATATAAGTCACTTGTATAATCTCTAATCTGTTTCATTAATTGGAATCATGAGAAATTATCCAGACAATGGCAATAGAATAGAATGAAACTAAGTGGTCACTTTTGATCTTCCTTATTATGGAGCTTTGTACTGTATCAGTGCTGCTTACTTTAATCATGTATCAAAAAATAAAACAAAAATCCCACCATTTTTACTTTCTTTCACTTATACCCTTGTTTACTGCCTCATTGTCAGCCCACGATTCAGAAGAATTGTTATATGTATGGTTAATTAGTATTAGGCACTTAGGGTTTCCAAATATATTTTTCGTCTTTTTGTTTGTCATTTTGGCCCATTTATGAGAATGCAGTTGATTTAAGGAGACAAAATTAAAAAGAAAAAAGCAATAGCAACAAAAATCTGGGCTGTGACTTCCGATCCTTCCTCAGTGGCTGGATCAGATAATGCCACTTTTAGTTGAAATAAAGGTCTTAAAAATAGTAAAAAGTAGCTCTTGTACAAAGGAGAAAATATAATTAGACTTTATATGACAGAAATAAGTATAATTAAGGATGCTGATTATCAAAGAGGAAAAACGTACTTCTTTCTTTATATTTGTTATTCTGGTTTTTAATTCTTTGTTATCTAATTAAACATCTTTCACTTCCTTTTCAAGTTTAAAAATAAAACAAAGAAAACATATATAGCACATAGTTCTTAAAGTGACTGCAATAATAACAGTTGCGTTTATTAAGAACCTTTGCTATGGGGATTTCTTAAGGCGGTTTTCTTTCTGTAAGAAATTCACGTTTTGTTGTGAAGAAAATTTGACTCACAGTATTAATGATACTCAAGATGTTAAGTATGAGAACCGTTTTGGGGGAGGTATCTGCCTATTATCAGGAGTTGGGTTGGCTAATTCTACATCCAGGCAAGAGCCCTTCTAAATTAACTATTCCAAGGATAATAGTTTACCTAGAGGGTTGCTAGTTTTTTGTTTGCTTTTTGTTTTTAATGTTTCAAATACTTATAGGATGATATATATGTCTTAACTGCAAGAAATTTTGGCTCCTAGAACCAAGTTGTAAAATCAACCTACTTTCATTACTAAGAGATAATTTTAAAAATTGAATCTACTCTGTTTAGTTACTAAGAGATAAATCCAGTTAACAACACACAAAGCCATAGAAAGAAGCTACTAAGAGCATGGTTATTACACAGAAGACACAAATCCAAGCTTATTCGTCCAGAAAACAGGAGATTTTATCTCAAATATTCTAAATGTAGACTGACCTCAATAGCAACCTAGACCAATGAATTTGGATATTCCCATGGTGAAATCATTAGCACTGATTCACAGGGCACACACAACAGGGTGCTGGGAGGCTATGCAGTGACTAGAGAGGACACATAACACATAGATCATGTTCTTTAAGTGCGTAGTTTCTTTTTATGCTTCACTACTTAAACCAAGTGGAAAGATGACGCCAGATGTGAATGTTAACAAAAGTGACATGATTGACTTTCAAACTGGCTCTGCCTGAAGAGACACCCAATGTGGTGAAAGTGATTGGTCATATGACATAGTGAGCAATCTTTATTGACTTATTTGAGATTGAAACAGTGAAGATAAATGATGGATTGCATTCTTACTGGTGCAGTTTGCATTCAGTATAGGAGGAAGAAAGACAAATAGACTATTTTACTGTGCAGCAATCCAATGCACACATTCTATATTATAGTTTGCAGTGAACAGTATCAAGTTGCAATCATTTATCTATCTTAAAATACATTTGCATTTACAGTAAGTATGATTATCTAAAATATCTTTCCTTTTGGGGAAATAAATGAACAATTCTTGGGCACATCTACTTTAGTACAAGCACATGTTGCAGGGTTTGGGGACAATAGAAAGAAGTAAAGCCTAATGGAGTTCACACATTTTTGTGTCTCCCTTTGGCTTTGATTTATTCAGGAAACAGCAAGTATAGGCAATAACCAAGCCAAGGCTTTAGTGCTGCATTGCTTCTAGTTTTCAGACATTTCACATGCTTCTTACTTACGCACGTCTATAGTGGTGATGATTCTTGGTGAGACTCAGGTATTCTTCAGTTTCTATTCGTTGGAGTCTGATGTTAATAATCTTAATGTCTCTTTTGGGGCAGAGAGGATCTATAATTTTCCCAAGAGAATAAAGCTAGATTTTATTACTCTAAAGTCAGATTTCTACTTCTAGTTGTCATGAAATAGAGCTATTTCCTTAAATGGAGAAAATATTTTTTCTAGTTCATAAAGCACCATAAAGAAAGGAACTAGTTTATCTCGTCTACGTGTTCCTAGAGCCTAGAACAGAAGTTGTTACTCTATGTTGATTGTTAGAAAGAAGGAAATTAATAATTTTGCTTTTGGCTTCTAAAATCAGTTGACCACATTTTTCTTAAGATCATAAATTTGAGAAATGCTTTCTGTGTTCTGTGAAAAGCATAAAAAATATAACTGAGATACTGCTCTTTGGAGCACAAAGAGTCACTAAAAATGAATTTTATGGTCTAAATATTGCTCACTTATATTTCTGATTTATCATTTATTATAACCAATGAAATGTGACAAAAATACATGAGATCTGATGATATTGTCTGATTCTCTTCTTTTCCTCTGTCTTAGTATCTAGTGATGTTCCATGTAACTGAATCTAGATTCTCAGTGTGAGTAACATGTGGCTGAGACCCTCCCACCCAAGCTATCATAGACGTATCTCAAGGAAAAATTCCTTTTATTTTGTCACTAAAATTTATTTTTTGCTACCAAGAGAGTTAAGGTTCTAATAAGTGCTCCATTTCCCTTATTATTGTTATTTCTGTGCTATATTTTGTAGCTATCTATGTGTGTAGGTATATATATATATATACTCTTGTACTATGTGTATGTCTGTGTCTATATTGCATATATATATTACATATATAATAGGAATTTTTATGGCAAAATATGATATTATGAAATACATTTTTGTATGATTCCACATAAGCTAATTTAAAAATATGCATTGGAAATCAGTGAACCAAATAGTCACATATATCAAATTCTAACTTTAGGGACATTATTTTTTCCTCAAAAGAACAAATAAGACTTTTGTGTTGAATGATAAACATGTCCTATTTTTAAGAAGGATTATGTGGAATGACTTTGTGTTTTATTTTGTCATTTATCACATTTTGTTTCTCTTAGAGTAGCATATCCATGAAAGAAAAATTTGTACTTAAAAAACACTCCATATTTATCAATGAACTTTAGAATTTTATCTCACTTAGGTCCTGCAGTATATCTGTGCAATGGATAGAGCTGGCACTTCTTCTATTTCCTATATTTGAAAATATGATTTGGTGAAATCTGATAGCTGGCGCTGCTCTGGAAATGTCATTTAAAGCCCAATGATCTTGTACTCACTGCTTTATCCTGACAATTTTCTTGAAAGAAACTAATGATTTTCACTTGCCTCAAAAGAGAATGATAAATGTAAAACATGGGACATCATCTATTTCAACATTTTGCAAAGAAACTTATTGCACATTACTAAAGTTCCAGTTGAACGCATACTTAGACCTAAATCTCAGTATTCCTCATACAATAAATCTGTCATAATTAGACTCACACCTAAGCCACTTGATGACTGGGGAAATAAAGCTATCATAAAACTCAAAGGCTATTGGATGTATACCACCACTGGGCTAGAAATCAAAAGATTCAGTTTCTAGAGCCAATGGATTCTCAACTGATCTCTAAGCAGTAATTTAATTGTTATGTCTCCATACTCTCGTGGGTAGAATGGGAATATTAGTAAGCACCTTATCAAGATATTTTCAGAACACACACACACAGAGACACACATATTTATAGGGAATGCACAGTGACTGGCAAATAGTTTCTACTTGATAAATGGTAAATATTATCATTTGCAATCAGAATTTCTGTTTTAAAGCCATAAGCAGTGATTTTATTTCTCTAGTGTTGGAATATTAACTAATGGAAGGAATGAATTATCTCGGTTAGAGAAATAATTACAATGTTAGATACCAATGAGTTATCCTAGTAGCAACTTTAGGGTAGGTCAATTGTTAAACTTAAAAGTAGAAAACATATTCAGTTATAATTTCTAGCTTCCAGAAGAAACTAATCCTAGTGTAGAAATGTAAAGCATGAGTGATAAACCTTAGATACGTGTAAAGGGGTATATATATATTTTTCTTTTTTTCAGTACTCAGGTGGTTGGGGCATGGAACCCCCAGGAGAGAGATATTTTCTATGCACTTCACCTAGGGAAGGGACACATGATGACAGCAGGTTCTACGGGAGTGCAACCTAGAAAGAAATGCTTCATGGGGAGGCCTATGGTTGTGAATCTGAAAATGCAGACAGGACCTGTGTTTAAGTCTTCACAGTTGTAATTCCTTTGTGTTATTATCAAGCCTCTGACAAACCCTTATATGAGTTGTAGTTTGGTCACCTGTCACTCTGGAGAATCAAAGAAGGCCTGCTATCTGAGAAGGGTAGGAAAAGAAACATTGGTTTTGAGTCCCTGGTCTCAAGAAAATAGGAGGTGGCATGTGGAAGAGGGTGATGATGCTCACAAGTCTGACAGCTGGTGGAGATCACTTGGAAAACACAATGGATATGAGGAACATGCAAACATTCTTAGGTATCATCAAGAACACTTAAGGATAAGAATCTAGTAGAATATTAGAAATACAGTGGAAGACTAAGCTATCAACATTTGGACATTAAAGGAAAAGATAAACATGAATTAGCCAGTCTGGAACATTTACTTAACTTCAACTACCACCACCAGCACCACCAACTCCACTACTACCTCCATCACCATTCCATCACCACCATCACCACCATCACTACCATCATCACTACCTCCATCACCACCACCATCACCAACACCACCACCATCACCACCACCAGGAGCACCACCACCAGCTTTTGTTTTTCTTTTCTCCTTCCCACACCCCCCCCACCTCAACCCGCCCTCGACTCCTTTGTTGTGAAGCTTTACTAAGCTTTAATGCAATTTTCACTGAAACAATCTTTTGGATTCCTTAGTCCTTCTTGTAAAAAACAAAATAATACAAAACAAAAAACCTTACTTTAAAAAAGAATTCCAGTTCCCACCCAGGAAGACATGAATTACTACCATCCCTGAAATGGTAAATTTTCCTGTTTGAATTGTTAAAAAGTTAGACTCTGCCAAGTGGTCTTAATTTCAATATGTCCAAAAATTTCTGTTTTCTATGTGGAACACTGGTCAGTTTCTATTCCTATAAATTAAAAAGTACACAAAGATTAGTTTTCCAGAGTTAGAAAAAATTGTATTCTTAACATACCTATGTGTATTCTTTAGTAGACTTAGACTTAACTTATGTTAATGTAGATTTCTATAAAAACTACTTAAATATACTTGGTCTCTAAAAGGATTCTTTTACTCAGGAATTCAGAAATACTAAAAATGATTGTTTGAGAGTGCTTTTCCTGAATCCTGGAATGGAAGTTTCTATTTTCATCTTGCCAGCATTTCATAGTAACTCTAAATCGGTGTGATTCAAGGATTATCCAGATTCTGGTCCATTTTGGTTCCTTTCTGTGCATTGCCCCAATTCTGATAATCAGTTTTGTTGTGTTTTTCAAATCTTCCCTCATAATATTCTGTTCGAAGATCTCTTCCTTCTGAGTTCTTTATACCAATGGCAAATATTCCTGAAACTTTTCCTTGGCAAACGTTCAGAGTATTTTAAGAAAGCTCTGTGAATATACTTTAAAAGTCTGCTATGTTTCAGTGAGTGCTGAAAAATGGTTCTGTATAGAGATTATCTACTTAAAAAGTCAACTTGCCTGGATTTTATCCTGACTTCACCATTTATGTACTATGTGAATTTATATTGTTATATTTCTAAATCTCAGTTTCCTTATCTATAAATGGTGATAATAATAGTTTCTACCTGATAAGGATACTAGGGTGATTAAATAGGGAGTGTGTGTATATGTATATAAAGCATTACATGCATTTAATAGAGACACCCATTATCACTTAAAATTTTGATGACAAAATGATTTCCCAATATCCTCCAAAAAGAATATTGGTCCCCTGTATGCCAAGCGCGTGCGTTTCTCTCTCTCTCTCTCTCTCTCTCTCTCTCTCTCTCTCTCTCTCTCATTCATCTCTCTTGATTTCACTGTCATTTCAGTATTCTGTTCTGCATCTTTGTTCTGAAGGCCATAACCAATGTTTTGTTCAAACGGGAGGGAAGTAACATTCTAAACTAGAAAATGTCAGTTACAACCTAGAGCCCTAGAGTTGGAATCATATCTCATTTGCATGACACTATAATAACATAAAACACTATTCTCTCCTCAACCAGTGGGAAGTAGCATTCCTTAATCACCTCATGTCTAGTGTCCTGTGGGCTCCAGTTGTGCTTCAGAGCCAGGAGCACTGCCCTTTAGTAAGTTCTAGTAACTTTACTGATTTTGAATCTTTAATATTTTGTGAAATAATAATAAATTACAAAATCATCATGGTGGCATAAAATGTGAAAAAAATAAAGGTCTTTATATGAGAGTCATTTCAGATAATTCATAAAATCTGACATGTCTAACTTTCTGTAATAATGTTGTCAGTTTGAGATCACTGTCTCTAATTATAATATTTGGCAGCTTTTTAATTTCTCCTGCCACGGGCTAGATTGTAAGCAAAAGAGAAGAATACATATAAATTCGGATTGATTTTATTTCATGGGTTATGGTTTTGGATACTGAGTTTTGAAGCAGAATCTTAGAAGGATGGTGCACTGTTCAAATGCAATAATACTCAGGAGGAAATTGAGTTTCTGTGAGTAGGAAAGCTGATGGTAGTGACATATGGTCTTTCTCCTACAAATGGCAAGGGACAGTGTGTATAGTGGCTCAAGGCAGAGGCCCTGGAGCCAAAGCCCCTGGGTTCATATATGGCATTTACACTTACTACTTATGTAATTTCAGTGTTATCACATAACCTTCCTTTTCTCCAGGTTTTAGTGAAAAGATATAAAATAATACAGTTATATCATAGCACTATTATGAGGATTAAGTGAGTTAATATATGTGAAACTTAAAAACATCGTTGACACATGCTGGGTAACACTAATGCTTCCTTCAGAGCTCACCACATCTGACTTAGTTGAATTATTCATGTCACCTTAACACAATAATAGTCGTTTTTTATTTTCTATCTTTTGCATCGATGTGGTCAATTGGTAGGTTATCGGTTTTTAAAAATATACTTCTTTTTATATTTTTTATTGATTACAAACTAACTTTTATCGTCCCTTATATCTTCATCTGGCTAACACATGAGTTTTCTTTCTGATTTCCATGTCTTCGGGCTCTTCCCACTTCACTGCATCCTAAGCATTACTGCCAGATCAATCATCCTAAAAGTCAAATTGAGTCCATCACTGTTTAGCCTCAGATCTTTAGTAGCGCTCTAATTCTCACAGTATGAAATACAGATTCTTTATCTTTATATCCAAGCTCCTTGAGTGTAGCTAGCCTCAACCTTGACAAAGCTTCAACTGTGCTGGTCCTCTTAGTATTCCTGCCACTTGCTTTCTTTTACTTTTGCTGCAGTTTTGTTCTGTCCTTTCTTTCCTTTGAAATATTCTTATTATTTTCAGTTCAATTTTATGTGTACAACTCAAATCACACGTTTTGAAAGAAATATATATTTCTGAATTCTCCCATGCATGACTATGCATAAAGTAATTGCTCAATAAATATTCATCAAATGGATTAATCAAATAAATACTTTCTACCTATATTTGGTGGAGTTCTCCTTATTGAAGATGGATTTGGTTCAGAGTTCCTAAAATTGCCACGACTTGATTGCAGACTTTTCCTTTCCAAACTCTTCAAACTTTTATCCTATGTAAAGTAATTTCATTCTAAAGACATTCATTTAAAACAGAATGTTGATATGTTTGTTACTCTTAAAGTCTTAAAATCTTTATTGACTATTAACTAATTAATTGAAATATGTACATATTCAAGACCAGACATTATAGTGTATATTGTATATGCAATATCACATTTAATTCATGCAACAATCCTGTGAATCAAGACAATCCAGTATTATAATTCTTATTTATATAACCTGAAACTCAAAAGAGTGTTAATTTCTCAAGGTCTGTCATACTGTATATAATAGTGATTGTTTAACTCTCAAACCTATAGTTCTTCTGGCTAATACATTAAATAGCAACTAAATTTCTATTAATAAAGGTTTTGGAATTTATTTCCCAGGATCTGACTAGGAAATTTAGTTGGACAGAAGCATTCATTTGGAAGCAGGAGAAACTTGTCTGGAGCTATCAGGTTTCTAATCTTCAGGAATCTTAGTATATGGTCAGTTTTTTTTTTTTTAACATAATCAAATTCAGATCTAAATTATAAGGAGTGTTTATTAAACAAGCATGATGTAACAGGTGGCAGAGACATGTAAAGACTTGCTTTGTAGATGATGCTCTAAAATATTGAGAGATCAAGAGATACTAACATCTTAAATTCATCTGCTGAATGACTTCAAACAAAGACACTTCATAACAGCGTATGGACGCAAATTCACAAAGTATTGCTTGCAAAGTAAGACAGATGCAGTTTAGCATGAGCTACAGATTTGAAAGAAAATATCTTTACAAATCAGAGTAATCATCTTTGCTTGAAGAGAAATTTCAAAGCACCTGCTATGTCATATATCTCACTTAAAAGGGATAGTATGTATATGTGCAGGCAGAAAGAAACTTTCTTTATCTTCTCCAAAAAGGTATGAGTATATATTTCTTTTCTACAAAAACAGCCCATTATATCTAATATTACTATCTTGTAAAAGAAACCTGTATTTAGTTGAGACAACCTATGTTCAGATCAATTTATGTGTGTGTGTGTGTATGTGTGTGTGTGTGTGTGTGTGTGTGTGTGTGTGTGTGTAAAGTCGGGGTATAGACATTTAGAGACTAAAGAATAAGCATTCCCTCTGCAAGAAAATAAATTGCATTCTTATATTAGAAGTTTAACCTTTTTGCACTTTTGGGTGGATTCTTTTCCTCTACTAAGCTGTTGGGTCAGTACAGTACTATTTTTTTTTCTTTTCTTTTATGAGTTTAAGAAGTACAGTGAAAGGCAAGGTGTCTGGTATGTTAAATGGAGTATAATTAAAAATGTTAGACACACTCCTACTCCTGTGGCTCCGTGGCTAATGCACAGATTATGTTAAGACTCAAAGACCTGGGTTCAAGATGTGGGGCCAAGATGAGGGAAAATAAACAAACAAAACAAAAATGTTGACAGGATTGTTTATGTAGATCTTCACAATTATTTTTCCTATAAAACATGTATTGATACTGCCTTATAACAATTTATAGTTGCAAATACAAATTGGAAAAAAAAACGAATGATTTAAAGAGCCATGAAATTCATTAGGCCCTTTTTGTGGCCTAGCAGATGGACCTTCAACCTTCATTAAAGGTCACTTGCTATGTGCTTTTGCCAAGCAGTTTGGAAAAAGAACATTTGAATTCTGTCACTATAATAAGTGATTCACCATGTATTTCCTGAAAATTTAATTGTAATTGTTTCCAATTCCTGAGGAAAAATCCTAATGGTCAAACCTAAAGTCAAAATAATGTTTGACTTCTTAGCCTAAACTTTGGCATCAAAAACCTTTCTACTTCTTTAAACTAGGTCTCACCATTAAATAGCAAATTTATTCAATTCTCTGAATCTCAAATGATACTGTCTTTGTTGTGTAACAAGAGTTCTTTCCTTCATATTCCAGTTTGAGTTGTACCTTTTAGATAAAACTTCTTTTGTTCACTGTTTTTTTGACAGTTTTAGCTGATCAAATTATTTTTCTAAACTTCCTTAGAACTTGCTGTGTATTTATTAATTTAATTTTAGCATACTTTTGAGATTTGTTTTATTTTATGCAGCTATTGCGCCAAACCCACTTTAAGGTTGGGCATGGGTCATGTTCTCACCCTACCCTGCAATTATACTTCTCAGAATAGTCCTGGAGTTTTATTAATTTATTTTTCTCAAGGAAGAAGGACATGCTGGGGTGGAATGGAAAGAAAATAAAGCCGTAGTACTTAAAGAACTAGGGACTAAAAGGAAGGAAGAGAGAGTCTGCAAATAACTATGATTCCCTCTTCTGGATGACCTGTTCATTCTCTAGACTATAGACAAACCATAGGAGTGCTGACTGTAACTAGGTTTCGACAAACCATAGGAGTGCTGACTGTAACTAGGTTTCTGTCAACTGCATCGGGTTTTGCTTGGTTTGCGTAGTATTTTTTTGTACTGTATTTTGAAAGTCTTGAGGGTTAATTTTAACATTTCAAAACTGAAAAATTTTGCACAAGATCTAAGTTATGTTGTCTCTGGAAAAATGGTTTAATTCCTATCCAGGAACCACTTGCTTGCTGTAGGTAGTGACTTTCCCTTTATCTGTGGCAAGAACTCTTCAGTTTTGGAAAGGTTTAACCACTTCTTTCCTTTATATGACTGAATGGATCCTGAGACACCAAGTTCCTAACTCCATCTACTCCAGACTCAAGTTGAGGTTAAGGGGCTGAAAACCATACATGCTAGGACTGGACCTTGAGTGATGATTCTAGTAAATATATTTTTAACACCAATAAATCGCATTAAAATTTTTAAAAAAACCTACTGAGTAGAAATTATCTAGAGGAACATAAAAGTTGTTAATGTTCATGTATTAAGTTGCAAAGTGTGTGAATTTTTCCCGCTTTTGTAAAAATAATTGTTGAAATATGTCTAAACAAAGATATATAGCAGTGTGATTAACCAAAACTTGGTTTGATTAAAAAAAAATAGAATCAGCATTCATTCTTTGGGAAGTAATCAAATATACCGAATAATTTAATTCCAAATATATGTCAGCATTATGAAAGCCAAATGTATCTTCTATTTTTGCTTTTTAAGGAATAGTTCTTGAGTGTTACCTTTAATTTCATAAGAGGGAAGATGAAAGTTTTCTGTAAATTTTTCTTTAACAGGTAACAATTTTCTCTAATGTACCTCACTTGAATTCAAGGAAGCAAATTTCTTTCTCTTTCTTTCTTTATCAATCTTGTTGAAAGTAGAGAGAATTTGCAATAAATTATTTTAAATAATTTCTTGAAAAATGTGACGTGTTTAATGCTTCCTTCAACAGCTATCAATAGGATTGTTTGGAGTTATGTAGTCTACCATTTTATTTCACTTAGGCTGTTAGAAAGCTTCAAAGAGTAATAATGCCTGTTGAACATTGCCCAGAATCACAGAAAGAGTCAGCTTTAACTTTATAGAAACAGTGTACCTTTTAAAAGACTTGGTTGGCAGAAACTGTAGTTTTATGGGAAATTTCCTCACATTTAGAGACTTGAATTTTCTTCATAATACATTGGGTGAATTTTAAAGGACTCTCAAATGTGTGAATAGTTTGCAGATATTTTAAATAAAGGACTTTCTGTATATCCTGTTTGATGTAGGGAATATGTATGATAAATTCGTTTTTGCTCATTCCAATGAGATTTTTCAATGGCAAAAAATACATTTTCATGTGACCTTGCTGTCTACATTTTATTTAAGAATCTGATCTCAGGTGTTTGATGGCTTCATCCTAGACAAAAAGAAGTAGAATACTACAAACTGATATGATGGTTTTGTTTCATTTTTTGTTGTTGTTTGCTGATTAAGGAAGTTTTCTAAAAAACCCATTCCAAATTACTTTGTCATAACTGGAAAAATCAGAGAGAGAGAGACCTATGACTTTGCAAAGTAAATGCCCTGCTGGAATAGAAATTATCCATTCTTCTCTTGCTTTACTTTAATCTTTCTGAGTCAAAGAGTGAAATGAGTTTAGAGACACTATCCATAAACTAATGATACAGAGTTCTTTAAAAGCACTCTTTTTTAGCCAGTGTTGTCATCACAGTTAATGAGTAGAGTATGACATTTTGTAAGTCAATAACAAGTTACAATAAATTATTTATTAATGGAAATATTGCATGTTTTCTCTGTCCTTAGGAATTACAAAATTTACAAAATTCCTCACTAAGTAGAAAAATGATCTCATTTTAAAGCTGACATTTTCTTTCTTTTTCTCTGAAGCAGTAAAGTTATAGCATTTTTTGAGAAATAAGAATTAAAATGACTTCTACATAGTAGTGAAATTGAGTTTAGTTCATAGTATCCTAGAAACACAGACATTGAAGTGATTATAAAAATTATCTTGTTGAACTATCATCTCAGGCTTGTATCTTCTCTATATCACTTCTGACAAGTTAAAGTCCTACTTCTTGAACTCACTCTGGTGATGAGAAAGCTTTCTGCCCTGAGGCAGCTTCTTTCATTTGTGAACATCTGTGACTGCTACAAAAGCCTTCTTTATACAGTGTTGAAATCTGGGTTTTCTTTCTCTCTCTCTCTCTCTCTTTTTTTTTTTGTATTTCAATCCTTTTGTTCTAGTGATTCCCTCTAAACAAGTTGTATATTCTTCAGTATGACAGCATTTCTAAAGTTTGAAGACAGTTAAGGAATTCTTCTTATTCTATTAATATAGATCCAAGTTCCTTAATTTGGTTTTCAATTCCTTAATTTGTTCATTCTTCTCCAGGTTGGTATTTTTTCAACATTCCCCTAAATTATGATTTCTAAATTTCTACAAAGATTCCAAAAATTGTCTAATTTATGCAGGATAAAATGTGTTTTCCACTTTACTATTAAAGATTTTCTATGCCCCTTTATGTAAATGAATAATGTTTTTTAGGATGGTATCATGACATTATTGATTGTGTTGCCTCTTAATAACTATCACACTCTAATATTTTATTGGAGCTAATAAGAATCTTGATCTACCTGGTCCTGTGTTTACATAATTCTTTAAAATCCAGATCCACGTCGTTATTTATATTTTGCATATTGATTTCTAAATGTGCATTTAAGAAACATTTGTATTGTTAGACTTGAATGTTATTTCAATTCATTATCAGCATTTGAAACTTAATTTTGTTATCTAAAATACAGGTTTTATTTTCAAGCTTTATAACTCCACCAAATACTCTATTAAATCATTGAAAACACTTTGAATAAGATAGAAAAATGAGCTAATAGACATTAGAGACCTCTATGGTGTATTTCATATTTTTTCTCTCCATAAGTCATATCATTTTTTCTTGACTTGTAGCAATTCTGAATTTGGAGGATAAATTCATTATCATCTCAGGCTTGAATAACTAATGGTTGAAGCTAATCAGTATACTAGAAATATCTATACAACTGTCAGTAGTTCATGGACAGTACAATCAGAATAAAGATGAAATACTAGGTTGAGAAAAAAAGAAGTCTCTTTCTTTTGTTTTGAAAAATAAGATGTGCAGATTTTAATGCTGGAACTGTTTATAGCTAATTTGCTACTTTGAAGAAGTCAGCTTGAGCAGAGCCAAAATACACAGTTGACCAAACTTCTGCTAATGAAGTTAAAATTTTACTATAACAATGCCAATGTTTTTATCAGTCTAAACTTTGAGTTAAATCAACCATATGCGAGCAAGAAAATTGACCTTAGTTATGGTAATACACCATAAAATATGTGTGATATAACAATAAAAATTTTTATTTTAACCAATACATTTTGATGCAGTTTGTCAGAGGTGGTCCCTATTTACTGACTCAGAGGACAAGACTCTCTCTGATGATGACTCAATCTCTCTCTATGACAGGAAAAGAGTTAGAGGAGGAATTTGACTTTTAAGTTTCTTGCTCTAGAACTATAATATATAACTATCACTCATAATTCATTAGCTTAAACTTTTCATGTGGTCTCAAATTGCATATCAGGAAGGGTAGGAATTCTAGAAGAATACTTGTAATATTTAGTGATCATTAATGGCATCTGAAACCCAATATTCTCTCTTCAAGGAATAAAGACTTTACAAGAAGGATTGAAGGACCCACTGATCATAAGCTCTATTTTTCACTTGCAACTATCCCAGAGGCAAGGATGCATTAATGACTTGCTTACTAGATTAGTGAGCACACACACAAATTATAACAATAAATTCTTCCACAACATTATCTTTTCCTTTTATTTTAAAAGTCAGGACTAAATGATTCTAACTCTGAATTCCTGGTCACGTCATCTATTTTCCCCAGTGACTGGAAGATAAGAAATTTCTGTACATGCAGCTTACTATCTCATCTACAAAGTTTTTACCATACTCTGGTATGAAATCTTTTTAGGCCTGGAGACTTGATATCATTTAGAGAAGCTAAATGCTATCTTATCATCTCTTTACATATCTTGAGGTTCAATTGCTTTTACCAATATTTATTCCACTTTCTCCAGACTGAAAATTATTCTCTTGGTCAGAGAACATAGAAGTAAAATAGAACTTTTGAAATTCCACTTTGTTACTTGTTCAATTTATAAAATTTTTTCCAGATAACCTTATAGGTAAACTCTCTTTGTTCTTACTCTGGATGTAATCGTAACTTCAAAATGCTTTATTTTCCCTGTGTAGTTTATTAAAAAAATCTCAACTCATTCTTTTTTCAGGTACCATTTCACAAGCTCATGTTCCTTTCATTATTGAGCTTGGTTATATGTCTCTGTATCCCTATGTACATGTAAATTCAAAAGTTAAAAGCACCCAAGTGATCTTTATGTATCTTAGGTACTTTCCTTGATGAGTTTTTTTTTTTTTAACATCATAGATGTAAATTCAATTTCAAGTGATTTCCAAACTCTCTGAACTTTCCTATTTGAGTGTCTGAAAATACATAGCCATTTATATCTTTCACTAAATTCTTTGACATTTTCCTATCTGAAGTTTAAGATAGGCTTTTCCCGTGGTCATCATGATCACCAAGCATTGGGTATCCTTGGTGCTTGAGAAATGATTTTCTTTCCAAGGAAAAGTGCAGACAGGAAGTAGGCAGGTATGCAAGAAGAGAGAGGAGAAATAAGCATTTTTTTGTTTAGTCGTTCACGCTGATTCCTGTAACATCCCCCCCGCCCCCGCCAACATACGGGCCAGGGATATGTGACTTGCTATTTTGGAGATGACTGACCTAACCACTGCTCCAGCAGGATATACCAAGAAATGGTTTTTGAATCAATGCATTTGAATTAGGAATAAACAAGTTTTGTTTTCCTTACTCATTCTTTTAAATTTTCTTTCAAAAATAAATCTGTCATTCCTAAATAATGATGACTTATTCTGTGACTTTTTAAAAAAGAGAATTTCAACTTAATTTTTTGATACTTCTGATGTCTATTCATGGAGAATAAAATGTTTGCATAAAGTCTGCTGTAATCTTTTGAGTGAGAATAGCATTATCTGTTTTAATGTTACAGGTTAAATAACCATATGGACAGTTATCATTCTACAGAAAATTGTAAGTCAATTTATATTCTCATCAACAAACGGCATTGATCATCCCAGAGGTAGGTCAGGAGAATACAAATTTCTCGATGCAATTCCAGTATCATTGCTAAGGCAAGCAAATTATATTCTTTCTTTCTTTTCTATTAAACTAAGATTTTGAATACAAACTAGTCTATATTCAACAGTAACACCTTTTTAAAAGGTTCACTCAATTTTACTGAAGCTCTTCAAGATGACTTCAGAATAAAGGGAAAATTACTGCTAAGTTTTAATGCTTATCATTAGCAGCAACATTAGTAGCAACAAAACAAGCAAACATCTTTGAATCATAATCAGAGAACTACTGTTTTGTAAGAGAAAAATTTTTAAGTTTAGAAACAACATTTCCATACATTTTTCTGCAAAACCTGATGTATAGTTATTGTGGCTGTTTAAATATACCTCAGAATAGGAATTTTTTCTTTGGTAATTCCTTTTTTTATCAATCACACTAGAATTTCCTTTTATTACTTTTCTAAATGAACTTCTGTTTCTTGAATTCCAGGTCTTCCATAATGTTTTATGTCTGGTGTGCAGTAGAATGTTCTCAGTAATTTCTTTATGGAGCATATGAGGTGAGCTTTCTGGAACTTGATATTTATAGAGACAAACTGAAAAGTGAATGTGAGGGCTACTGTAAATATGCAGCTACAATAGATACAAAACTGAGATGATTCTGAGCCAATCTGTATTAGCTGTTTTACTGGGCAATATTTATTTGTTTATTGGAAAGTTTTAAGTTAGAAATAATTATTCCTCACAATTCAAAGACACTGTATTTTAACTCCAAGTATTGTAAGTTAGAAGTCTGAGACTTGTCAGATTTTTATTTTGTGGTCTTCTCTTTTCCTTACTTGAAGTATTTAGAATATTCCTTTAATATTTTGTTCTGTAACCAAAGAGATTCTGTGCTTATTAGAAAGATGTAGACATTTCTTTACTATTTATTTACATACATATATATCTTTGTGATATATTTTTTCTCCCATTTTATAGCTTTTTATATAGTATGAACTTGATTAGTAATTTGTTATAGGAAACATTCATGAAAGCAGACTGAAGTGAAACTGGGGGTGCAGTATTTTTATTTTGTTTAAAACCTGAAAAAGAAAGTAATAAATTTAGATTGGTCAGAGGGAAATATGAACTACAATGCAGGCCCAACAAAACCGTAGTGAATGCTAGAGGGGTCTTGAAAACATATTGCCCATCAGAATATCCTGTGTTAGACCTTTATATTTCCTATATTTCTCAGTCACTGGATAGTGACTTCCCAGGGCAGGATATGATCTTTGGGAAAGCTGTTTTTTGAAGTTAAGACAGACCCTAACAGACCTGGCAGCTCGAAGCTTGTTACTAGCCATATTTGTCTTCAATGAACAACAGGACCTTCCTTGAAGCGTGATCTGCTGGACATATGTCCATGTTTGCCACAGTATTTTATTATTTTCACTTTCAGCAGAAGGGCATGTCAGTAAGTTGTGACTTAGGATACCTAGAAAGACAATATGTGTTATTGTATTAGGGAATTCCTAGGTTCAAGTATGTAGCAATCTAGAAGCAGAATAATTTCCTTCGTTTCTAGAGTTCATTCAATGCATTTTTTAGATATGTCTTTTCTGTATTTTTCTAGTTGGTGTAGAAAGAGGGTAAAGTGGCTATAGATAGACTACATTCATTCAAATCCTAGACATTCTGAGAGTCCAATTTTATTCCAAACTTGGAGCAAAAGTCCCCAGCTGCCCATGACTTTTCAAAGTAGATCAGCATACAAATAAGGTAAAGATCTTATGTCTTATCAGAACTTCAACTGCATTTATTCTTCTAAAAATTTGTTAAAATGTCTGTCTACCGATGGCCTCTATCCAAATATCTTAGCTTGGAGTATGCCTTTTTATGCATTTTCTTTCTAAATAAGATATTTAGAGCTAGTGCAGATAAATATGTGTTTAATGTGCCATTTTTAATTGAAAGCTCTTCTTTTTTTTCTATAAATTTAACACTATTCAAATTACCTTTGTTCATGAATTAGACTGTTATAAATTTGGGCACTCATAATTTGTTTTATCACATATATGTCAAATTAGATCTGAGTTTTCTTTTCCTGTTCTTTTATTTTTATAGCTGTGTTCTTAATATTCACTGTACTTCTTCATATAATCCTATTGTTTTATATAAAATAATTCTTTTGTGACTAAATAAACAATAATAATTTTCCACAATTTTAATCAAAGACTCTATAGACTGATGAAAAATACCAGACAATCCAACAACCCAGACCTTATATTTTATAAGTAGTATTGTCACTTTTATGTTCCATGCCTTTTAAGGCATTTTGTTGAAATTTCATCACCATAACCATTACAAAATAATTTTTGATTAGGTCGGTAATTGGTGGTTAGATTACATTTTAAAAAAAGAAAATGATATGACTTGACTGATTTAATTCCTGAAAATGTATGAGGTTTCTAGAGAGGTAATAATGTGAGTATGTTAAGAAAACTTTAAGGTAGATAGAAGCTAACAAGTTAGCCTACCAGTTTTATATATACAGATGTATGTATATATATACATATAATATATTTCTATGGCTATATATTTATCTGTGTATATTCATATGTGTATAAACATACACATATATAGTGGAATCCATTATAGAACGATGCCGGATTTAGGATACTCTAAATCTATACAGTGCTACCAGTGATTTAACTATCTTATGAACACAGAAAGAGATCTTATCATTACTCTGGAAACATCTCTAGCTTTACTTTCTGGAAATGTCTCTTTCTATAAACATTCCTTAGTTTTACTGTAAATCACTCAGAGGATCCAAACTATGCAAAAATAGAAGAGATCTATAGAGATTTATGACCCAATAATTAAAGAAGAAGTTACAGCTATTTAAGGGGAACTATAACTTGAGGGAAGAAGATAAAACTAAATAAATAGAATTGCTTTCATTGAGGAAATTTAACATTCTCACTTAACTACAATTATATAACTCTAAACTTGCTAAAAATAATATTAAACTAAAATTGAGAATGATCACTACTGAATAGTAGGTTAGTCTAAGGTCAAGTAAAATAATTCTTTCAGATACTTGATCAAAATTTCATAGAGAAAGGTATGATGAAAGAAAAAGTAATAGATTTAAAGGTTATAAAATGATTCAGTTTTGTATGCATATGTCCAAACCAATTAAATTATAAACATTAAATATATGTGTTTTTTATGTCTTTTATACCTCAATAAACTTAAAGCACATTACAATAATTCAATGTTAAAGTAAAATAAGGAAAAATAAAATAGATAAAAGTAATAATTAAGAGAGTAATTCATTTAAGTAAGATGGAGAAATAAAACTTTTCAATGACAAAAATAGTTATTGGATCTTTCCATTACCAAGTCTACCATTTAAGAAATCTTGAAAGGTATCCTACAATAGAGAAAACAAAAACAAAGATTCAGCAAAACTTGAGAATGGTGATAAGCAGGAAAATAAAAGCAAGAATAAAGATGAGACCAACAGGTATTAACAAAAATGCTAAAAAGGGAAAGAAAAACAGGTATCATCTATAAATATATAAATATGACATGGTTTCATCTCTTAAAAGAAAATCAGAGAGCAAGATAGTGAGATTTAACCCATGGGACAGCCACAAAACCCAAATCTAAAGAGACACATAACTTGGAGGCAGACAAAACTGATAGAACCAACACCAAATACTATCCAAAGGTGAAAGTGAACCTAAAAAAACAGGAAATGAAGTGACAGGCAGAGAAAGCCGACATAAAGCAAAGGCTCAAATGACAGCAATGAAGTCCTGCATTTCAGTCATCACCCTAAATGTGAATGGAATGAACTCATCAATCAAAAAGACATAAAGTGACTAGATGTATTAAAAAAACAGGACACATCAATATTATGTCTACAAGAAATGCATATCAGATCCAAAGATAAACACAGGTTGGAAGTCAAGAGCTACTGAAAAATATGTCAAAGCAACAAGGATGAAATTATATTAGGGTCTGCAACACTAATATCAGACAAGACAAATTTCCAACTAAGAATGCTATCACAAGGCAAGGATGGATATTACATTATAGTCAAGGGGATGATCCACCAATAAAAATAACTACCATCAACATATATACACCTAATGCAGAACCATTTAAATATAAAAAACAAATACTGGCAGAGCTAAAGGCAGACATTGGCAGTAATATAATAATAGCAGGATACTTTAACATTCCACTTATATTGATAAACAGATCATCCAGGCAAAAAACCAGCAAAGACACAAAGGCCTTAATTAAAAGAATAGATCACATGGACCTAACAGATGTATACAGGGTGCTCTACCCCAATAAAATAGAATATACATTCTTCTCAAATGTTCATGGAACATTCTCAAAGATAAAACATATCTTGGGACACAAAACAAGTCTCAGAAAATTTAGCAAAATTTAAATTATGGAATGCATCCTTTCTGACCACAAAGAAAAAGAACTGGAAATGAACCAAATGAACCAGAAGAACCATAAATATGTGGTGATTCAGCAATATGTTTCTGAATAACTCCTGCATCATCAATGAAATTAAGTATTATCTGACAGCAAATGAAAATTCAGAGATGAGCAACCACAACATATGGGATGCATCAAAAGCAGCTCTGAGAAGAAAGTTTAGCTACATAAGCATGCATCAAAAACCAAGAGAGAGCCAAAATTAAATCTAACCACACAACTGAAAGAAGTAGAAAGGGAAGAACAATCAAACAAAAATCAGCAGAAAAAGGAAATAATAAAAATCAGAGCAAAAATAAATGAAATTGAAAACAAAAAGACCATCTAAAAGATCAATGAATCCAAACAGTGTTTCTTTGAAAGAAATAATCAAAATCAATACACCCCTACCAAGAGAGAAGACTCTAATAATAACAATCAGAAATGAAAGAGATCAGATCACAGTTGATATCACAGTAGTAAAAAGGATCATGAGAAACTACTATAAAAACTTATATCCCAACAAATTAATCAATTGTGAGGAAATGGACAGGCTTCTAGAATCCCAAAACTCAAGCAGGAAGACATAGACAACTTAAACAAAACAATCACAAGAGCAGAAATTGAAGCAGTAATTAAAAAAAAAAATCTCCCCCATAATAAAAGCCCACAGCTGGATGGCTTCACTAGTGAATTGTACCAAGTTTTCAAAGAAAAGCTAAGTTCTAGTCTCCTTAGAATCTTCCACAAAGTTGTAGACAAGGGAACACTCCCACATATATTCTATGAGGCTAATATTACTATGATTTCAAAATCAGAAAAAGTGCCAAAAAATAAAACTACAGACTAATATCACTGATGAATATAGATGCAAAACTCAACAAAATCCTGGCAAAGAGAGTTTGATAACACATAAAAAATTATAAACAGTAACCAAGTAAGACTTATTTCACAGATGCAAGTATGGTTCAACATACAGAAATCAATCAATGTGATAGGCCACATCAACAAAGTGAAAATAAAAAAATCACATGCTCATCTTAATAGACAGAGAAAAAGCATTTGACAAGACTCAATACCCATTCATGATAAAAATAAAACCCTCACCAAAATAGCAATAGAAGACACAAACCTCAACATAAAAAACAATAAATGACAAACCCACAGTCAACATCATAATCAATGGAAAAAAAATAAGATAAATGAGATCATTCCCCTAAGTTCTGGAACAAGACAAAGATGCCCACTATCACCACTGCTATTCAATATCGTTCTAGAAGTCTTGATCAGAGTAATAAAGCAAGAAAAGGAATTAAAGGAAATTGGAAAAAAAGAAAAAAAAGTGTCATTATTTGCAGATGACATGAAACTATACCTTAAAACCCTAAAGACTCCATGAGAAAAACTGTTAGAACCAATAAATGGTTACAGCAAAATGGTAGGATGTAAAGTCAACACATAGAAAGCAGTAATATTTCTATTTGCAAACGATGAAGTAGAAGAGAAAGAAATTAAGAAAGACATACAACTCACAATAGCACCAAGGAAGATCAACTATCTAGGAATTAACAAAGGAAGTGAAAGACCTCTATAGTGAAATCTACAGAACTTTAACCAAAGAAATAGAAGAGGCCACAAAGAGATGGAGAAGCATCCCACGTTCAGGGATTGGAAGAATCAATACAGTAAAAATGGCCATTCTACCCAAGGCAGTATATAGGTTCAATGTTCAACCCAATTCCCATCAAAATCGTAGGGTCATTTTTCAAGGTAATGGAGCAAATCATAATGAAGTTTGTATGGAACCACAAAAAGCCTCAAATAACCAAAGCTATTCTAAGAGAAAAAAGGATTAATGGAGGTGTCATGTTTTCATACCTCAAACTATACTACAGAGTAATCATCAAAGTTGTATGATACTGGAATAAAAATAGGTACAGTGATCAGTGGAATTAAACAGATAACCCAAAAATAAAAACACACCTATACCTTGGCAAAGGTGCCAAGAACATACAATGGAGGAAGGAAAATCTATTCAACATATGGTGTTGATGAAATTGGAAAGAGCTGTACAAAATCAATGACAAAAAATGGAAAACTGCATCAAAAACGTGGACATAATACCTCAAACCGTAAAATAACATGAACAAAATGTGGAGAAAATACTTCATGATCTCAACCTCGAAGAGGTCTTTGGAGGCAAAACAGTGGCAGGAATATAAACCAAAGTAAAATGAAGCAATTGGAAATACATCAAACTCAATTGCTTCTGCACAGCAAAATAAACCACTCCTAAAACAAAAAGACAACCCAAGGAACCAGAGAAGATATTCACATAGTGTGCAGCAGATGAAAGATTAATTTCTGAAATATACAAAGAGATCATTCAGCTCAACAATAAAAATTAAAATGATCCACTCAAAATGGGCAAAAGAGCTGAATAGAGGCTTTTCTAAAGAAGACACATTGATGGTTTAGAGACACCTGAGATAATGCTCTCCACTCATCATCAGAGCAATGCAAATTAAAAACTACTGAGATAACATTTCACACCAGTGAGAATGGCTTATATCAAAAAGACTGGAAATAATAGGTGTTGAAGGGGTGTGTGGATAAAAGGGAATCCATCTACACAGTTGGTGAGAATGTAAATTGGTGCAAACTTTTTGGAAAACATTATGGAGCTTCCTCAAACAATTAAAATGGAATACCGTTTGATCCAGCAAGCCCACTCCTAGATATATACCCGGAGAATACAAAATCTCTAATCAGGAAAAGGCTCTGCACCTCTGTGTTCATAGCAGCACAATTCACTATAGATAAACATGCAAATAACCTAAATGCCCATCAACAGATGACTGGATAAAGATGCTGTGGTATATGCACTCAATGGAATTCTACACTGCTATTGAAAAAAAGGATTGTAGCCCTTTGTGACAATTGGATGGAACTGGAGAAGATCATGCTGAGTGAAATAAGTCAGAAAAAGAGAAATATAGGACATTTTCACTCATAAGTGAAAATAGTGAAATAAAACAAATGAACATACAAATTCCAGCAAAAACAATAGGACTAAGCACTGGTTATGGAGTGGGAGGGAGGATGAGGGAGAAAGGTTACAGTAAGGGACACTGGAACTCTGGTGGTGGACTGAGAATCAATTTCAGTATCCTAAATGTTATTTAGTATTGTGAACTAAAGAAATAGTAGCTATTACTATAAAAATAGATTTAAGAGATTACTAGAAGGATAAAATTAAAGAAGAATTGAGTCTGAATATAGAAGACTTCATCTAGATAAGTGATAAAATTATGCAATGAAAAGAAGATTTTTAAATTATGAGACACAGCTAATGATGTGCTCTTGGGAAAATTTATACTGTTAATAGATTTTATTAATTAAAGATAAAAATAAATGATTCAACAATTTAGCAATTAGAAAGTAAAACATTAATAAGCATAAAATATGTTTTGAGAAGTAATAAAGCTAAAAGCTGAAACTACTAAAATAGAAAATAGTAATTAAAGTAGATCTCTTGGTATGTTAAATTATATAAAAAGCAGAAAACATCAACTAACTAATAAGAATTAAAAAAGAAATAGAATCAAACATACATGTAATAATACCTATTAGTTTATTGTATACATATTCATGAAATTAATAAAAGTTATGAAAAAATTATACTTAAGTGGAAATTGCTAAAGTTGATTTGAGAAAGGAGAGAAAAATCTGAATAGATTAGAAACACAGAAAAGCTCAAAAGAACTCTAAAATTTTGCATAAGTAAAAGCCCAGATTAATAATAAGTTCATGGTTGAATACTATATAGCTTTTAAAGATCAAACAATTCTTATATTATTTAAAATATTCTAGAACAAAGGAAAATATAGAATGTTTTATAAAATAGCAAAGACTTCAATATTAAAGCTTAATAAAATAGACTAGTAATATAAATCTACCTTTCTTATAATTGCGAAGATATAAGTGAATTTTAAAACTGAATCTAGCAAAGTAGTTGAAGACCATAGGTCTTAAACTCCAGGAAAGCAAATATGTTTAAACTATTAGCAAATTCATTAGTATAATCTATACATCATGTAGAAGGAGAAAAAAAAATCAATAATATAAATATATTCTGAACTGTGTTTGACAATAAATTCAGGAATATTTCTAACAAAAATTGTGAGAGATACAACAGAAGATGTTACTGGATGTGATGAAGACTACCCCAAATCAATTTATAATCCTCAAAATAATTTGCTAAAATTATGAATAAGGAAATTTATTACCTTTGTTAAATATCTTGAAGTAATTCTAGCATATGTCAGAAACAAAAAAAGGAAAATAATTTATGTCAATAAGATAAACATTATCTATTTACTAATGCGCTTATTTTAATACTGCACTATAATTGAAAGAAGAGACAATAAAAGAAGAGACCACGAGCCCTGTGTCTTGGGGCTGAGATGGCTGGAATGTGGGCTGTAAAGCCCAAGGGCCTGCGTTTACGACATGGGGCCACGGAGAAAAGACAAACAACTAACCAAATGAAAATGCTTCTATATTCTCCCCCTTCCTTTCTTCCTTCCTTCCTTCCTTCTTTCCTTCGTTCCCTCCCTCCCTCCCTCCTTTCTTCCTTCCAAAAAAATAAATATATTAGTTAAATTAAGAGAAGTTTTCACTTCTAAGGTGTACCAACAGTGATCTATTTGACCTCTCACATAAATAAAATACGTGACAAATGTTTTTCAAGATAGTGGACATCAGGCAGCAAAAGACCAGTAATCCTTGAGAGATTTGAAACAAACACGATGAGTCCTATATTTGCATAGCAATTATATTAGACTACTTTCCTCCTGGAAGAGATAGTATTTTTCTTTCCTTTTGAGACTTAATATTTGCTCTAGATATGGATGGATTCTTATTCACATCACTACCACCATTTGAGTGCATATAGAATGTATGATTTTTAAACATATTATTCCATAGGGATCTGGGCCCATTTTACGGCAACAAAGGCACAAAAATAAAAGGCATAAACAAAGATCCACTAGTCTTATATATTCACTGGTAGTGTTCAGTGGAAGCAATTCTGATTTATCAGAATTATGGAATGAGCTGCTAAAGATTTATTTAAAGCATTATGTTTGCCAATAAGGCAGTATTCTTTGGGGCTTGATACTGATCTCTATGAAACTATAAACAATTTACTTTTAGTTGGGGTGTCTCCCAAAACTATATATATATATATGTTCAGGCACTAAATATTGGATACTAAACTGACTTCATCAGCATCATTTTATTGTCTGCAAATTTAGATTCTGCTGAGAAGCCTGACTCTTAAAAGGTTACATGTCAGCCAGCCAGGGTATAAAATAAGTTCACTGAATCGGTTGCTATATTTCTATGATTCTGTACACCTGAAATTATAGTAAATAGTAAAGAGCATCAACTATAGCCTGGCAAGGGCAATATTGATAAAGACTCAGAAACTTTGTGAAGGAGAATTGGAAATGCCCATTTGAATTGGTTTGAAAATACCAAAAATTACTATCTTAAGACTTCATAAATTATATATATACTTATTTTACATATATTAGATTCATGAATATTCTTTTACTTTGCTTCCTTCTGTTCCCAATTGTATTCTTAAAGCACCTTAAATACATGTTTCTTAATAGAAAGTGATTTTAAAACTTTTTTACTTATAATCTCCTGTTTTCTTTACTAGCATGTTAAATTTATCTTTTCTTCCTAAATTCACCAAGTAAAGATTATCAAACAATAGAATTGTATTTTATGTTTATTTCACATTGTTATATTTCTAAACATTTTTCTAAGAAATGGATACTTCATAACACTGCAATGTGTTTTTTATCATCTCTGTGGAAACTTCAGAAGCAAAATATGTCTTATAGTTAAGTGAATGAATCCTTTTCTTCTCAGTATCCATTCCTTCCAAGTGTGGATAACAATGCTAGAATATAATAAAAAGATCTTTGTGGAACATTATAGCTATATCAAAATAATTTTGGGTCCTGTCTTTATATTTGTTGAAAATAGAGATATACAGGAGAATATAAGATAAGAAAAGATATCTACTTTTATAGCAATGAAGATCATATTTTTATTTGTTATATTTACTAAGCATCTAAAATTAGATAATAGTTTCAAAGATGATCTAGATTTGTTTTTTACTAGCTTTAGCATTTATAAACATGGATTCATAAAAATATAGTAGGAGTTTTAACAAATGTTTCTAGTATTCATTAATGATATTTATGCTGAAAATATACCTAGTCAATCAATACATTGTGTCTATTTGAAAATTTTTTTAAAGGAAAATTGCAGCAGGGATGAGGGTGAGTAGGCAGGTAGGCATGAGAGAGAGGATTGAGAAGCATTTTATTTTATTTTTATTAAGCAGTTCACACTGTTTTTTCCCCCTAAGCCTCAGACTTGAACCCTGGGATATGTGGCCTACATCCTTTGGAGGTGATTGACTAATCATTACTAAACCAGGGTGCAATAATGTGCAAATATTTAATGTAATTTTCAACCGTATTATAAAGAATATTTTTTGGGGGAACATGTTTTATTGGTGCTGTAAGAAAAATATGAGAAATTCGGCTGAATAATTTCAATAATTTGACTGAATTTTGATATTTTTTTCTGCATCTGCTAACAAAATAAGATGTTAGAATTTAAATATTCATAGCATTTTATTCTAGCCCCTAGAACAGTGATCTCCTGTGCCCATCACAGTGAACTTAATGGGTACCATAAAGGCTCTGTTTAAAGTTCTGCGTTAAATGAACTAAGAACATTACTTTCACAATTAAGAATAATCTGGTATAAATTACTGATGAATAATTCAGTGTTATGACTTTTAGAAGGATCACATCTAAAACTTCTTAAAGCTTGAAGTCAAAATTTGGGTTATAAAATGTCTTAAATAAAGTGTTTTCTTAACTTTATAAAATCTGATGCTATTTGTTGAAGAACTCTTAGGATTTTGATTGAATGACCTTGAAATCTTAAGGTGTCATGGATACACTTTCATCCAAATTCCTAATCACATAGTACATTTGATTTAGACTAATTAAATTCAGAAGAATTTTTAGTTATACATTTATTAAACACTTTAATAAGCTCTCATTTATTTTGCCACTTACTACTACTACTGCATTTTTTTTCCCCGAGCAGTAGTCAAACTTCTTAAGGTACAATGTTGAATAAAAACCAGAAAGTCAAAGTGTGCTTCCAAATGGGGCAAGGGACCACAGGACCTTGTACAAGTTATCTCTGATACTGCAGATAAGGTTAGTCCTAAGGGATTATGCTGAGTTCCAGGGTTCAGGTTAGATGGTGCTCTGGCTATTCTCATCTATAGGAGAACAGAGTCAGGACATAACAATTGGCAGAGTTAAATTCTGTGTATATTCTATGAATGCTTGTGCTTAAGGAGGTTATTGATGAATTACTTAGAGACGAGATTTTCCTTATAGCGAAGAATTCAACCAGTCATTACCAGGATGTATGAGGTTCAAAAGTAGGAAAAGACTTTATATGTAGTCCCTCTTATGTCCTGCCTTGCTCAGTTACATGTTCTGTGCTGTAAGTACACCTCAACTAAATAACTTTATGTGAATAATGAGGAATTCTGATCTGCAAAAAAGAATATCTTTTAAACAAAATTTAGAGTATGTTGAAAATAAACTTAAAAGGATTCAAAGATAGCTTTACCCTTTAATATGTGTTATTTTCTGAAACACTGAGAGGACTTTGAATATCTAAGTATAAGAGAGATTTTAAAAATAATCTCTGAATAGGTATATTTTCTCTAACTGGTTTTGATGTCTTAAATCTTTGACTTGTAATGGGTTAAATAATATTTTCTACTTATAGCAAATGAATGCAGATTTTAGATCAATGTTATTATGACCTTTGACAGAGGTCTTTACGTCTTTGAAATAATCAGAGAAAGAAATTAAGTCACTCAATTATAAAATTATTAATTATAAGATGTAAATTCTAGGATGCTTTGAGCAGTATAAGCTTAAGTAAAATTTGGGACATTTAGATCACTAATTTATAATTGAGATTTCATAATTGCAGGCCTATTGAAAAGATATTAGCTTGAGAGCTTTGGTAAATGATCTTAAAACTAAACCTAAGCAATCAGTTACTTGTATCCACCTCAGGATGTTAAGGTGGACTTATTCATATCATGCTTTACTGCCTAAACATGACAATGAAGCATGAACTATATAGTCATTTAACATTTTAAGGCTGGTTTTCAACATTTCCAAAAAGAACAGAAATAATTATTGATCATTATGCTCCCATAGCATTAATAATGCAATTCATTATATTGAATCCCTGATGTTTTAAATTTGAACAACTCTTGAGAATTGTTCCTTTCAAAACAAAGAGACTGAAAAATTATTGGGAAATTTAGCTATTTCACAATAGATTTATAAAAAAAATTGTTTTTTCATTATGCTTATTTTCTTTATAGTTTTAGAAACATTTGGTATTTATTTTACTTAAGGAGAAATAGAAAAGTGGTAACTAAGAATTACTGAAGATGGTATGCAATACCAAGCTCTTGAACTCATCTCCTTTCTACAGACACAACCAAATTGCATCCAGATGCAAACTATAGCCTTTGAAAAGTAACTATTGGGGAAACTGCATTTCCATAAAGAAACACGATATAGAACATCACAAAGGGTAGGGAAAGCCAAGACAGTCTTACCAGGATAACTGCAACCCAAGGTTGAAAGAGAACTCAGTGATACAATCTCTTTCCAGGGATTGAAGGGCTTATTTCACATTGAGTGTCCCATCCTCCAGCTCTGAACTACATTCTAGGGAGGAGAGCATCCATCATGTTGTGGAAACAAGAGACTTTTCTTTAGAGAACAACAGGATTCTGGGAACAGAGAATGCAATATACTAAGCTGGAGAAATGATGGTGAAGTGTGTGTAAATCTAACTGAAGGATTATGGTTTTTATCCAAAATCTTCAGGGGGAGAAATAAGAAAAAGGGATAGTCTTCCAGTGAAAAGAGATGTTTCTGGGTGTCTTCCCAAATACACTTTTCTCTGTGGTGCTGACACTGGAAGCCCATATTTGAATTAGGGTCAGCACTGGAAGATACTCTACTGGAATAAGGTTAAAGGTCAAAATCCCTACTCCTCCACTATCAGCAGGCTGTGGGACACTTTGTTTGCATGGATATGGTTCTTATGGCTCTCAGGGCATCAAGCACCTAGAATAGCAGCAGGGAGCAGAGCCTGCAACCTGACACAGGCAGTTGGGTGTTTTCCTGTAAGTCTTGGTTTGTGGAAATTCAATTCTGCTATGAGTTTTCTCATGGAGGAGCACAAGAAACTCTTTAAGTTTGAGAAACATCTGCCCCTCCCCTGCCTTGGAGGACAAACCCAATTGTAGCCTAAAACATCAAGGTCCTGTTACCTTAAACTCCTGTCCAAGGCTTATACTCTGTAACCTAATATCCAACCACACATTTATTACATCAAGACAGGGAAAGAAAGCCTTTCAGCTTAATCCATAGTGATAAACTCAGGGTACAGAGAGAAATTCACTCCAAATGATAGATCAAAACAAAACCCTAGAGAAAAAATAAGAATTAAATAAGTTAACTAGAATTAAATAAGTTAACTAAATTAGATTTAGAAGCAATAGTCTTGATTCTCACTGAAATTAGGGAAACAATGACAGAACAATGTAAGATCTACAAAAATAACAGAGAAAGTATGAGAAAAGTCCAAGGAGAATTTACAGAGCTAATGAAGATAATAGGCTGAGCTGAAGAACACAATAGAGGAGCTCAACAGTAGACTACAAGAAGCTTCCAATGAGTCAGTGAATTAGAATATAGGACAGCGGAAAGCACCCAAGGAGACCAGTAAAGATTAATAAATCAAGAAATAAATCAAGATAGCATAAGAGATTATAGGATATCAAGAGCAGAGCATTCCCATAATAAGGACTCTAGAAGAAGAAAGAGAGAAAGGATCAAAAACATTAATGGAAGAAATAATAGCTGAGAATATCCCTGGGGAAGAAAACAGACATCCAGATTCAGGAAGTTCAGAGTTCCAAACAAACTAAACACAAACAGACACAGACCAAGACATGTTGTAGTTAAAATGATAAAACTCAAAGAGAAAAAATTAAAGATAGCTAAATAAAAACAAGTAACATACAAGAAAACCACCATAAGATTGCTGATTTCTCAACAGAAAATCTATAGGTCAGAAGGGAAGGACAGGATAAATTTAAAGTGCCAAAAGGAAAGGACTTCCACCTAAGAATACTCTGTTCTGCTAGTGATCACTTAGACTGGTGTAAGTCTGTTTCTCCTTATCATAATGTGATGCACCACTTTAATTCAGGAGAGTTGACTCTTTCACTGACTTTTAGGCCTATTTTTGAACAGGATTGTAGAGCACTTAATGTAAATTTCCATCTAATTTTAGTAAATAAGGCATATTTATCCACAAATAAAGTTCACATCTTTTCCTCTTTTATTGACGTGTCATAGGGAGTTTTCCACGGGGACATAAATGTGGGATGAGAAACAGTGAAATGGTAGAAACTGGTATGATGAGAGTCTTAGTTATCTGCCTGTGAAGTTTACATACGTATTCAGGACCTACCAGACCTTAGGTTTTTATTTTTTAATATCTCAGCAGTACTTTATAAGGTAATGTAGATGTGCATAGACATTGCTAAGGTTTGGTATATTATCATTAAAATGTATGGTTTGATTCGTTTGGTCATTACATAGTTCATGTTAAAGCTCGTTATTTTGTCTATACAAGGGACCAGTCACAAGCTGGAATCTACCTTTAAAATGTAGAACAATTGCCTACAGAGAAGGAAATGGTCTTACTCCAAAAACCCTAGGAATTTTGCCTGTTTTCTTTCTACAGCTTACAAAGGCTGTCATATACTATCTGTATGCAATGACTATTCCAAAACCATTTGAACTGCTCAGTCATTATTCCTAATAGTACGACAATTGAACCTAGACTAAATGAAATAAAATTTATTGTTTTAGATCACACTTAAATTAGGCAAATTAGGTTTCTGGTAACTGGGTATAAGCAGCTTAACTAAATATTATATTTTGCTTTTAATTCATATGCATTTGTAAAACATACTGCTTGTTATTTTGATGTTAGTCTTATCTTTTACTTTAGAAGGACTATTCTGACATGATCCAAGCTATTGGAATCTAAAAACTCATGAAGAGGGCAAACTTATAAACATTTCTCATTTACTTTCTTTCACAGGTTTGTCTAAGTTGTCTAGTTTACTGGTTATTTTTCCAAACTCTGTATATTATACTGGTTTTCATGAGTACATTACAGTGTTCTATATTCTAGCTCACTAATTCAACTGGATGCTTTGTTCTGTCTATTGTCTACTTTAGTTCAGCTATTGGGGTCTTTAGTTCCATGAATTCTAGTTCTGTGAAACTTCCTCATATCCATCTTTGTTTTCATCTTTGTCCATCCATTGTCCTCCTGATTTTAGTGAGAATCATTAAAAGTGTTGCTTGAAATCTTCACTTTGGTGGAGCATGATGTTATTTGGGATCTTGAAGAATCATAATGAGTTTAAGAACAATAAGTAATAAATTCTAAGTTACGGATGCTTCTGGTATCCATTATATATGTGATACTAGGACCCACCATCACACATCCTACCAGACTTCCCAACTTGTATTTATGAGCAATTTTAACGGATTTGTTCTATAGGCTCTCTCTCCCTAGACAAGATCTTGTACATCATTGTCCACACTATGTTGAGATATGAAACTTGTTATATAGATCTGGAAGGGGGAAGAAGAAGAAGAGGAGATATTTGTGGGAGTATTTTAATCATAGTAAAATGCTAATTGTCTCTTGTGCAAATAAGTGTTCAGGAGGGATTTATTTGTTTTCAAAGGGAGGAAGACTTAAATAAATTTAAAATTTCAATATCCTTAGACTCATCCATGTATAGGAATTTTCATCACATATGTTCACAGTTTCACATTTGTAGCTTTAAATTTCTCTTTATTCTAATGTTAATTCACAAGGACCATTAGAAGAACCAGATGACTCATCTAAAATTTAAAATTATTGACTTCATCATAGCATGGTGTCAAAGACTTAATCTTGCAATACTGTTTTGGGTGTGGCTATATTTTTATCTAATGCTACTACCAGTGATTATTTGAGTAATTATGATGCCATCACAAGCCAGAGATTATTGGATACTATCTATAAACTTCTGAATTATACAACCAACGAAATTCTGTAATTTCATTCTCAGGATAAGTTTCCTAGAGCACTCTTAGGATCAACAGTTCAGTCTTTTGAGGTATAGAGGGAGAGGAAACAGTTATAGTGGATCTGGAGGGACAAGTGAAGATAGTAAATTCATTTTACCTTATAACTGATCTTGCTAAAATTCTCAATATATCCAGGCATTTCATTCTTTCTTGATTGGATGCATTTTCAATTTATTAGAAATTTAAAAGAACAATGGTTAAATTTTCTATGGATGCCTTCCACATGAGCATCAGGCTCATGGTGGACAGGCTTTGCACAATCACAGTGTATTTAATAGATAATTATATAATTCAGAAAAATATAAAGAATAGAAGATTCAGTCCTGAAACTGTATTTGAGTTTTCAGAATTCAAATTTATCAGTGAGTACACTTTTGCTGGTATAAACATGACATTGAAACGTTAAGGAACTACAATTCAGTCTTGTAAGTGATCCACAGTTCTGCTATAGTCTGTAGGTACTTTTCTTAGATTAAAGGGTAGTTTGATCTTTATGGTGAACCTTCATTTCTTTTTTGAAAATGTCAACGTAGATGTATTTCAGTGAAGTTACACCCTTAAGTTTGAGTTGAAATACACTTAGCAGTCATAAGACAATGTACATACATCTAGCATCAAATATTTTTTGACAGCTCACCATGAATCCCTTTCACCACTAGCATCAAAAGAATTTGCATTTTCACATTATTTTTCTCTATAGCGTAGCTATTTAAAAGTCAAGGAAACTACAGAAATTTGGTACCAGCTTTGGGGGAAAACTCAATTTTCATAGCTCTGTTATAGCAATAATGATAACTGTATTGCTAAAATAAAATAGATAGTGGAAATATTTCCAGAACTTTCATCCTCTGTTACCTTTTAGGTTAAATTGTAAGTTAAAACAGGTTATTCAACATGAAAGCCACATTTATATCACCGTAGTAATACCACTGATCTGGAGCGTTTTTAACTCAGTATCACTGCAGAACTGATGAAAGGAGACAGGAAGAGAATTTCTATTTAAACTTGTGCTTTATTAGTAATAAAAGGACTGGTAACAACAACTTAGACTCACTATTTCTTCATATTTTAAGTTTGAGGTAACATTGTTGATAACATCGTATAAATTTCAGGTGTATTACTTTATATGAATCTGTATGTACTTTATTATGATAAGCACTAAAGTCTAGTTTCCAACCACCACCATACAATTGACTCTCCATTGCTCATTTGCCCACCTTCTATATCTTTGGTAACTGGACCTTGATAGGATTATGCTAAGGGAAATGTTAGATGGAAAATCATCAATAGTGTATGATATTACTCAGTGGTGGAAGATAATGAAATAAAATAAATGAACAAACAAAACAAAAAAAAAATTTATGTTTTTTCATTTTAATGGAAGGTAGGGGTCCAAAATTATGAATGTTTAGAGACAAATGAAAATGCTGTCATAGAAAATAACAACTAATTTAGAAAATGATGCCCATACTTGCCTAAGATTTAATTTTAATTATTTCTTATTTTTACTTTGATTTAAGGCTGAAAATAAGAACATTTTCATGAAAATATTAGACTTTTAGTCTGTGTTTATCTGGAAAGAAATGAGAATATCTGATTCTAAAGGATTCAGATGATGGACAGAATTTGTCGTTAAATAGAAAAATTATGCATTGCTCCTAAGATCCGTTTAAAACAGAAGACAGAGAAAGATCAATTAATTTCAGATTTTAGAGGTTCTAAGTAATCACATTCCTTTATAATTCTAGTAATAAAACATTGTCCTAGGGAATTAGCATTGTGACCTCAGAATAACCACATTGAAGACTTGTTCCTTTTTATTGAGACTGTGGAATAAACTGCTATTTGTGTTCTGTAATCAGAACATACAATGCAAACACAAATTGCTTTCATGTTTTAAAAGTGCAAATAAACTTAAACTATTGCGTACAAATAATTGGTTTTATTTGATCTAAATTATCACCGTGACATCAAAACACAGGCTGAATATTTTAAAATAATACTTGACAATTTCTTATTGGGTGCTTGTTTGACGGGAACAGTGAATAAAGTAAATACTCAACAGTATAATTTACCTTGTGATTCTAAATGAATTACAAAAAAACAAGATTCTTTTAAGTTTTAAAACTTTGGTTAATTATTTGATCAGTAATATAGAAGAATAAGGGAATTATGTTAATGATGACAGACATTAAGGAGCTTAGATTTACTGTAAGATTCTGTAGAAATATGGAGATTGTAGGTTGGTAGTGTTTTCTAACAATATTATAAACTGTTCAAAGTGGTAAAATTACATAAATTTTCATTTAATTATGTTGTGCCCATATTAATTAATTCACCAAATTATATTAGGAGTCCCTTTACAGGTTAGAGATTAGATTAGTTTATAGAAATTTTATAAATATTTTAAAAAGTGCTTGAATTCTAATAATGTGATTTTTAATATTCAATGTATGAATATAGTAAATACACTATATTATAGTCAATAATTTGCTATGTCTATTTAAAATATTTTAATTATTCTTAATTTATATTGCTTATTGAAATAATTTATTTGCATTTATCCTAGGAGACAATAGAGTAGGACTGAATTTTTTATGCTTCATGTCTTTTTACTGTGTACCAATATGACATTAGGCCCAGAGATCACATCTGTTCTATCTTCCTGCAGTGGGTGAATCAGTTAAAATTGTTGTCATATAGTGACTGTATTAATCTTTACACATGAAAACTATATACAATATATACACATATACATGTATATATTAATAATAACCAATAAGAAAAATATATTTTAGATCTAACTGAATCCATCCATGCTTCCTTGTACTAACACAAATAGACAAAACTAGCAAAGAAACTGGAAGCTGAAAGCCTCACAATTTCAGGATAATCAAATTATTTGTTTTTCACCAGTATGTCGAGAGTTCTTTGAAAGCTGTGAATGCAAATGCTTTACAAATGATTTTGAGAGGACGGTTATTGAAATGAAATTGGCAGGTTGGAAATAATTGCATTATATAAATCATTTATCATTGTAAAGGCAGACAGCTCAGTTCTTGTAAATAAGAATGTGCTCAGTTCTTTGTAAAACAAATGTTAAAACATAGATTTTAAATATAGTCTAGTTTTTTGAAAAAAACAATGAGTTATCTTGTAATTTTACTACCAAAATATTTTTGTGGGATAGCCAAAAGAACTTAAATTTTTATTTCTGGATGCTTTCTAATACTAATTTTATCTCTTTTTGTGATTTTAGTTATACTCTCTTAATCTGCATAATTTTTAATTGATTCATCTAATTTTGATTAGTATTTATTAAGAATTTTTATGTAATACTGAAACTATAAAAATAATATGAAAATGTTATCTTCTGTCAGGAAATTCATATGAGAATGAATTCATTAAATAGAAAAATCTACAAAATATCACTATTTGGTAATAAAAAAGTTAAAGAATAAAATTTGATTTTTCAAATATTGATAATTTATTGATACAGGAAGCTAAAAGACAGGAATACAAGTTAATGGATCATTCAAGCAGTTTGAGAGAAAGAAAACACGGTGGAAGAATAAAGATATGGATCATGGAAGATTCAGGATGCTGTCCATGGTACTGAAATTCTAGGCACCCATGAAAACTTTTTCTTTCGTCTCTGTATTTATTTTTTTCTCTTCCAGTACACATTTCGCATTTCTTTTTACTTTAGTCAGCAACACAGGTGATAGGGTTTTTTTTTATCTGCATCATGAGTGATTTAACGATTTATTGTTCTGTCTGTATGTGGTTAGTAGAGTTTTCATTAAATTGTAAAACTCTACGTGTTAGTACAAGGAGAAGTTCTAGGAATCACTTGAACTTCATACTGCTTTCTGACCCATTGTATTGAGACAGGAATTTACATATATATACAAAAATAATTAATATAATAGTAAAGTAATATAATTTTCCTCCTTCTGTTTTACTCAATTATATGAAGAAGCCTAAAAGGCCAGGTAAATCTCTGATTCCAATTCAGTGAAATCCCTTAATGGAGGCATAGCTGATCCTCTCTGGTCATCTAAAAAGTTTGATGACCAGTTTTGAGAAGAATGTTGTTGAAATAAAATTTTGCAAGCATTTGCATATGTAGTTAAAATTGTGTTCCCCCATCATACTGCTTGGCTCAAATAAAATTGTAAGAGAAATAACACCACATATTGGTTACTTATTTAGAATATAATCAGTCTGTATTGTAGTACTGTACCTTAGTTAATATTACATGTTCCACCTTTGTCAAATTTAAGTCACTTTTGTACAATGTAGTACATGGTGATATCTTGAGCATAAAGCATTGTATAACTTCTTTCAATAGAGAGTTGTTTAGTTAGAACCAATGTTGTATGTGATACTATAATTGCATAGTAGGCATTTAATTGGTCCACAGTTAGTAGTGATAAAGGAGGAATGACAGATAAATGCAATTCCACAGCTAAAATAAGTGTGAAATTCAGTGAAAATGCTGATTCAGGCTTTACAGATAAGGTTCCAATGTAACATATATGCCACCAGTATGATGGCATCTTCCCAAACCAGTTGTTTGGAAACTTACAGGGGGAACATTGCTAATGAATGCCAAAGAAAATTTGGGAACAAAGTGTTAATAGTAAGTTGGCTTAATTAAGGTAAGATCATTGTGTGGACCCATGCATAGACTTTAGCTCTATTATTAGAGATAGTTTTCCATGAATTCACTGAGCCTGCACTATATTGACTGAGAAAGTATGGTGATGAACATGCATAGAATGGTTTATCTTTTGATTTGATTAAGACTCTTAAATAAAATGATAACTTACTTAATGTGAGCACAAACATGACCTAAATCATTTTTAAATGGGCCCATTTTGATAGAAACTCACCTAATCTTTTCTTAGTCACCGTCTCAACAATCTTCTAATATTATTTTTTAAAAAATGCTTGACTATCTTGTCAAAATAGTACCCACTTATTATAAACCATTGACATCAATAACTGCAGGATTTTTATTCTTCTACACAAAGTAAATAATCTGATGGTCAGCTTACACACTAGTGGAATTGCTGTCTCCACTATCAGTGGAGCTATAATATCCTATCAATCCACATCTGAGCAATGCCAACAAATTGTGCACTTGCATGAAAACCAGGTTTAGTTTTTTTCATCTTTTGGATAATTCATGACATATTCCTTAAAAATTTGCTGGTTTGTATTGATAGATGATTGAGTTATAGGTGGAATACATGATTTGAAAATATGAAGACATTTCCAGAACAAATGATGTATACTTTATACATAAAATTTGACCTTGTTATATGTATATTTTTATTTATAATGATGTGTTATATGGTGCCACTAGTATATGTATTTTTATGAATATTGTTACATTCATTTAATATTAGAGGCTCAGGTTAAATGGTCATCTATTATTCCATGGTAAATTGCTCAAAGTCTGTCATAATCCCTCAGAGTATCAATAACCTCTTCATCAAGAAAGGATTAAGTTGATAAAGAAGGTATACAATAAAAATTTCAGAGTATCTGTTGATATCATCATAGATAACAAACTTCCTTATATATCAGGGATATTTGATAATCACTGATTTCTGTCAAGTCTGAAGGACCGACAAGTATAGCAGAATTCTTTTTTGTTTTCTTTTTTGTTTTCTTGCTGTATTCTTCTTTGAGGCAATGAAAAAGAGCAGGGAGTCAATAAAATACTTAAGTGGAATAGAGTAAGAAAGGATGAGAAAAGAAGTACAAAACAGTAAAATGAGGTAATGGTCTCTGTCCTATATATTTTAGAGCTAAAGAAACAGGTTCTCAGTGAATAAATGATGTACTCAGAAGTCATACTACTTAAAATAGGTGGTGAATTTAGGGCATAAATTTATTTTTACTCAATAAAATATTATAACTTTTCTAGTTCTTTCTTAATGGTATACAAATTATATGCATTTTGTTATTCAAAGTGATGCAAAGATAAAATATATATTGATAATGTCAAGATGTAATTTCTTCTCCAATTGAATACAATGAATCAAAATCATGAAAATATTTTTGTGAATATTGTCAAAACTGATTCTAAAGTTTGTATAGGAAGAGAAGAGAACCAGAATAACCAACACATAATTAAAGGAGAAAAACAAAGTGAGAAGACTAATACTGTCCAACTTCAAGACTTACTATAAAGCAACAGAAATTGGGATAGTGTGGTAAGATGTAACAATAGATAAATAAATAGATGAAGCAAACAGTCTGCAATGAATATAGTCAACTGGTCTTTTATAAAAAGGCAAATACAATTCAATGGAGAAAGAATTTTCTTTTCAACAAATGCTGCTAGAATAATAGGATATTTACATGCGTACACACATGCAGAAAAATAACAAATACATCTAGATATAATATTACATCTTTCACAAAAATTAACTCAAATGGATAAAGACTTAAATGTAAAGTGGAAAATTATAAAACTTACTATAGAGAGAACGGAGATAGTATAAGACACAGTGATTTACAGAAGTTACATGGAGAAAAAGAAGGAGGGACCAATGAATCGGTGGAGTATAGGTGATGTTAGGGCAGTGACATTATTCTATGGTATAGTATGCAATCATATCACAAGTATACAACACAAAGAGTATATTCTAATGTAACTTTAGTTAATTAAAATGTATCAATATTGGTTCACCAATTGCTAAAACTGTATCCTGTACCAAACTAATGTATGATTTTAATAATGGGATAGCATGTAGGTTACTGAGGTTGTGCTTGGAAACTCTCTGAATGCTCCACTCAATTTGTCTATAAACATAAAACTGCATAAAAATGAAGTCCACTCAAATATATATGATTTATAGAAAAAGAATAAGGGCATGTGGAGGTAGTAAAATAGAATGGAAGTACACATGCAGTTTGGTAAGTATGGGTGAAACACTAGACTGTGTAGGAACCTGTTGAAAGGCAGTTTTGAAAGCAAAGCTAGAATGAGCAGCCCATATATGGGGCTAAAAGATCTTTGAGCAGAGGAGTGAAATGAGGCAGCTAGAATTTAAAAAGATGCAGTTTAGACCCAGGATTTTCCAGAACATGCAGAACTTGATGTCTTTAAGACAACACACAGTTTAAGAGGTGTGGGACCAGAGCACAGTAATACATGAATAAAAAGCAATCTCTGTTAAGAACATTCCATGGACATGTGTCAGAAAACGAAACTGGTGGCTAGGTTCATACTTTCTCTCTGTCCATCTTCATCACTGATTTCTTCTAGGTTTACAGATTTCCTTCAGTCACCTTCACCTACAGAAGACATTTCCTTAACTCTTCTTCCTACCCAAACTACTAATGCATCATCTTCTATTTCTATGTAGATGCATTTATTAAGGAAAGGTGCAGGCAGAAATAAAGGTGAATTAGCAATCAGTCAGGCAGGAAGAGAGAGAAGAAAGAAGCTTATTTATTTTATTTTAATTAGTTGTTCATCTTGTTTGTTTCCTCTAGCTGGGTCTTGGACCTCGGTCCTTAGGATGCATGTAGAGTGAGCATGGTGGACTTATCGTCTAGGTCACCAGAGAATACTCCTACAATATATATTTTTAGCAGAGTAATATTCACATTCTCAAGGACCATTTTCTCCTTACAAAAACTTGTTGTTTTTTTTCTGTTTATCTTTCTTAGATTTTTGTTTATTATCTATTTTGCTGTGTAGTCTTCAGCTCACTTATTAGTGTTGGCATTCCTTAGAGTGGTGCCTATCTTTCCACTGGAAGTTTTAGGAGAGTTCTAAACTCAGACTTCTTTATTTCACAATGTAACCTCTTCTGTAAGCAACTTCTTTAGTACTCAGCTTCTTAAATGTCGTATGCACATTAAAGTCTTTCACCTCACATTTTAAATCCCAGCAACTTCACAACTCTAAAGATATAGTTCCAATTTCCACCTTAAAACTCTATATTTCAAACTCAAATTCAAAATATTTGAAACCAAATATTTAACAGGTTTTTCTTTTCTTTGTTATTGCTTTCCTTTGATATCACCATTGCATAGCTGCCAAAATTTCCTGTCATGTGAATAAATGTGCATTTTAATTTACAAAACATTCTTACAGGATGAAATTAAAGTAATTTAGCATACCAAAAAACTCCTCTTGCAAACTACCTTAGACTTTATTATCTAGGCCAGTGTTTCTTAAACAATTTGTAAAGAAGGTCAGTGTTTTCTTTCTTTTGATCTATTGTGAGCAATGATTTCATGAAATTCAATTCAAACTATGCTGCTTGTTAGAATAATTATCATTTTCTGAGGAATTGTGGCAATGCCAAATGTCTGAATCATTACTTTTTTTCTAGTATCACATATGTTGGAAGTTTGGGGTCTAGCATCAATAGCTAATCTAGGCTAATGTGTTACCTTTTTCTAAAATACTTTTATGTGACTTTTGTGGTAGTCATACCAACTATTTGAGTAGTCTGAAAAAAGTTTAAAATATTTAACAAATAGCTCATGAGAGCTCATAGATAAAATATGAATAAAGAAATTAAACATGCTTTTTAGTTCCTGCATTTGCAATTTTATAATTTTGGTGTTATTGATGGTAATAGAAGAGTTTCAAAAAAGTAAATAAGGAATATTAGCTCTATAAATACAACACACAATTAGATTGGATTGAAAATATTTTTCCTCCTAACATGCGAAAGCTAGGAACCTTTAAGTTGACAATTGGATTTCAACCACATTGGAAAGGTATTAAGCAGTATTTATTACTAGTACTTTCTCTAAGACACAGTAATTCCTTTATTTGATGTAGCCAAGTGACAAATACTGTATTTTGCAGATAAACAAGAATGTTTTCACCAGTACTGTTCATAGTAGCCTCAAATTGCAAACTTCTGAAATGTCCGCTTACCATGAAATGGATTTTACAATTTGTAAATCTGTATAATGGAACATTTCTTAACAAAGAATAAAACAAATAGCAACTATACTCAATAACATAATGAACAACTTAAACATAATAAGGAGTGAAAGGAGGTAGCTGAATAATAGCATATACTTTATGATTTCATGTAAATCAAATACAAATAAAGGAAAAAGTATTCTATCATGTTAGAGTCATAATAATTAATCTTGAAGGCAGTAACAAAAAGTAAGAACAACAGAGATTTTTGAATTCTACTGATATACTATTTCTTGATCTGTTTATTCTACAGCTCATTATGCTCTATTTAAGAAGATTAAAGAAACTATACAACCGTATTTTGTGTGCTTTTTGTTATGTATATTGTACTTTAGTATAAATTTTACTTTAAAATAGTTATAGAATAAGTTTTTGCTCAAAGACATTATATATGTAATTATATATTATATATTATTAATTTTACATATGTATGAATGTATGTGTATATATTTATATACATATATGTATATGAAATGAAGTTGGGGGTGCACCATGGTGGCCTGAAGGTTTAGTACATCCTAGGAGAGTCACATATACATTCTAAGATCCTGAGTTCAAGATCCAGATCCAGTGCCAGGAGAACAATCAATGTGAACAATTAAATAAAAATAAAATTAAAAGTGGAAGAAAAAAGTTTACCTACAGGCAGGACAAAAGAGTAAGAACTTAGATGCTGGAGGCAAAGGGAAGCAGGTGCAAACTAAAACCATCCATATGAAGGAACTGTCATTTTGTATGACTATATATGATATGTGCAGTGTTAGAGTCTGGAAATCCAATTGTCAGCCTGAAGGTTCCTAGCCTTTGTATGTTAGAGGGAAAAAATGATAGCAATAACAAAAAAATCTATGGTTTAGGAAATAAGATAATGAATTGAGAAAATATTTGTGAGAGTTGAAAAAACTAAGAATTTATTTTGAGAATATAAAAATTATTCAGTGATAGCAAACAAAGTGAAAAATAGTAACAGAGCAGCAGACAGGTACATAAAGAGAAACCAGTGGCTGACTTCAGAGAAATGTCAATCGTTTGGCCATAATTGAAATCAGAGCTGGGATCAGTGATAAAATAAGTGGTCAAGCATGGAGACAGTAGTCATTGCACACATTTTGAATAGTTCCACTGTTAAATATATGATGTTTCAAAGTACACTTACAAAATTTTCAGTAGTAAGGACAAAGAGAAACACTGAAATAGCAAATAATTGTGTTTTCAACTTCACTTCTTTAAGACAATAACAGAAACCTAAATCTAAAGCTAAACCCATATATCTGTATATATAAATTTGTCATTCACATAATTATTTTATTAGTTATATGTTTTAGGTAGATATACGTATACATTTTTGCAGTTTCTATGGTGGTTGAGGATGACAAATGTTAATAAAGTACCAAAAATCTATTTTAATTACTTGTTAAAATTATGAACACTTGTAAGCATTTTAAAAATAGACAAAAATAAAAGCTGAAGTATGTAATTAACTCTGAATTGAGTTATCGATGCTCAGACAGCATAACTGATTCAATGAAACATGGCTCCATGCACTTCACATTTGTGAGAGTTTATTACATTTAGCACAAAGTAATTAGCATTGCAGTGTAATAGTACAACCTAAGGGGCTGGCTGTCTTTAGTAGTTCTGAAGGTAATAGAACTTCAAAGCTTACCTATTCTGGTAAATAAGTTTCCTCACTCTGAAATATTTAAATATAATACATAAAAGAAGAACATGTTGCAGTGTCAACTTGAGCATTTTAAAATATATGAGCTAAAATGTGGAAAGTAAGTTTTAGACCTCAGGTTTAAGTCATCTATTGATATCAGTGATTTTTAATAATATATCTAAATGATGGTTTTATCAATAAAGTGAATATCTAACTAAAAAACAACACTAACTAATCCCTCTCTTCACTCTGTCTCACTACAAGAGAAGGGTTAACCTTTTCTTGAAATTCATATTCTTTCTGTGCTTCAAATTCTTCAACAATAGAAGAGAGTCTAGTGAAAACTTCGTCATAGGAATGGTGAAGAATCGAATAATACAATACATGAAAAGGTATTTAAAAAAGAGTCTGTTGCAGAGTAAGTGCTGAATATCAGCTGTTATTTGCAGTATTTGACCTAAGCCTTTGGATATTTAAATTGAAATCTGTATTTAGAGTTAAAATCTGGACAAGTTCAATCCTTTTTGTGATAAAAATGTAAGCATTTATGTGTTCTTTTTTTTCCATTACTATAAAAAGAGTCAGGAGGAGTAGTGATAGCAAAAATTAAAGAAGAGAAGGATAAGGGTCAAGATGGGAGAAACTAGAATTCAAGTGTTGTGATATATATATTTTTTCATTTTATTAATTATATTAAAAAGAAGAGATTACAATTGTTTTAAGGGTATGAGTACGTAAAGAATAGTAAACAATCCAAAGAATAATGTACTATATAATGAATATACACAATAATATTATACTATAAGTATATAATACAATGAATACTGCTAAGTAGAAATCATATTAAAATACAATGTATCAAGCTAACATGCTATATATCTTAAATTACACAATGTTACATGTCGAATGTATCTAATAAAAATAAAATGATTGCTTATTTATTTAAGAATTTTTTAGTATAAAGATTTTCAAACATAGAAAAGGAGATAGAAGAGTATGATGCATTCTCCTTTCCATGTGACAATATCCTTGCTTCAACAATTGGCAACATATATTGATATTTACTTCAAATATATACTCTCTGCTCTTCCCTCCTCTTGAGTGAGTTATTTTGAACCAAATCCCAGCATCACATCATTTCTTATGTAAATACTTCCATATATCCCTAAAATATGAGGTTCCTTGATATATATATATATATATATATATATATGTGTGTGTGTGTGTGTGTGTGTGTGTATCTCCACATATAAATATAAAATCCATATATATATTATATCTACATATGTAATATATAATATATATAATAACCTTAATCTGATGCCACAACTGGAGCAAAACATAATTCCTTGGCATCATCAACTATTCAGATGATCTTCATATATCCCTTATTTCTCTTAAGATCATGAATATTTTATATTCAATATAAAATTAGTTGTCCTTTTAAGTTGTTCATAGTTCCTTTCAGGTTGTAAATAAGATCTGTGGCATACAAAAGTCTATTTGGGGTGGGGTGTGTGCCTGTGCATGTGTGTGTGTGTGTGTGTGATGGATTCCCATGGGAAGAGGGTTGGCCTAGGTTGAAACTGTATGCAATGGGAAGCACAATTCACTTAGGGAGTAAGAACAGCTGGATGTTATGCTAAATTAATCTTTCAAAAGATTAATCTCATTGAAAACCAGAGGTGAATGACTCATTTATTCAACAATTATGTACTGAGCACTTCCTATATATCAAGTATATGTATGGACCCCAGAAATCTGGCGATTTGAGGAGAGCATAAGACTTAACAAAACTTAGAATAAGGTTTAAACAATATTATATCTATCTTGATGAGGAACACTTTTCTAATTTACTTATAAATTACAAATGCACTTAAAAATAATCAAACTTGCTTCTGGTTCATATTTCCCTCGATTTGGATATCTAACATTAAATAAAAGAAGCTTTTAAAAGAAAAGTTAAGTTTTGAAATCACATACCTGTTTTTATTCATAAAGGCATTTAGCTAACCACTCTGTGATTTAAAAAAAACAAACTTTCTTTATTTAGCCATAGAAAATTCATCAAATTTAATACTACCCAGATTTACTATGTTCCGATCACAAATCTTCAAATATTTTTTATTTAACAGTATAACAAAATAGAAGAAGCATGCAATTTGGAATTACACGATTAAAATTTAATTTTTCACTCTACCACTTACTGCTTTTAACATTTCTGGTACAATTTCTTTAAGTTTGATCGTCATCTGTTTTCAAAACTGTGAAAAACTGCACTAATTATGGCATGCTGACAGTGACAATTAAATTAAAGAATTATTAGGGCATTTAGCACAGTGACTAGGGTATAGGAGAGTCTCAAATAATGCCAGTCCTTCTTTGAAGAGAAGGTCACCATTATTTCTGAGCATGGTTGTATATTCTAGGCAGTATTATTCATTTGCTAGATGTTCATAACTTAATTCATATGACAAATAAATATTGCTTATTGCAGAAAATATAGATTTAAAGTTTTTCATCTCAATATAAAGTTGTTAATTGGTAAGCTGGTTATGATTCATTTGTTAATATGCTTACCTGTAGAAATCAGAAAAGCAGTATATTTCAGGAAGTCCTAATAATAATGTATAGCAGCTAAAGCGTGAGATCCATGGTAGCCCTTTAGTACCTATCCTGGTTTGATCGCTGGTTTGATCAAATTTGAACTGATGTATTAAGTCTGGATTCCATGTATTGCTTATGTAAGCTATGTAATACTTTTCCAAGAAAGAATAATGCAATGACTGTGGAAAATAGGGGTGTTTGACTCAAAAGAGAGAAGAGAAATAAAAGCAAAGTGGTATTGTGTTCTTATTTTCTTAAAAACAAATTATTTAATGCCTTCTCTTTGCATGAACTTTTTGAAAAATTTAGGTAAAGAAAAAAATTATAGGATGCAAACTTCCTGTTATAAGGTAGAATAATAGAAATCAGTCAGCTGTAGAAAGACACCGTATGATTTCACTCATATGTCATAAAGAAACAAAACAAATGAATCAACTAAATAAAGCAAAAATAAGCTTTTAGACTATAAGACCAAATTAGTAATTACCAGAAGGAAAGGGAAGGGGGAAGGTAAATCAAATAAAAGGGATCAATTGTATGGTGAACAATGGAATTAGACTTATGGTGTTGAACATAGAACACACAGATATTATTTTATAATGATGTACACTTGAAGTCTATACAATGTTTTTTTTTAACTTTTTTAGAATTTTATTATTGCAATAACTTTGTTTTACAAATTAAAATAAGCTCATATGTGTAGGTTCCCCATATGTATAGTTTCCCCATTCTTGAGATATTTGTCAAGACACCCTGCCTTCCTCCAAATCACTGTGCTCTTCATATTGTCCGGTGGGCTCCGCCACCATATGTCCCCTGCCCTCCTGTTCCCTATTGGTCACCTCAGTTCTACTGCAAGTGTCAAGGTTTGGTTTTGTTTTATCTGTTCCTTTGTTTATCTATTCACATTCCACCTATGTGTGAGACCATCTGGTATCTATCTTTCTTCTGGCAATCTTCTCTAGTCAGTCTACTGATTCAAATATTAATTTGATTCAGAGCATCCTTCTAGAAAACACTCAGAATAGTGTATACTCAAATATCTGGAAACTTCACGGTCAGGTAAGTTGATGCAAAACATTATCCAGCACTAGAGAGTAGCAGGAGATGCTGTCTCCTCAGAGGAAAGTAGTATTTCATCCAGCAGACATGTAGATTAAGGGAATTTTAATGAAGAAATTGTGGATATTGGGAAAAGTATACTTTATTTTCCTAGTTTTGAAAGCACAAAGATTTTGTTCTCTGCAATTAGGTAAACAGTGTTAACTGGGCTAGTGAAATTAAGAGAATGTCAAGCTCTGTGCTGAGGATTAAATACTATAAAGGAAAGAAGAGCAACAAGGAGGGACTGTTGCAAAACAGAAATAGAGATCGGGTCTCCCCAAATGTCTAAAAAGAGGATCAATAAAAGAGAGGAAAAAAGGCCTCTAGATATATTTAGCGAACTTAGAAAACACTTTTAAGAATACCTGGTCGCTCTCAGCGACTACAAGAACGGAAAAGTTATACCACACTTGACATACCTCTAGGCATAAAGGATTGATTCAAACTAAATTAATAATTTACTTATTTGAGTAAATGTCTCATAGTCTAAGTCAAATACATTCTCTCTTTAGATACCATAAGTGACTGATGCAAACATTTTTGTATCTAAGTAGAAGTTGGTTTCACTTTTTTTATGAATCTTACCATTTTTTTATGAATCTGACCACAGAACTTTAGTAAAATATTGAATGGTGCCATATCAAAGAAACTTTGAAAGGTTCTCTTTTAGAGATAAATTTTATCACTGACTTCTCACAGAATTTTATCGTGGAAATTGTCTTCTGCTGTAGAATAATCAACTACTGTTTTTTTCAATATGCATTTATGAAACATTAGGGGCCAACAGGGCATTGTGCTTGTTATTTTGTCAGATACAGAGCTGCTGAAAATGCCGTTCCTGCCCTTGAAAAGATAACACTTATTTGAAAGATGAAGAATTAAAATGTATATTATTGATAGCATTATGCACTAAGGGCAGTTGGATTTTTATAAACTAAGATTTACAAGAATAGAGAATAATCTGAAAATGAACACAGAAGACTGAAAATGAAAAAAAAACAGAGATCCTAATAGGCAGGAATTGTGTATTGATTTCCTTTTGCTGCTTCAATAAATTACCACAAACTTTTTGTCTTAAAATGTCACAAAATTATTGTCTTTTAATTTTGAAGCTCAGAAGTCCAAAGTGATTCTCAGTGGACTAAAATGAATTTGTCATAAAAGCTGCATTCTTTTTGGAGACTGTAGAGTAGGACTTACTTCCCCTGGAGTAGTCCCATCATCTAGAATGCAGATGGAAACTGTGACTTGCTTCAAACAATAACAACACCAAAGATTTGAAAGAATCCACTTCCTGGACCATTCTGCGTGTAGACAGAATTCATTTCTTGATTGTTGAGCTGAGGCTCTTGTCTCCCTAATGGATCAGCTCAAGTCCCGTCTTTGCTCCTACAGGCTGTCCTCATTCCTTCTCCTGGCCTCATCTATCTATAAACTATGTTTATTTCCTCTTCTATGATGAGGCAGAGAAAAAAAGAATTTTTAACAGGGTTAATGTGATTTAGTTCAGGTCCGTATGAATACTTCTCCTATCTTAAGGTCGGTTGTGTTATATAAATTAATAATGACAGAAATGATATCAGCATAGTTGCTAGTACTAGGAATCAGGGAATAGAGTTTCAGGAGCCATTTTTTGAATTACAGGTTTTACTTCTAATTGTTTAATTTAGTCTCCATCTCTACAGACTGGTGAAGAGAGTCTCATACTGGCCTTGAAGAAGCAAACACTAGGTTTTGACCTGCCTGTGGAGACAGTCACATGGCAGGGAACCTCAGGCAGCTTTGAGAAACTGAGAATGATCTCCAGTAAATAGTCACTAATAAGCTGAGACTCTCAGTACTACAACTAGAGTCAATAATCTGAATTCTGTCACCAACTGTTGAACTTGGTAAAGGAGGCTGAGCTTCAGAAAAGTGAATAACCTCACAGACACATTGATCTGAGCCTTGTGAAACTCTGAGCTGAGGGTCCAGAAACCATGCCTTCACTGTGGACCCCCAGAAACTACGGAGTGGTATGAGAAGATGAATACATTTTGCTTTAAGACACTAAGTTGAAGTGATTTGTTATTTCACAATAGAAAACTAATACATGAGACTTGCCTTTGGAGGTTTCAAAGCAGAATATCTGGAGTGGGAATCAAAAGTCTGTGGTTTAACAAATAACAGGGAAATTTGATATAGATAGTGTCTTAACTAATTGGAAAAGCATTACATTTTTCTCACTATTTCCATCTTTCAGAAAGGCATGGCAAAAACTCATCATTGTGATTTTGTGCCTGAGAGAACTGCGTGTAGCCAGAATTTTCATTCCTTCATTTACTTCAGGAGAATATTACTCAGTGAAAGTAGCTTAAAATTTGTAATAACCTGAGAAAGACCCCAGAGCAAGAGAATCTACAAAATCCATGGCACTTGAGACATAAAACAGCTTGTTCCTTGCAAAGACTGGGTAATTCAATCATCTTCCAGAAGGCCACCAGCAGGAGAATGATAGAAATGACATATTTGCTGTTCATGGGAGAAAAAAAATGTAATTGGAAGGAAATAAGACAAGATGTTCACAGATAAAGGAGGAAATATCTGCTAGTTTAAAAAACTGCTAGTTTATTCATCGGCCAACAATAAATTTCTAATCTCATCTTCACAACTGAAACTTGGTTAGAATTAATTGCTAAAAGTTTTTGCTTTCAGTGGGCTAGTTCTTTTTGTTTGTTTTGCTTTTTTTTTTCAATGCCTATAATGGATCTCTAAAGAATAAAGGCTAGTCACTTTAGCAGAGCAAGGAGCAGTTTGTCACTTCATAGATGTAATAACTGATTGCCTAAGAAATAATAGTGAGCACCTGGGTTGCAATTATAACTCCTGCACATGCATTCTGGCTTTAAGAACAAATTCGATTGTGTGATTTGCAAGAAAATTGCCTAGTCTATGCATATTGGACTGTATATTTTCGAAGTCGCTTGGGGGCCTTGGTCTGTAAAATCTTTTACAAGTTTTATTAATTAGAATTTTCTACCCAAAGTATACTTTGACATCATCTAAATTTAAATCATTGCTTATTTGAATAGAAAGGATCAAGTGTCAAATTTAGAAAATGTTTCTATTTTTCAGTAATAGCTGTTGAAATCAGAACCAACTATTGGAGTATTTTCATGAAAAGTAAAGTTTCATAGTTGATGAAAGGTAGAAAAGAATTTAAGATTCTACCTATAAGATGTATACCTATTTCCAACAAGTTGGAAATAAAGAAAGGAGATTGAAAAATAATATTTTACTAAAAATCATGGAAAAGCTTTATTGAAATAGACATTTATTATTTGTAACATTCATTGGAGTGGTATTTTAGATTTTTGTCCAACAAGATTCTAAATCCTTACCTGTTTTATGCCTGTGACTCTGCTCCAGGGGCTGATAAGTCATAACCTGTGGGTTCACTTTGCCCTGTTGTTGAACTAAGAATGAATTTTACATTTAAAAAGATTAAAGTGGAATGTATAACAGTAACTGCATGTGATCTAGACAGCCTAAAGTCTGGCCCTTTACGAAAATTAGCAGAAGTGGGAAAACTTATAAGAACCACATGATTGGAATACATTTTATAAAGGTCTCTCTTTACCAAAACTGCTTTCAGGGTTTCCATAACAAAGTGCTACGAGCTAGGTGAACTAAATAGCAAAAATTTGTTTTTTCACAGTTCCGGAGGCTGAGTTCAAAATTAAGGTTGGGCCAGGTTGGTTCTTTCTGAGAACTGGAAGAAATAATGTTCCAAGTCTCTCTCCTTGGCTCATAGATGGTCCTCTTCACCATCTATCTCTTTATTTAGTTTCCTTCTGTTCACATCTCTTTTCAAAATTTCCCATTTTCATAAAGACACTGATCATTTTGGTTAAGAGTCAGCCTTGAGAACCTCATTTTAACTTGATGACCACCATAAAGACCCTGTGTCCAGATAATGTCACATTCTAGAGCAATGAAGTTTAGGATTTCAACATATGAATGGAAGGGGGACACAATTCAACCCACGCCAGAATTCTCTAATATCCTCCCCAATATTCAAATTAAATTTTAATCTAAGTGAGACTTCGTAGATTATTCCGTTTGCCCGATATCACTAGAAAATAACCACAGAAATAGGGCATAAATCCAGAATTTATTGCCTTGAGTCATGTATATTTTTCACTCTCAGTTGGCCTGAGGAAAAAATAATAACCATGTCATACATTACTAATCCATTCAATTATTCAAGTCCATGAATATTTATATTATATATGACTATTATATGCCATGCATGCTGATATAAATAAAACTGTATTTCTCTCTAGAAGGGGAGATAGAAAGGTCTGAAACCAATATTCAAAATTGAAAGTCAAAAGTGATAAGTGCTATTAAAAATATCAATAATTCGAAAAGTATTTTATTTTTCTCACAGATACAATTTTAGTTCAAATGAATTATTTCTTATGATTTGTGTCACTTCAGTAGTCTGTTAAATCCTCCTCTTTCCACTCTGGAACCTGGATATCAAAAGTCATTCTATCTTTGAAGCTATCCTTTGGGGAATATAATTTTTAGTGATACCTGCTAGGATTCTTCAAAAATAATGGAAAATATAATGTTTACTATTAACTGAATTTGTACCATGCAAGGAAGAGCATATATCGGGTAACAGAATCTTTTGCAACAATTTCTATTCCAGTTTTGTGTTTAGACAAATTCGTCTAAATGTAGAATAATACAAAGGGGCATTTTCAGTTTATTTTACTTTTCTTTAGTTATGTTTGCTTGATTCTGCTGCTGTAGATGATGCTGCTGCTATTGTCACTATTATATTCAGGTTGGGGTCATTGGAGTCTCTTTTTCTCTGATTTCCCTAATTTATGCTCCTGTCTATTTGATAGTCATTTCTTTTTTATTAAAATATTTGTTATCAATATCATGGAATTTGAAATATCACTACAAACAATTTTTGAAGGTTCTTACTCCATGTAGTATATAGTCTCTTCTGAATCTTTGTAAGTAGCTTTGCTCTTCCCCAAGGCATGGTCTCCACACAATACCCGCTACTGGACTCCTGTCTTTGTTCTCTGCTCTGTGCTAAGGGTTCCCACTGAGCTAAACTAAGCTAGGTGGTAGGGAGATTTTTATAGTTTCTCAATTTTGGCAAGAAGAGCACAGCTTTCAAGATGAACTAAACTGAGAAAGTCTCTTCCATTGCACAGATGTCATTGACTTAATTATATTTTCTGTGATAAAATATTGACTGTCTCCTCTAGCTGCTACCACCTAGAGCTTTATTATTTAACTACCACATGCCTATATTTGAAACATCCAACTCTGATATATGAGTTCATCATCTCTTGAAATGCATTATCTCATTAGAGGCCAGAGAAGAAACACACTGAAAGTAACTATTTCATCCAAGTTTGGCCAGTCTTCATTCTGTGTTATGGTTGAACCAGAATGATGAACATTAGGCTTCTTCTGGTTAGGCTTCCTGAATCACAGGTGTCTAAACAATTAAAACAAAATACTTATGTTGAATTATCTAACTTGGATTATATTGGCTGTTGATGCAAATCTTTCTAAAGAATGTCAAAAATCCATATTATTTTGTAGATACATTTTTCAGACTTTCTTGTAAGTCTGAGCAAATGTTTATTGCTATACACATGTAAATATTTTATTCATGCCCCCTCTTCTATATAAATAAAAAAGTGAAATTTGTTTATAAACATGAAATTAGTTTCATGTATAACATTATTTAGTTACATTTATAAATAACGGATTTGGTCTATAATCTTGATAATTTATAGTAACTATTATACTTCTTTTTTTTAAGTAGGGAATCAACAGCACAAAATAAAAAATGTGCTCATAGTGCTATTTTGTTTTTATATCTTAAATACAGGCACTCTGCTCACTTGAACTCCAGGACAGTTGAAACCTCTGAAGAGGAGGAAAGACTTACATCTGAGATACTATGCACTTCACACCATGTAGCACATCCTCAAAAACACTAAACCCATCTAGGTAGTAGGATATAAAAACCATTTGCACAACCAAGATACACAACATTTTCATGCCTCTAAGAATTACTTCACATTCTTTGTAGTATATCTCTGGCTGCTACCCATTCCCAGATAACCACTTACTTGCTTTATTCCCCTCTCCCATTTTTTTTTAATTTTAATGATCATTTTATATATTTTTAAATTTTCAAATATTTCTTCATTTTATATTAGGTTATATTATTATTGAGCAAAATATTCTTTATATTATTCTGGATCCAAGTCCCTTATCATATATATGGATTAAGAACATTTTTTTCCCAGTCTGTGGAATACCTTTTCATTTTCTCAATAGTATCTTTTAAAGAGAAAAAATATTTTAATTCTGAAACAATTTAGGTAGTGCATATTGGAAACTCAGCATTTGTCTCTGTGGATAGCGGTTGGGACATTGAAAGTCAACAGTAGTTAGTCTGATAAAAGGGAGTCTATGTTCAGACTCTCTTGCCTCCACTGTGACTACTTCTATCAAGTATCCATCATGCTGAATGACGGATGAGGAAGGCCAAGTAACATCACCCGACCCAGTTATTTTATTTACTTACATGTGTGGTGCTTCTTCTATGGTAGGTAATTTCTAATGGCATTCCTTTATGATCTGAGAATCTTCATTCCTTTTGTCCCTTTTTATTTCTCCATCTGTACACTCTACCCTTCACTTTCTAATCTTCAGTCGCAGAAAGAATTTTCTAGTCTTTTCTAATCTTTTAGATTCCAGATCAGATGATCATGTCATTGGCCACTGCCCAGGAACCTGTGTATTCTTTCCTTACCTTACTTCTTTTCCACACGGAGTAGATAACTAGGTGCACTATTCACTCTTCTGTCCATGGGGGCATTTTTTTCTCTCTCCACCATATTTCTATTGTAGACCTGATTGTAGTTCAACTAGTGTCCATTTTTTACTTGCATGACTATCTAAAATCTAAACTTAGGTTTTCCTTCTTCCTTCAGCTGAATTTACAGGAATCCTTAAATTATAACGCAAGGTGCAAATTGAAGAATGATGCTGGTGCAGCTCTAGTGAAGGGCATGGGTATTTGGGCCCTGCAGCTCATGCAGCTTACTTACATCTATTACTGTTCAGTAGCTACCACAGATGTACTGCTTCCATTTTGTTAATAACTACTATTAGATTTATCCCACCTTATGAACTTGTGCATCAAATAGGATCAAACTCACAGTTCTGACTGTATATTGACCTAATGATCACAGTTAAGCAGATTGTCCTAGTAATACACCTAAAGCTGTTTCTCAAAAGGTATGTAATTCTCCACATGGATGACATGACTTTACTTCAGAATTATTTTCTCACTGGAACTTAATAAAAACTCCACATTTTCATAGTACTCTCTGAAGCACGGTCCAGGTAGCAGGTCACTTTCTTAACACTCCACCCATAAAGTATTCACTGAAGTGGCAGTTCCTAAATAGTTACATTTTTGGCTTCCTTCTAGTGGAACAAATGTATAATATCAAAATCTCCAGAGTGTTCGACACTGTTCATTCTGTTTGATCAAGATCTTATCACAATATAATGGATCAGTGCAGTGTTCTTTAAGATAGCCTTGCAGTCCAGATTCCTTTTGACTGTATTATATGAGAGTTAAAGAAGATCTAAGACATAATTGTAAATGAATGCTATCATCTATTCCAAATGAGTCTGAAATATTTTCAGTCCTATTTATTAATCCAGTTGAAAAATGAATGTATTCATGAAATCAGCGAGTGTAAGCCATGCAACTGAAGTCTTATTTATTTTTCCTATCAAATATATTATGTCTGTCACAACAACTGATACTGGGACAGAGAGTTAATCTTACTGGTTTCAGTCATGAACTGAGATCCGAACAGAGTCTGCAGGGGCTAGTATGGCATAATTAAGTAGAAATATGGTAGAACTCACCACATGAACAGGTTAGATCAATGGTGTCAACAATATCCTCTATCTTCCTGGGAATGCAATTTTGGTTTTGATTTAACATCCTGGCCTGAAGGGAAAAGTTTCAGATGTTTCCATTTCAGTTTCCCCTTTATGACACTTCTTGCCTCATAGGTCAGTAATGTATTTGGTGGGGTTTGTTTTAGCTATTAAGCATAGTGAGTCTAGCAAATTGCTTAGAGACTGGAAAATATGATCACTAGGTAAATGCAGATTCAATGGAAACACTCTCATATGAATTTTAGTCACAATTCCTTATATTATATCACAGTCATTCACTCCCATTTTAAAAGGGAGCCACATGATAGCTTGGATTTCAGATATTAATAAGCTTTTTTCCTACAGTATTAAAGTTTTCTTGGATATTCCCCTTTGCACAGTGTTGGCAAACCAAGTAGTTTTAGTTCCTTTGTGGAAAGAATGGGGGAATCAATTTACTAAATTATATACTTCAGTCAATGGACTCTAGATCTGAAAATCAGATAAGATCTGGGAATTGAACAGTAGATTATGATATATTAGGACACTGCTCCCAAATCACTTTTACTTTAATCTTCTCTTTGATATTGTACTGGATTTTAGTTAGCTCCTTTGCTGACTGCCTATCTAATTTGCTCCTTGGTAGTTATCCATGCTCTATTAACCAGATCTACAAACTTCTGTGGGAAAAGACTCATTTGGTATTTCTCTTATCATTCTAGTCATTATGGTAATTAGTATCTACTGGCTTCAAGTACTGTCCTGTGGCCCTGTCATTCATACGACCAGCTTCTACAAAGCCTCTCCTTCCATCAGCCTCATTCTATGGATGGGACTATACTGAACTTATTATTGATGAGTATTTTACTTACTAGAGTATTTACCATTGTAAATGCTTGATGAATGAACAAGGAAAGTTCCTGAGTGGACAACTGGTTGCCTAATTTAGGAGATTTGTCTAAAATATCTTCTAGAATAGGGAAAATGTTGATCTAATTCTGGGAGAGCAGGCCATCTCTGTCAGGTTTGAAAGTTTGGGGGCATCTGTGAGCCAGCATTCTCAGAGGAACACATTCAGATGTCCCTATTCCATGTCTGAGTATTTCGTGTCTTCAACACCAGAGTCCTGTTCTTAAAAAACAAACAAAAAAACCAGATCTGTCTTTATTGAGAGTCAAACATCTCTAGAGTGCTACAACTCAATCAGGTCTTTCAGTTCTTTACTATCTATGTTAATCTTAGCTATTAACTACTTGTCAGAGGTTTCATTTTTTCATTATCTCCTTGCAGGTCATCAGCTCAGTACAAATTAACAATAACCAGTCAATTTTTATCTTATTGTGCATGTTATTTTCCTTGATGTTATCCAACAACTAGTATCATTGGATCTATAATATTCTCCTCCACTGGGACATCTTTTTCAGTGAAAGATTTAACTGTTGTCTTGTGCCAGGTAGTATCTGTACCTCACCTATCTTCTTTATCCACTGTACAAAATTTACTCAAATTGTATTTCTTGTTTTATTAGACCACTTCTTATACCCCTGGTATTAGTTTAAACTCTTTGAAAAGCAGATGTGCAACAGGATTATGATCTAAGGATTTATTTAGGGAAAATGCTTGTGAGAGAAAATAGGGATGGGGCCGAGGAGGCGGTGGGTAAAGCCATGAGACTATAATGCAGGTCTGATCTCTATGAGGAGAGAAGAAAGGGTTGTGTAGGAAAAATCTCAGATTGCTTTATATTTCTAAGGAAGCTCTGGTCAGGACCATAGGGAGTTCTTAAGTCAAAGTCACTTGACAGAAGGGTCCCACGTCTTATAGGAATGGCCGTACTTTACTATCCCCATCACATTCAATAATTTGCTGGGAGCAGCTGTGAGAAGCATGGTCTCAGTATAATTGCTATGGTTTCAGAGTATAGCAGCTGAGACTGTCAATTAGGTTTTTCACAGCAGGAGATCTGAGTGGTCTATTCTCATGGCCACCAGATACTCTTATAGACAAATATATTCTAGCAAAATTAAAACTTATGTCAACATACAGAGTGATGTTAAATAAAGCAAAATTATATGTAAACATTTTATTTCTTGCATATAGCATAAGATTTGTTACATCAATGATTCTGCGAGGTCATGTTGATTTCTAAATATAGGGAAAGAGGCTTTGAATTTGCATTGTGGTTCATTTTCTGGAAAATAGTTGCATTGGTTTTGAAAACTTAGAATGGCATATAGGTGAGGCGCACACCTAGAGATTATATACTAATAGGTGAAGGTCAAATGCTGTACAAGGATGAACTTCCCATAAAGAGTTTTTGATTAGAGAGGGTAGAAGAATGGTAAAACAGGGCTTTATTATCTAATTTCCATACTCACAGTTGTAAACATGTCTTAAATGTAAAATATTATCAGTAGTAAAATGCTAATGATCCAAGAAGTGACTGTTTCTTTTTGGAGGCTCTGTTCTCTTGACATCTCTGGCTCTGTTTACTTATTCTTATTTCTCCTCTCCCTTTTTCATGATGTCTATAAACATCTATTTTTCATTAAAAAAGAGAAGGAAAGAGGATGTGGTATAGGTAAATCAGAGGGATAGAATTGGATTGTTGGTGTTAAACTTAATACATCACAAACAGATTTTCATTTATGATGATGTACATCTTAAATCTATATAATGTTATGCGACAAGATTCCCTCAATAATGTTCTTAAAAATTAAAAGGGAATAGCCTTCTTTTTTAGGTCAAATCTTTTTCTTTCTTTCCTCCATGTCTTTGTATCTTCCTTTTTTACCCCTCCTTGTTCCTTTATTTTTTCTCTCCTTTATGGTCATGAAAGTTGAACCATGATATAATTACTAAAATTGAGAAAAGAAGCTCTTAGTATGCTCCTGTTTCTAATATCATTTGAAAGAATCTTTTCACTAAAATCGTACCAACAGGGGTAAAGCTTACTGTTAACTGAGAATTTGTTTTTTTTAATTAGGATACTGATGCAAGTTGTATAACACTACATGGATTGTTGCAAAATGCCCATATGCTAATAATTTCATTGTATGCCATGGGCAAGATAATTGAAATGGGTAAAAACAATATTTAAGCAAATTCTAAATGAGTTGATTTGGTTTCTAAAACCTACAATCTAAAGAACATTGATGCTTTATAGTCTGAACTTGCAAAGTTAATTTTTTGGTAGACTTTATTAACTGAATCTTCAAGTTTTATTAAACTTAGAGACTCCAATGGTGATCTTAATGGTTCTTAAGAGCTCCTCCCCACTCCATACACACCAACAAAATAATCCAAAATCAAATTAGTTTATATTACATTGTTTTTACTCAGATTTTTGTTTTTTTTCCAGCATTAAGCATGACACCTTGGACTGAATTCACTTCAATTAAAGCTGTGAAATGTCTATCCCAGACAATTCTCAGGCAGAGAATTACGCAAAACTGAATGTATTTAATGATATCTCATTTAAAATAGACAGATATTTCAGTAACTGAGGGAAGAAACTATCTTTTTACCAACAACTGGGTATTTTTGGCCCAATGTCTGGTATCTCCATTGGCAAACCGAAATCAATCACTGAGATCCTTTCAGGATTTTCTTAAATGACTGAGTTCCTGAGTCTAGTAAAATATAAAGCTAGAACTCTATTAAACTAAGTATTTCTCCTAAGGAAAGGACAGTATTTGATCTTTGTTCCAGAATAAATTACAGATCACGTTTGCTTAGATGAACCTAACTGAGTAAGCAACACAGCTTGGATTCTAGCTCCTCACTCTGTCACAAGTTCCTCAATGGTTGCTGCTTCTAATAGTCCTGTCTTCTGAATTCTGTAGACTCTATCATGTCAGTTTTCTATCAACCTAAATTCAAAGTCGCACTTTTCAGGGTTCTTTTGTTTGTTCTAGGTCTTGTAATAAAAATAGCTTCAACATTTTCTGTATACTGTGTGTGTATATGTGTGTGTGTGTGTGTGTATGTTAGATCTTTTTTCAAATGTACTTTGATCAGCATTTGAAAACTTTTCAGAGTAGTACAGAGTGCATTCAAATGTCTAGTGAGAGCATTCAAACCATATTTTGAAAATGCTATATATACACTTAAAATTGTTTAAATTTATTGAAGCCCTTTTACAAATGCTTTAGATTTTATCAATTCATTTATTGACTTTTGGAATTGAATATGACAGTTTCTGCCTAATTAAAATGGAGTGCTCAAATTGTTGGTGTCATGTTTCTAAATATTTGCTTTTAAGTTAAAAAACAGATTTAGTGTAGCTTGCAGAAAGCTAATACCTGGAGACACGGAATGTAACAGCTAATGTAATTACTTATGATTGTTTACCAGATTGCTAGTTATGATTGTGTGCAGATCAGAATAACTCTGTGATAATATCTGCTGAGAAGTTGAAATATGTTCCTGACTCAAATGTTGAGAAAAATAGAATGGAGAACATTTGATACTTATAAAATGTAGAGCAGGAAGTTTTGATAATTATTACCCTTAAAAAAAAGGAATGTAGACTAATGGAATTATAAAAACAGAGGGGGGCAATTTTATTATAAATCCTCTATTTAGGCCTCCATTTTGATATTATGCCACTCTGTTGTGATTGGTTGCAAACCTCTGAAAGAGTACACCATATACCTTAGAAATGCCAAGTATTGTTGACTAAGGTATCTTCTTTTCTGCTTACAGGCCCCAGGAAGCCAGGCGACTGCATTTTTGCTCTTTTCATATTTAGTCTTTACCACTTTGCAATCCCCTCCAATGGCCCCAATACCAGCATTTAACAGAGGGTTTCAATCAAAGCAAAATTATTCATTCTCTCATTTTGTCACTATATTCAGTATTACTTGCTTTATTTGCAAAACTTCAGAGATGTTCAAAAGAAAATACCAAAGGAGTGTCAAAACTTATTTGAAGTTATGCTTAGAAGCCATTTTTTCCCCTACAGTTTTGGTGGGTATATTAAATGAAATAACAAAAATCCGATCTAGCATGAGTTTCATCTCTTATAGTATTCAGCAAGTATCTTTCTTAGTGTTTGCTGATATTCAAGCTACCCATGCTAAGTCATGAATGGAAAATAGAGGAAAGAGGCTCATAATCAGCTCTTGAGAGACCAGACTGGTTCCAGCACATCCCAGTCTCTCTGGCACCAGTTATCACTGCCTTGTTCATATTTCTTATGATGACATCATTTCATTGTACCGTGTCTTAATTTTCAACTTCTACCTTCTATATCTCTTTATCTTGAGAGTCTGTGAATGTGGGATATCTTTTTGCTTGATCCAGAAGTACCAATATGTTATTTTCCCTGGCAGCAATATTCAACCAATGATTGACAGTAGTTGCTCTATAAAATCAACATCTTCCTCAGCTGTCTGATGGGATAAGTCAGAGGTTTATGTTCTAAAATGACTCCCATTATTCTCCAATGGTGTCTCAGGGTAATGTATCCTATATTGATTGTCTTCTTTTCCCTCTGTCACATTCCTGCTTGCTTACAGATGTTTTCTGAAACTACCTCCTGGTAAAAATAGTTGCATTAAATTTGTCTTAAGATTCACTTCTGTTGGAGCTCAGGTCAGTTTAAATTTCTTCTCTGCACTTCAATCTCTATATTTTGTAAATGTCATTGAACTATGAATATCTAATAAAATAGATATTATCTGTGTATACACATGTGCCTATGTGTGTCTATACAAACACACACACACACACACACACATTTGGTATTTTCCATGATAACTTCAAACTCAAAATAATTTCGAAATTCTATCAAATTCCTTTTCTTACCATATTTCTATCAGAGGTGTGGGATAGCTTCAAGTGCTTTTTGCTCTGGTTCATATCTGATAACATTAGTCTTCCATTAAATTCTCTGAGATGGAGAGATTTTGGCTACTCAAAGTGTCCTGCTTACAAAACTGGACAAGACAGTTACTAACTCTCCCATTGTGATGTTCAGATTTTATTGGAAGAAAGGTGGAGAACCAAGGACAACCAAGTATTGTAACTAGAAGAAGGGAAACCAAAGAACAAAATAAGAGAAGCATGAAAAATAGCTTACTGATGTAGGTTTAATTTAAAGTTTTGAGGAAATTTTAGATATAATCTGTAATTGTAATTATATTTTGTCTTCTATGAAGGTACTGCTTTTTCTGTTTATACGCATAAACTGGTTTTATTTTGTTGTTCAAGAATTTTTTGTACATGTGAGTCTGCTTCATTTTGTTTTCTGACATAAAACCTAGTCAAGAACAAAGCTATGGTCATGAAAAAGTAATTTTAATGTTTGTTTTCATCTTCAAACTGAGAGTATATGTTTGCCTAGGAAATGAAAAAAAAAAAAATCTGCCAGAAGAAAACATTGACATATTTGACTTGCAAAAAAAAAAAAAAATCCTGCATCTCCATGTACTCCAGAACACATTCACAATGACAGTTTCCCTCTTCTCACTGGGTGATATAAACAATATTGGAAAAGGAGCAGAAATATAAGACAGAATATGCAGACAAAATATTGTTAAGTTCCCCTCTGTCTTGTGATATATATTCTGCTTGATTATGATAGAAGAGGTGTCACCTGTGTGCTGTCCTTAGACTGTTGACTCAGAATTGCCTTGATTCTTCTCATGTCTGCTATAGGAGTCATAAATCCTATAGTAGTGGTGACAAGAAATGACAAGTACAGTCCAGCTTCCAAGGCTGGTTTTCACTGCTGTCCCTGGTATTAAGATAAGTTCTGCATTTACTCAGGTACCTGAATGCCTCCATGTATCTTATAAAATCAGTTTACTGACACTCAAAGTGAGTTCTTTTTTTAAGGTACTTGAAAAAAAGCAGGCAACTATATGTTTTTGAGGCCAAAATAATATCTGGAAATAGAATACTTCTTGTCAATATATGGTTTGCTCTATCATCACATTAGTGCTTCTCATTATAAATGAAATTCGTGGAGATTGTTCTTTCATGCAGAGTTCTTAGAGCAGCTTTGTAGTACATTTAAGCTGCATGTTCAGGACTGGGCCTCTTTGAAAAACAAGCTTAATTAGAAAATACAGGATTAAAAAATTGGGGAAAAGTTTGTGAAAGTTAAGCACCATATGAATTAACTCAATCCTTTTGGATATTTTGAATTGCTCTGTAAGTTATTCAATATCATTATTTTATTCTTTGGTAACAGTGATTACAAATAAAAAATAGTAGACGTTGTTGGAATTGGGGCTTTATAATGAATCAGATTAATGCAAATTAAATAAGCAGGGATTTTTTTATTGGTATTTTCTGCGTTGTGAAGGATGCTGCTTTTCACGATTCTTATAACTGGGATTTAATATTTTATCATTAAATGTTTACTCTCACAGTTTCTTATATTAAGACTTTTGATCTTTCATTTTTACTCTTGTTTAGTTACCAATTCTCATTTATAAATGATGACTAAAGTGGCTTTTTGCCTGAGGAAATTGTTCTTTTCTGTGACTATTAGTATGATCTTTTGTAAAAGAAAAGGTAACAGCAGGTAATTTATTAGAAAATAGCATTATGAAAAATTAACAAAGCTGCTTCTGATAATTATGTATATATGTGCAAGCAACCCATTGTAGTTTTCTAATATGGGACAGATTTTGTTAAGTATTTTTCAGTATCTAAATATATTTTAGAGGAGATTATTTTTAGATTGGAAAATGAAAAAAGCTTGTGAAAAGATTAAAATATTTATTTTAAATAAAAACCTTAGTATAGTACTATGTCAATGTTTGCCCCCTTTATTAAAGACAGAAATATCTAGAAAAGTAGAATTTTCATTAATGGATCAACAGGTTAGAATATAGTAGTAGCTGAGGCAGAACTTAAGGGAATTTTTTAAGTTCCATTTCATTTCTTAAATTTTCCCTTCTTTGTCCATGACTAACTCCGTATACTTTTCTCTATATACATATTAACCTCAATGTTGACAATTTGCTTAGATCTCTCCTAACAGCATTTTTTTTCCTCAGAAGAAACATGTGTTACTTGAATATTCAGAAGCATGAGCATAACACAAGAGCTTAAACTTTCTGGGTATAGATTTTATCTTCAAATGTGCTCAAATCAATCTCTAATCAGTCAAGCTAAAACAGTTGTAGGAAGATCATTTGAGACTAAGTCATATAAACAATCCCCAAGCTCACTAGTTTATTTTAATCAAACCAACATTTGTAGCTTAACCATCCATGAGAAAAGAACCCCCAAGGAGTCATAGAAAAAGGCAGATTGAGCTCATGGAAATTCTAAAATCTTTTACATAGAAAATGGCTAAAAGCTGATTTTCATGTCTAATGAAACCACAGAGATACATGAATGTAATGTGGATGACTGAGAGTTTTGGATTTTGCTTAGATTTTATATCTATATATATAAAATGTATGATGATAAGCTTGGAAAAGCCACTTCAATTAACATAGCCAAAATATATTCTGGGAAAAACTAGTTTACCAACTCTGTACTACATTCCACAACCCTCTCTATCCCAACGGTAATGAAGCAAAATAAAACAAAATTCAGTGGTCTGTACCTTAGCCACCTCAGTTACCTGAGTCACAAGAGTGCACCTAAATTTATCTTCTTTGGTATTAATTGATGATGCTATGTTATCCCTAGTCTACTTCTTCATATAAACAGAATTTTTCTTTAAAAAACATCAAAAATGTCTGTTTCCTGCTACTTATTTTTTGTTTTTCCTGTATCCAATTTACCTTTCCTATTTATTAGATTTATATTTTCTCTTTCTTTCATTTCTAAGCCTTTTTTACAAGTCATAAGGATCTAGGCAATTGCTAATGCAATTCTTGTTCAAATAGTTTCTTTTTAAGTCAGACACTTGCTGATCACTGTTCAATAGATTTATTTATTCAAAAAATTGTCAACTGTCTGTTGTACAGCTTCAGAAACTTAGAAGGGTTTAAGTCCATTGTTTCCCTTCCATCTTACTTGCTATGAAATTTCATTTCTTTAAACTCATTTTACAGGACATTTATGTCTTGAAAAATAAGACGGCCTGTGTTAAGCCTATTGTATTCTTCTGTTTCACCATTGTAAGATGTACTAAATGCCATATTCAATTGTGGATGTGTCAAAACAAAAGGAGATAGCTGTTTAAGGCCTCTGTTCATTTCCTTCCTATTATACTTGGAGTATTCCATATTTTGAAATCATTTTCAATTCATGAAAGAAAACTTAAAAACCTGTGCATTTTTTTTTCCTTTCAGCCAAACAGTAACTTTTCATTTGACCATGTTTTTTATAAAAAAAAAAAAAAAGAGCAGATTTTGTGTATTAAGGACCAAACAAACATGATACAATACCTGCTATTATCTTGGGAAATTAGCTGAACATCATCAAAAGGCTTTCTTCCAAGTGATTCATATTCATTTTTTTGATGTTCGAATAGAGATTTGTCTGACCAACAAGTGTATGAATCAGAAAGGATTTTTTCCCCCTTAGAAGTGACCCTTGACATCCCTAGTCCTGGTATTTATCTCTATGTGTCTGTGTGTGTAGCTCTATAGAAACTAACTTCATGAGAGCACTCTTTTCTATTACACAGAAACTGTATGGCTTGACTTTGGAATTCTGCCAAGAAGTTTCAAGAAACCATGCGTTCAGGCAGAATTTATTCGTTGGGAAAGTATTTATGGATGTTTGCATGGAAGAGAGTCTTATTGATAACGTGACAAGCAATTTAGACATGATATTGTGGCCCACAGAAATGGAGGGAAAGCATCCAAACATGGCCACTGATAGTATATTGAAGGGTTATTGTGTACAAACTGAATCAGAACAATGCTCATGAAAGCTCTCAGAATCTTCCTAGCTTCATTTGGTTGCTGATTAAATGGGACAAATGAAGGTGTTTTTAGATTTTTGGCGTGAGTGCTAAGAAGAACTTGTCGAAGAGGTAAAGTAAAAAATGAGAACCCTGGCATAGTGGTTGTCCTTTGATAGGCTATAGGAAGGGGGGATGGTTGGGAATTTCTGGAAAATCTCAGATGGCATCGTGGAAAATATGCCAATTGTACTGATGTTGTCTAGTGTAGAGTTTTGGACAAGTTGCTTAACTTCTGAGTATCAGTTTTCTCAATTGTAATATCAACTGGACAATATTTTTTATAAGATGATGAAAGATAAGGTAACAAAGTGCTAGTGTTCATATCTGGTGCACGTTAGTTACTAAGTTGTTATTAATATTATTATTCTTACTATTTTCTTTATTCCTTCGTCCAGAAATCAAGCTATATCTCTTCATTGCTGCAACAGAACAACAGTGATAAATCAGGGATGTGGAGATCAAGGCAGAGCTTGGAAATACATTTATCTTAGATATTGTGCTGTGAATGCATTATGGAGTGTGCAATCAATTTGTAAAGACTGAATCTGAAGGAAAGCATATCTGTGTTTTAAATATGTATTTTGTTGCTAGATTGTTCAATAAAATAGAGGAAAACAAAAATTATAAGGTGGGTTTAGATTTTTTTTATGGAAAATCACAAGGGTGAGAAATGCTCTACAAATTGTAGTTAAGTGTAACACAAATCTAAATATATTACAGGCATGGATATATTTCTTTTCTTTTCTCCTTTTTGTTCATAGTCTTCAATTTTTTTCTTCTTTTTCTTCAGCGCCCTCTTCCCCATTTTGGGGCCAGTTGCATTTATTTATTATCTCATTTGTCTTTTGTGATTAGGAACTTCAAATATTTAATGAGTCTTCTATTGACATTATTTGGAGCTTAGAGATATAGAGACCTAAGATAGAGACCTAAGCTAGAGAGCTTAGATCTATATATGCTCAGTAATACATTCGAATAAGGTTTTTCTTCTTTTCTTATGGTATTTGAAATGGTTATGAAAGTTATACTAATATAGTATTTTTGTTTTGGCCACATAGTGTCCTATCTGAAATTGACTTCTAAGAATTGAAAAAAAAAATGTTTACGTGTATACACTGGTAAACAGTATGATTTAAGAACTCAAAGAAGTTTTGTCTGTAAGAAATAGAGCATTGAGTTTTTGCAAAATTGTATTCTGGAGAAAAAGCGCCAGGGAAAGTGTGTTTTAAAGGCCTCTATTTATACACATAAAGTAAATTATGCCATTCATTTTTATTGATTAGTGAAATCATAGGAACATATGTTTTAGAAGGGGAAAAGAGTTTTCTCATCCAATTAGTAAAATAACAGTTAATTATTGACCATTGGTCAATAATGGTTAATGTTAACTGAGAAATTTTGATTTGTATTTACCTGAAAAGAAGGTTGTTTTTTCCTTCCTCGGTATGGCTTATAATACATTGCCTTTGTAAACTCTGTCTTCTCTGTCCCTGTGTGTGTTTTTTTGATATGAAGATGTGAGACCATTCGGAAAGTAGGAGTTAAGCTTAAACATCCACCTTTGCTGAAGAAAAATTTGTTATTCTAGACATTGTTCAACATCAAGTTATATAGTAGTTGCATCCATATAGCAAAAATGATACTGTCACTGAATTATTTAGCTCTAGTGTGATTATTCTGTTTGAATTCTTAGGGCGAGTATACAACTCTGTATATAAGGGATTGAGTTTTTCCTGAGAGCAACACACATTTCCACAGAAAATCAGACTCGGTTGAGACTTACCCTTGGAAAGGAAAAGAGACTGAAGAGATGTTCTGTTATCACACTCAGAACACTCCTTGTGGTCAAGTTGGTAAAATCTGGCAAAGAAAGAATGGTTGGTAATCTGAGAAGGTCTGTAGACTAAGATTAGTAAAGCAATGTGAAGTAGTTTTAGCCATGATAATAAACTGAAGGATGAGCCTGCTCTATGACTGGGAAAATATGGCAAAAATGAGAGCAATTCTCTTTTACTTCCTGCCAAATAAGCCAGCTTAGTATAGAGTCAGCTTTCTTGTTCTTAAGTTTCCAGGACGGTCAGAAATGATGATTGTGTATAGAGGCTGAAAAGCATAAAGGTGGTAGGTTTATTTATTTGCAGCTGATAGAGCAGTGTCCTCTAATCATTTCTCAGATACACCTGGGGATTCTTGAAAGTGGCTTGATACCCACGATAAAAATGTGACCCTAGATAATACAGATTGTTGAAGAATAAATGCCAGTAGAAATAACTATAATTCTGAAGGGACACTAATTCCTTGTGGGAAGTAATAAGATAAAAAGAAGTGTTGATTACAAATAAAATGACCTATGTAACTGAATTTTAATGGAAATAGTCAAATGCAATGCTATTGAGCTATAATTGACATACAAGAAAATGCAAAGATTTTAAGCTTGCTAATATGAAGATATATGTTATGTAATCTATAGTCACATCAAAATATAGAGTTCTGTTGTGTCATTTTTTTGCTCTAACATTGTTTTTGAGATGCATACATCATTTTGCATGTAGCTTTTATTTCTTTCTTTTAGTTGAACTTTTAGAAACAATTTTTGTCTGTCTTCTTTGTAGGTCTATGAAGTAAAGGAAAAAAAAATAAATCATTTTAGTGCTCTTATTTAGATTAAGTTACAAGGGAATTAACACTGTTACTTTCCTATGAGTATGTAGTAACAGATCTAAGTTATTTTAATAAAAATAATTGATCAAACTATGATTGAATAAGAAATCCAAACTTTAAAAAGTCAATAAGAACTTTCCGAGATTTTACTTTTATTGCAGTATAATACAATATATCTTTATTATTGTGAATAATTGACTTATATTATGAAAATAATTTTTATAATTGAATAGATTTAGTTTCTTCATGATCTAAATATTTTCCTATCACAATGTAGAGATTAATTTTCTTGTAGAAATTTAAATACATTAGATTTTTATTTGCTGCTAAAGAGTTTGGAAGATAGAGATGGTAGAAAAATGGAAATACACACTGAAATATTTATACACTGTTCTATCTGAGCATATTAGGTCAAACACTTGCCTATACTGTTTTTAGTCCATGCTTGCTTTTCTGAATAATTGATAGAAAATTCCTCCATTCATTTTTTTATCTTCAAAATATTCTTCCTTACTGAATTCTTGTCATCAGCATTCAGACATGCGTTAACTCTTCCAAGCTTTTAAAGCAGTCACCTTCCACAAACACACACCTACCCACAACCTCTTCAATCTCACCTTTCCTTTCACTATGCCTCTATTATTTCCTTTCCACATCAAGCTTTTTTTCTAAATTTGTCTGTATATTATATACTCTATTCTTCACCACAGATGAATCCATTGACACAATCTCGATTTCCTGTTGCCACTCACCCTAAGGTCTCTCCTTGAGGTAACCAGTGAATTATAGCTACAGTCAATGCATTTTCAATCTCAGCAACAGTTTTACAGAGTTGAGGAAAAAAAAAACAACTATTTTTCCTTGAAATTTTCCACTCTTGAATTCTGTATCGTTCTCTAAGATTTTCTCTAAACCCTCTGATTACATTTTGCCAGGTACTTACCTGAGGGATTCATGCTCTTTTTTAACTACTCTGAATGTTAGGATACTTTGTCTCCTTTCATGATATATTCTCCTCCTAGGTGTTCTCATTGTTACTTTAACATAAATTACCACCAACGTAATGATTCCCAAATATTTATGCCTAGCTTTGACACCCCTCTGAGTTCTTGATTTACATATTAAATTACTAATTAAATTGAATTGCTAATTGAATTGCTAATTAGATGACCTGAAAGCACCACAAAAACAAGATGGTGGCATACCAAATATTCCCACATGGAATCTAGATTTCTTCCAGCATTCTTTTTTCTCAACCAGCAGTCACCTTTATGTTTCTAGTTGTTCAAACTCAAACACTTGCTTAACTTTTTTTAACCTACTGTCCTCTATAATTCAGTATGGAATACAGATAATTCTACCTTTTATAAACATTTTAAATCTGTTTATTATCTTCCAATGACACATTTGAAGCTACCACACGTGTTTTCATGTGAGCTATTGCAATAGTCTCCTAAATTATTTGCTCATGTACTATTTCAATAGCTTAGTGCATAACATAGCACATTTAAACAAAATGTCATTTCTCTGCCTAAAATCCTCCAATGTCTCACATTTCTTCTGTAACAAAAATTAAATCATTAATAGATCCTTTCAACAATGTAAAACATGATCCTGTTTGTTTCTATGGACCTATCCCACATCACTAAGTCTTTTAAGCATAAGCTTGCATCTATTTCAGTTCCCTGAGTGTTCTGGCTTTCTCCCACGTATTGGACTGTACCACACTTGTATCTGGACACTGATACTAGTCACTTACTCACCTTCTTTAGTTGGAGTATAATTAGTTATCCTTCAGACCTCAGATGAAAAACAGTTTCTATAGGAAGGCTTCCTTAACACACATACTACAAAATTCCGTGTTTTTTGGTTCTTTTTCCTTTTTAACATTTTTTCATGATTTATGTGTAAACCTTAAACTAATTTCTAAACTCTATCACAAGGACATTGTTTTGCTCATAGCTATGATCCTGTTTTCTGGAACAGTACTTGGTAAATAATTGCAAGAATGCTTAAGCATATACAATATTTACAATTCCTTGTCAAAAATGGAAAATTTCCTTCACATGTTACCAGATGTTGGAAAACTCTAGAAGATCTATGAAATATTTATATTTAATCATGTAACAGAATGATATAATTTATTGACATCCTCACTGAACACATAACATAGGAAAGGGACTGTTCACATATATACATAGGGAATACTCTGACATTTTGAATGTTTTTAACAATTTTTTACAGAAAAAGTAAGGCCCATAAAAGACTTATTCAAATTTTTCCTTTTTTTTTTTTTTTTTTTTAAGTATGAAAGTATGGAGTACTGTATTTTCTCCAGTATAAATGACAAGGACTATTACCAGGGGATTTTTAATGCTAAAATGTGAAAGATTACATTTGAGATGTGTATGATGTATTCATAGATATCTTATATAATTTATTAAATTATTTTTATTTCTTCCCAGTTTTTTTTAGAGAAATAGGATACAGAAACCCATTAGAACCTATGGAACAGCTATAACTGAATCCTCTTGCAGCAAGCTAAGTTTCAGGGGTCACTAGTCTTGTTGTAAAGCTAAGGACAAGCCTTGATTGGATCTGGCAGGCCATCTGTTATAGTTCAGCTGTCCTAGAAGTCTCATTTCCTTCTTAGGTAGGTTATTAGATGCAGTATGTGTGTCATACTTTCAAGAACTTAACTTCCTTTTTAGATGACTAAAGGTAAATAATTGATGAATGCTATACTGGAGAATAATCATTGACACTAAAATATCATCTTGATAGAAACATATTCATGCATGCTTCTACTTTCCTCTCATCTTTTTTTTTCAAGTTTTCTACTTCTAGCTAATGAACCATCCCAAAATAATGTCATGAAGCAACAACAATTTTATTTTTCTCAATTTGGGGAATCACGAATTTGGGCAGAGCCCAGAAAGAGTGACATGTCTATGGCCCATAATGATTAAGTGATCAAATGCTGTGTTTTAAATTGCTAAAAATAGGTGGAGATTTTTGGAATTTTGGTTCTGGTTGTCAAATGAATTTCTTTATTCGCCTACCTATTGGGACTGGAATGTCTGAAATGACTTCCTTATTTGCATTTGATACCTGAGCTGAAAGGATTCTATCTGGGATTTACCAGGCATCAATATCTCCAAATGGTTGACTTGGTTCCATGTTTGAGAAGTGACAATTCTTGCAGGTGTCTGACTTGATTTTCACCACTGGAGAAATAAATTAATTTAAGGGGCTTGTTTGAGGAAAGTCATGTAAAGATAGTAAAAATCTTGGAAATAAAACCAACTATTATATATATCTTTACCTGCTCTCCTGACAGCTACATAAATTGTCTTCTGAGATCTGGATAGTATAGTCGTGCTATTTATATTTCAGTCAATTATACCTTCATTAGTTTTTAAAAATAAATTCTGATTATAGAAAAAAAATCTAAGTATCTGAAAAGAAAACAGTAATGGATATTGCATTGTTGTTTTTAAGTTCAAAATTGTTATCAGGTCAAGGAAGTTGCCACAACAGAATTCTTAATTGATGCTTAAAAATATATAAATAAAATTCTACTGTTGAACATAAAGTGATGTACATCTCCCCAAATCTTCTTATATTCCTAGTGAGCTTCAGAACGAAAATAAATATTAAAAATATTTCTTCCATTTATGTTTTACAAGAACTAGAGCCTAAAAGAGACAATCTATAAATTAAATCAAAGTTTAAAAAAAATCTGCTTTAAATATACAAAAGTCAAACCTTGCTGATTAAAAGATGGATAAATGCAGACTGTCTTAAGAAAAATAGAAACTTTGTCTCCTTTAGTATGCCACAGATTTTTTTTGAAAGATTAAAATAATTTTAAATTCAGGTTGCTTACATAACAGAAAAGCTGTCTATAACATGAAAAGGAATCACCATGGTAATTTCTTCACTGTTTGAACCAAACCAAACATAAATCAGGCCTCACTGTATAGATCTAACTAACAAAATTCAATAAATATTTATTAAATACTTATGTGCCAGAACAATAGTAAACTCTGGAACTATTGAGATATATATGATATGATCCTACCATCAAAATCTTTGGATTCCAGGAAGAATGACATTCATGTAAACAAATAAATATATTATACTGTATTAAGTAATGTGTTGTACTTTAATACCTAGATGAAGGAGTCATTTCCTTAGCCTTACTACTCTTAGTAGTAAGAGACGAGGAGGAGAAGGAGAGAGGAGGTGGCATTCTAAACTGTATTTTATGGTTAGGGGGAACATACACCAATGTATAAGCAAAAATTTTTTTTTTTCCTAAAGTAAACAAATTCAAAGTTTTTTTCTGATATCAAGGTTGATTTTTTTTAATATAGCATCTTCTTTGCAAATTAAATTTTGTAATATTTTATAAAATAATTATGCTCTCTCAAAAACAATGATAAAACAAATGAGAAATAGAACAATAGATTCTTATAGTTCATTATATGTATTTCCAAATACCAAAGGAAATAAAAATTCAGTAATCAAGAACAAGCAAGGTCTAATACATGTGTACTTGGTAAATACACCTTTCTTAAAGACATCTAGTTTTAATTCAAGAATGCCTGTCTAGTTTTGATTTTAGATTTAAATCTTCACTTCAAACTAGAGATTTTAATTTCACAAAGTTTCATTTATATTATTAACTGACATCAAGTATAGATGTTTGTTTTTAAAGGAAGGAAAATTCAATTAATTATTTATTATATAATTCAGTATTTCTACTTTTATTTTATTTTTATTTTTAACTACTCAGCTTTATACCTAGGTTGACTTTCTTTATGGCACTAAAAGGCTTCCAGAAGTTCCTGGTTTAGTTGATTCCTCATTATTTACTTTCAGGTTTGAAAGGGAGTCTTTACCCCAGTACTCTCAGGTAACATTATGAATTTCCTTTTGAGTGGACAGTATAACGTTTCATGATTACTTGAACCAATCATGATGAGCAATGTCCAGTTATCTTACCTTGAGTTTATATGCCACTGCGGGATTTTGATTTAACTTCCAAAAATGGAAATAAATAGTTACAAGGGGAATATAAAGATGCTTCTGGTGAGGTAATCCATAGTCTACTACACAGATAAAAATATGTATGAACAGTAGGTTAGGTAATTTCAAAGATTTAATTTTTTTAAAATTCTTGATTCAAATATGACAATTAAAAAAAAGAGTTTCATTTGATGTGGTATGTAGTCCCAGTCAGTTTGTGCTATAATTGATGAAAAGATATCAATATTCTCTACCAAGTGATACATTCATTTAAATCGGAAAGGATAAAACATGCCTCATTAATAATTTTATATTCCTGAACCTTATATGTTGTTATAAACCAATGCTGTTTCAATAATAAATAGTTATAAAAAATAAATTTCAGTAAGCTAACTACATAAAAATAAAAACACAGGAATTCTTAGTGTAGTTTGGAAAGAACCCTTTGTTTTTAAACATAGCAAATGCTATCTCTACCAGTGATGCCACCTGACAGGATTGGAGACATGTTTAGACTATTCAAGAATTTCCCTTTGCCTTCATTGTTAAGAATATATATGCCTTATTGACTCATCTCAAGTAGTTGAAATTGGCTTGCTATCTACTTGCTCAACAGGTACATTTTATCTGGGTGTTTATCAGAACCAAAGACCAAATTTCACCCAGTTAAAAGAAACTAGATTTCCAATGATAACAAAAGACTCAGAGACCCAGCCAGAGATGACTCTGGCTCATTTTCGAAGTGTACTATTTTTCTAAATAATCTGAATTTTAGTCCCACTTAATATCCACACCTGCAACATAATTATTAAGGGACATGTACATTATTGTCTTTACTTCTTTGGTAAACATTAGAATACAAATTAGTTAATAATTATTTACTCCCTTTAAAGTCTTCTATAGATTATAAACTATATAAAATTAAATACTCCTTTTATATTTCAAAATTTGTAGTTTTAAAAATTAGTGCCTTTTAATCATTATAAGAACAATCCTTATAAGAATTTGAAGAAATATATATTTAAAATTATCTAAAATCTCAGCATCCAAGGATACTCATTTTGACTTTTTCAGGTCCATAGTAGGAGTACTTGGTGCTTAGTTCCCAGTAAATGCCCAACAAATGCTGTCTGTACTTGAATGATGAATGAATAAAAGTTGGATAATACTCATAAAAAATTTCCAACTGCAAGTAGTCCAAATTTAATGTATTAAATATATATATATTGATTTAGAATTATGCATACCTTAATCTTATGTAATGTCATGATGCAATGTTTCTTCAGTAAAATATGAAAAAAATTTGCTGGTATTTATCTTTTAACATAGCTTAGTTTTTTGCAAATGTTTGCTTTATCGAGCTTAATTAAAATCAAACAAATGAAATAAGTAAGACTGCAATATTTTACAAGTTGTTACTCTCTGATGGGAATTCACACATTCTCATCCCATTTGTATGATGCCATTTTAATTACATGTCATTGCCTAAGCAATGGATGAGTCAGTGATTATGTCTACAGGAACATTTGACACCTCGTGGGGGAAGGGCAAAAGGAGATTTTCCATTTTTATGACTCACTCAGGCAGGAACCATGACATTCCTGGACAAGAACTCCGTTAGTATCAGTTTGTCACTAGCACTGCTTCCTGATCTACCGCATGTGTTTTCTTGAGAAAACATTTGGGGAAAATATCACTCTGTTTGAAAAGTTAAGTGTTTAATTTAGGGAGAAGTAAAGAAACAGAGAGCAGTTCAGGTTGTTCACTAAAAATTATGATCATCTGGTTCTTGCGTATTGCAACATTTCTAGGGAACAAGATTGGGGATAAATGGTGGAAATGAGAGAGTAAAAGAAATTCAAGAGATGCTAAGTATAAATGTATCACCAAGGTGTGCCTTAAGGGTATATTCTGGAAGCTGTCAGGACCAATATATTAAGGAGGCAAATGAATCATTTTTACTGGGCAAAAATTCATTGGGGGTGTTTTTTATAATAATACCTTTGGAGTTAATTTGTTTGCTCGTCATAGTAAATCTATAGTATTTCATCTAAAATGAAACAAGTAGAGAGTAAAAGATAACTTTGTTGACAAAATGCACTTTCAGTAATTAGCCTTTTGTAAGTAATGAAGAAATGTCTCTAAGGGTGTCATGAAATGAATGCTAAGATAAATGTAAACTATTATATTTCTGAAGTATGTAAATTCCATGTTGCAGACTGAATGGCGGGAAGAAGAGGAGAAGGGAAATAAAGTGAAAAAAGGAATAAGTATAAACTTGGGAAAAATTAAATAGATCTAGTCTGAACTTTACTGCATATTATTTCTGTGACTTAGGATACATCTTTATGTTCTATTTTCCTTTTTCATAATATGTGATTAAAAATAGTGGCTATTAAATAGAATTATTTTGGAGATTTAATGAGCTGATATTTAAAGTTCTTCAAAATTTAATGAATTAATATTTCAAGTGCTAAGACATTTAAAAAAGTAATTGACACATAATAAGAAAAAACAATACCACCTTTGCTTATTATTTCTTATGTAGACAAGCTTAGCAGGAATGGAGAGGTGAATAAGACAGCAATAACATAAGACATCTATAATATGTCAACTTTCTGTATTTTAGGAACGTCTTGTTACCCTCTTAATAATACTGGAACTATCATTTCCCTCCTACTAAGAAAAACACATCTGCTGGAGTCAGTGTACATCCATTTTATATGCCTCTCTTCAATTAATTTAATTCACAAAACTTCATGATTTGATTTGATTCCAGGGGAAAATAATTCATTCCAAAGGGTTCTCGATGTAATAGTACTTTTTTTTCACCTGAATTGCATGAGTGCTAGTTATTAGAGGTAGCAAGCAGATCCACAGCTGCTTGGAATTTATGATAAATGAGAGATTTACTACAGAGTCATCCGTAATTTAGAAAAGGCTATCCCCTCTTCAATAGATTCATTTTGAGAAAGTTATTCTTTTTCTGCTGGACTCTGGTAAAGATGAAATGAATGCTTGACCATGAATCAACAAGTGATCAAATATCTCAGTGTGTGTGTATGACAAAAATGTCTGTCATGAGTAATGGTTACTGTATTTATTGTATCTATCCAAGATAAACTGTAAGTGTTCCATTCAGCATTTCAGCATTAAGTGGTATAGACAGATAGATAGATAGACAGAAAGACAGATAAATAGGTAGATAGATAGATATGGGCCCAGGATTTCATGGACTCTGAAGGAAACAGACATCAGGACAACAGAAACAGCTATTATATGGTAAACAAACCCTTTTTGCCAGATTACACAGAGTTTGGAGTTAATCATTTGGGGCAGACATTTTTGAAGGGTCAAGGGGATGGATATTTTGGAATAGACAGATAATTAAAATAGTTTTATATTCCCTGTGAATATTTAATTAAAATCACCTCTATAATGAGTTTCAATTTTAGTGCACAGGGTGGTCTGTTCTGCTGAGCTCATTCATCTTTCGCATCTAAACCCAGCGCTTGCTCTATGGCGTAATGAGCAATGAGGACTCAAAGTTATGCCTTTGAAAAGTAGCATGCATTTCAAACTTGGCTATCACCAATGCTGAGTGCCAAATTTACTAGAAAGTGTGATGATCCCATGATATGGCTCATATATGATGAAGACTAGTCACAGTTTTGGTGGCAATTCCATATGAGTACCTTCCATCGTAAAACCTTCCTCATCATAAATTATTCTGAGTTTTGGTTGGATTTACCTCATTGTCATTTTCCTTCCAATGTCAATAATTGTACTTATAAGTCTTCAATTTTGACTACATATATATGTATAATTTTAAATTCTTAAACTATATTACCAATTCAACTGCAAGTTCTCATCTAAGACATTTTCCTTATATGTAGTTGAATTTATGACAGGTAGATAGATTACAGTGTTTCAATTGTCAGAATAAATGTTAAACCCATTATGTAGATATTCATATGAAAACAGAAAAATTATTTAGTCTTTCAAAATGTTGCCATAAATTTAGGCTTGCATATTCTATTAAAAATGGAATGATTTGATTTTTGATGGTGCATTTATTGTCATAGCTATATAGATGTTTATTTTAGCACAATTTAAGCAATATTTGGTGTACTAATGATAAATTATACACATTATAAATAATACTTCACCAGAGAAATTAGTTCTTAAATGCAAGTTGCAGAAAGACACCTGCTTAACTGTTCTTCTAACTGCGGCATGATTTGAAGATGTAATGCAATTTGTCATGCTCTGATTTCCCAAACATGCCTGTCCTTGAATGTCACTTTCTAAATGATGATTAAGGAAACAAACACACACTTTTACAATAAAAAATTATTGAGAATTTTTATTTGATTTATTTTTTACCCATGTTACTGCAATGTAAAATTGGATAGCTATAGGACAATGAAAATTAGATGGCAGTAGAGTCATTATTGAACACAATATGTCAAAAGCTCAAATATTTCCTTTCAATCAATGTCTGCCCTCCAGTATATAATGCCGATCGAGTTCATCATTTACAGACGTATTTTAGGGGATTTATGAAGTTTAGCCACAGCTTGTCATTGTGAGAGAGATTACTTTTAAGGGAAAAAAAAATGGCCATGTTGGTATAATAACCTTTAGCAAACAAATATGTGATATATACCTTCTAAGGTCACACTGATGTGAACTTTGGACTTGCTGGCTAATTTCTGATAGTTTTTATTATATAAAAACTATAGACTTAGAAAATGCAAGTAATTTTCCACATCACAGATTCCTTATAACCAGTCTATTATTTGAGACCTTTTATTAAGCAATTATTTGTTCTGTGAATATTTTGGTGAACTAATCACTTACATAGGTAACTGCTACATTTGGAACAGTTCAAAGTTTGATTTTTTAAATGGGTGGAAATCTGTGTTTCTATACTTTTCCATTTATTAATCCTAACTTTTCATTCTCCCACATCTGTCCCGCTTTACCTATTTGACGATTGCTGCTATATTGTAAGTAATCTTTTCCACAATTAATGTCAGTGTTCTCCAACTCTTCCTAAAATTTTATTGAATTAGTGATTATATTGTTTCTGGTTCTTTTGACATTTTTATTACTCTCTGTTGGAGATTTGTTATACATTGTTTCTAAGACTTAAGATTACTAGGTTAAGGAACAAGTCGTATTGTTATGAACAGCTTTATATCTGGCTTCCTGGAGTTTTGTGGATTAATATTATATGTAGTAGACATGACTTTCCGTTTTTATTATTTTATGAATGATCTATCCTATATTTGTATTATGTAAATACAGCTAAGTCTCTCAGTTTCTTTCTTAACACTTCTATTATTTTGTGTTTTTCAAAATTATTAATTCATATGTTTTCTTAATTTTACATACATTTCAAAACAGGTACAATTGAACAATATTTTGTATATATGAATATTAATTATATTATCATCATGTATATATTTATATATTATATATTATTTTATTATTTCACATTGCAATGCTTTTTAAGATATTGAATTTGCACCTCAGTCTGTGCATGTCACACCACATTCACCACCAGTGTTCTAGTTTCCCTTACCACTACTCGTATTTTTGTTTTCTGACCAAGAAAAGAACATAATTTATTGCATTAAATACTCATTCAAAAGAAATTCAGGAGAGTGCAATATTTTGAATATTTCCAAAAGAATAAAACTTTAAAACGAATATAGTAGAATATATAAAAATTCAGAATGTAAAATTGAGTCACAATTCCTTAATTTAGAAAAGTTAAAAATTAGAGTTATCAAGAAGATTAAGGCAACTAAAAAGAAAAAAAAATCTCAGTATGATGAAAGCAAAATTCAAAAATTTTGGTTAGCATTATCTTTCCATGCAAAACAATATCAATAACAATAAAAATAAATAAGATAAATATTAAGCAAACAGGATTTGAGCATAAAAGATAAATTGAATTTTGGCTGTGATACGTATATAAACTTAGACAGATTTCTTAGCTTTGGTTTGCTCATCTATAAAATGGGGATAATAAAATATGTATCATATGCTTATCATAAATAAGATAACATAAGCCCAGTTCTTGACTAGGCCCCAGAGAATAATCACAAGCAAAGAAATTGAAGAGACTATCAATTCTTCCCAAAAACAAAAGCCCAGGACCAGACGGTCACTCCACTGAACCCCACCAAACCCCCAGAGAAGAATCAACACCTACTCCACCCAAATTCTTCCAACACGTTGTAGATCAGGGACTACTAGCAAACACTCCACAAGACCAACATCACACTGATACCAAAAGCTGACAAAGATGTCACCAAGAAAGAAAACCACAGACCAACATCTCCAATGAACATAGATGAGTAGGTCTAACGACCTGTTTGTAAGTGGAATTTATTTACACTTTAGAACAGATTTTGTGGTGATAAATCCTTTAACTTTTGCTTATCAGAAAAGTTTTTAATCATTCCTTCAGTTCTGAATGATAATCTCGTAGGGCATAGTATACTGGGTTGAAAATCCTTTTCTTTTAGCTTTTAAAATATATCATGCCATTCCCTTTTATTCTGTAGAGTTTCAGTTGAGAAATCTGCTGATAATCTTATGGGGACTTCTTTGTGACTTGTTCTCTAGATGCTTTCAAGATTCCTTATCTTGTATTTTTTGACATTTTGATGACTATGTGTCTAGGTATAGTTTTGCTTGGATCTTTTTTTTAGGGACTCTTTGAGCTTCCTGGATTTGGAGTCTTGTTTCAAATTGGGGAAGTTCTCATCTATTACTTCTTCAAATATGGTTTCTGTCCCCTTTTCTTTCTCTTCCTCTGTACCCGCTATGATACGAATATTGTTCCTTTTGATGTTATCCCAGAGGTCTCAAATGATGTCTTCAATTTTTTGGATTATTTATCTCTTTGCTGGTTTGTTTGAGTGTATTCCTCTGCCCTATCTGTGGCTCACTGATTCTGTTGGAGACTTCATACTTCCTATTCTTGAGTCCCTTTACTGAATTCTTTAGGTCAGTTATTGTGTTCTTTATTTTTTTGACATCTGTTTTCAGCTGCTTCATTTATTCTCCATCTTTTTTGTTGTTCTCTTTTTCTTCCTCTACTGTTTTCTTTTTTCCATGTGTACGTTTATCACTGTTGCCCTAAATAGGCAGTTCATAGATGTCTGTTGTATTCAGATCTCCCCCTGGGTTTTTTTTTGGATTCATCATTTCATATATATTTCTCTGTGTCTTGCTCTGTTTGGCATTTTGCTTATGTTTCTGCAGATTAGGTTTTCCTGAAGTGTTGCCCTTGTGTAAGGTAAATTGTGTTGAGTAAGCATAGATTTTGGTTTGGACACTGGGATTTCTTGATTTTGTGGCATCACCACTGGTTTGGATTTGTTAACATTCTTATGTGGGCCCCTTGCTTCTGCCTGAAAGTTCAGTGCATGGGGTTGGCATTTTTGTGGGGGATGCCTTCCTCTAGTAGATGCAGGGCCTTCCTCTAGTGTCCCTGCTCCCAATGCAATGAAAACCTTACTCTTGGTCCACAAAAGGCAATCAAGCTTCAGTTTCACCTGCATCCTCAAGGTGGCACTAGTGGTAGCATTGACTCTCTCCTGGGAAACTCTCTTCTTTCTTTAAACCAAAGGCAGGATTTCCATTGGATGGGTCCTGAAGGCTCTGGGGCAATATGGTGGGAGAGGGTGGGCTTGGACAATTCCCCTAGCTGCCTTCTGGTTATGGTGGCACCCAGCATAATTTTCTCTCTGAGTCTCCTGTTTAAACCACTAGGGCACTGGTGCCTCTTCTGCCCTTCGTCTAGACTCTCTCCCAAATTCTTGTCCCAGTCCCATTGGGTCGCCTCTTCTCTGCTTTCTTGATTCATGGGAAAGCCAGTTCTTCCCCTAATTCTGCCCACTCTGCCACCGCCAGAATCCTGAGTATGAATTTGTGGTACCTCTGAGCTTAGACATTTTCAGCTACACTTTGTTGTCGCAATTGCTGCTGTGTCTCTATAGCCTCTCTGCCTGTTTTCCCTCAGTGTTTGTTTATGAAAAATAGGTGAATTCATAGTTGTTCTTGGGGGAAGATGTGATTCCCACTCCTACTAGGTCGCTATCTTGACCAGAAGTCTCTTTCCTAACACTTTTTATACATTATAGCTCCATGACAGAAGGTATCAGGGAGATTTATTATTCCTATTGAGTAGGCTCCGTAATATCTTCCAAAAAATGTTTAGAAGAGTCCTATTTTGTAACACAAAGTCAACATGGATAAAAGTCTAGCCTAGAAAAACCTTATCTGCATGCTCCATTTAAAATGAACAATGAGACCTAAGGGGGCTCATCTTGAATGGATACATCAAGGAGTTCTAGAACAGAAAGAGCCTAAGTTTCTATTGAATGTAACCGCATTATTTAAAAGCTTCATTCTGTACTTACATTATAATAAAATAGCATGAATATGAATTCTAAGTCTTCTGAGTATGAAAGAAATTGGCTGTATCAAAGACTAATAAATGTCACTGTTAGATAAGTCACTTGACTAGTTTGCTGTCCATTTCCCTAAAAATCCTATATTACAAGCAAGGACATTTTATTTTGTAAATACTTTACAACCATATAGATCAGTATATTAATATCAATACAACCTTATCACCTAATTATAACTCATATGATTATGTTAATATTATGTTAATAGCCTTGATTCTGTACTTTATGACAAATGGATTCAGTTCTAGTCAAACATAACATTTAGTGCTCATATTTCATCTGAAAACTTTCCTTGACTTTTGTTTATCTAATATAGTACTTTTAAGTTGTTATAGAATGCCCCTTCATTTGGGTTTGATATTTCCTTATGATTACATTCAGGTTATGCCTCTCTAATTTGAATAATTACAGAAATGATGCTGTGGTCCTCTTACCTGCATCCTATAAGGTAGAACATATTCAGATTAAATAAAATGTTTTGTTAAATTAGTAGATGAAGATGGTGTTTATCAGGTGAATCCAATGCAAAGCTATTTTTTCTCCTTTGTAATTAGTATGTACTTTATGGGAAATTACTTTGAATCTATATAGACAGTCAATTTAGCAAACATTAATTAATATCATATGAATTTATGATTTTGCATTTTATTCACTGGGTTTTGATCTGTCACTCTCATTATTTATTTTGGTTCAAATTGTCCCTGATACAACTATAATCAAACCAAGATCTTCAAGCAAATATCTGTTTTCTTTTAACATCTTCCCACTACCTTGTCTGAACACTCCCTTGTTATTGATGGTGGCTGTTTTTATTTTGTTTTCTTGGACAGATATTCCTGACTCACCTTGCATTTTCTGTGATTCAGCCCTAGAATCAACCATTTCTCTAATGAACCCTTGTTCATTTCTGTGGAGAATTGTACTTAGAAGTCAATATTCAGTACCAGAGGTGTTCTTTGTTATTATAATTTTACTTCTCCCACATCCTCTCAGTGGACACTTAGGAAATAAATGTACACATATGCATAAACTTACAGTTATGTCTGAACATGTACTATATATAGCGCACAGGCACGTAACATACGTACTTTTACATTTATTTCTTTTCCTATCTCTATATCCATCAAAAGCATTGAGTTAATATTGATGTCTCCAATTCTGATCCAACCATACAGCATTCATTCTAACTCCCTTTTCCAACAGTGACAAACCTGGTTTCTAGTACACTTAATATGCTAATAATTTAATTAATATGTTATAAGCAACAGATTTCCCAAGTCTACTATCACATTCTCCTCCAAGTTGAGTTTGGACCATGTTGTTCCTCCTCTATACAGACCTCTTCTTACCTTGATAGGGCTTCAATATTTCCATGTTGGGTTGCATCCCCTGCATGGACATTATCCTTTCTTTACTCAGCATTTAATGCTTTGTCATGGGCTGTGGATTATACACTCTCTCATGTCTTCATCAATTTTCTTGGTGCTTGTGCTCTATGATGGGCTATGCCTTGTGTATACATACTTTTCTCTTTGCTCAGGCCATAATATCTTGAGATAGCCCGCTTTGTATATCACCCAGCCTGCAAACAGACCTCTGTGTCATCATGTCTTTTACTTCCCACCTCAAACTGCTTGAATGACTACTTTACTTTGTCCACCTAATGATTATAGAACTGAATTATTTGGGAAGGAAAGAAAAGAGGAAAAGTAAGATAAAATGTTAAAAATATTTCATATTTAGAAGAATTTAGTTAATCTAAATAAAAAACTGAGTGCATTTCTCATACAGAACTCCATTCATCACTCTATACCATTCAGTTCTTTTATTTCTAAAGAACCTTAAAAATGCTTCAATTTTGAAACTCTGGAAAAGCCAGTGTTTATAGAATCTTGGTAAAAAGAATTGGCATCTCTGAAATTCTACATGTTCTGTATTTTAATATCAAGACGGACACATAAGATACTATCTTCTGACATGGAGGAAAGTGTTAAATGAGATACGCATATTTCTAATCAAACTGACTGAAAAGGTAAAATTCTGCAGAAAGTACCTATCTTATCAAGACTTCAAATGTTCGTGCCAAGAATACAGCTAAGATGTGCTTGAATGCTGGTTTCTTTTATGCTTTTCCATTCACCATTAATTGACTAATAATATACTATGGAATTGGCATTTATAAAGACTTAGCAGTGCCCTTTATGAAATGAAAGTGTCTGGGTCAATTTCACTTTTCTAGAAAGCTGACTGGGAAGGAAATAATAATGTATAAACATATCAAGCTATAACATATTTTGAAAATACATTCAGACAGATCAGTGAGACTATTCAAAGTTATCTTTAATCTATTAGGTACTTCGTTCATATGATTGAACAGTCAAATTGCTTAAATATTTTATTACTCCATAATTATTATTAAAGAGTCCATTGAAACACTTGATTTGAGCAGAGATTTTGATGATGGAGAAGTAATGTTTTTCTTATGTAAGACTTTTCAAATGTTCTGGGAAGGTATCTTATATGTATCTCAATATAGAAATACACATGCTATGATTAAGATTGAGAGTCACTCAGCAAAATTTATTGCAGTCATACATTCAATTCATCTTTATTTTACAAGGTTGCATTTATTTTTACACAAAAAAGTAGCATATAATTATGGTTGCATAATAATGATACAATTTTTAAAATTTAAAGTCCATACTTTTGAGTTTTACCTATTTATGTGGAAATAGTTAAGAAATGGCTATTCTCATTGATATACATGCAAGTAGATTAATAAATATTAGGTCAAATTACAAAAGTGAAAATAGATTAAATGTGTTTGCAGGGTTATTCATCCAACATGTGGTAGAGAGAGAATTTTTATCCCCTTCTGTCCAACTTAAGTTGTGACACTTTAAGACACACCCTGGTAGCCTAGTAGATAAGGCCACTCAGCATACATCCCAAGGACCCAGTTTTGAGAGGTGGAGCCTGGGCAACAACCAAGATGAACGCCTAAGTTAAAATAAATAAATGTCTCTTCCTTCTCTTTCTTCCTACATGACTTCTTACTGGCCTTCATTACTGCCTGTACCTTTCCTTAAAAAAATAAAAAAGAAAAAGAAAGAAAGAATGAAAATTTTCAGCACTTTAGTGAATAAAGAAAATGAATTTTGAATAAGGACCCATAATCTTCCATTTAACTGTACATTTTGGATGTATATGTGGATGTTCGTATATGCCCATATGTGTAAGTGAATAAATGTGTATAAAAGGTTTCAAAATGAACAAATATTTTCCTGAATGTAAATTTATGTATGGTTTTTGTATAAAATGGAAACTCCAGAAGCGTTAAAAAGAAAGTAAAATTTACTATCCAGGTCAAAATACTACTGATATCTTGATGGACATCTTTAGAGATATTAAGTTCATTCCATACATATAAGTATTGATATATAATTTTATATCATCAGGATCATTTTATAATTCTTTCATGCAACCACAGAAAATATATTGCAATAATAATTCTAAATCAATATATTTTTTCATAAATTTTTGATTATGGTTGTTCAAAATTGTATTTTATGGGTGTGTTTATTTTATTAAACTGATTATTTATTGATACTATTTGAATTGCTACAATTCCTTTTGAAATTGTTTTTCTTTACTACAGAAGAAATTAATATTTTATTAATGTGGTAGAATATATATTAAATAAATAAGGTAAAAAATATAAATTGAACACCTATAGAGTCAGCTCCCAGCTTGAGGAAACTCTAGCCTGTAAATGGAAAGTTTCTGTACATTCCTTCCCAAAGGTATATTTGTTACATTCTTTTGATGTAAAGAATTTATCTTGTTTTTCTTTATATTTTGCTTTTATTACATATGTACTCAACCTTAAAAGATAAATTGCTCATTTTTATATCTTCCATTATGTACAATGTTATCAGTAGTTTTTGGATTTTTCTGAATTTTGCTTTTTTAAAAAACTGTTTTGAGGTGTGTTCATGCTGTTACACATAGTTCTAGTATACTCTTTCACTGCAATATAGTATTTCATTCTATTATTGCATGCCATTTCTCTTTCTATTTTCTTATCAATGGACATTTTGTTTTTATTTTTTCATATCGTAGTCAATGATTCTATGAATATATTAATTAAAATGCAGGGCCTCTCCACTATCTTAATTAACAGGTATGTTGTGATAAAAGGGAAATGAGATAATAGGGAAAACTTGTTTTAATACTTTAAGGGAAAGATGTTATTTAAAGAGTACCAAGATAAAGTGCATGTCAAATATTCTGGGAATGGAATTGTTGACTTTCGTGATAGACAGATCTTCAAAGTGTATTAGACCAATTCAAAGTTATTTCCTAAAAGATTGTACTAATTTATGCTCATAATAGTAGTGTGTGACCGTGTTGTTGTACCATGTAATTATAATTCAGATTATAAACAATTTTGATAATTTGGTGAGCATGAAAAGGCATCACTTTGTAGATGTAATTTACATGATCCTAATTTTCAAAACAATTGAGATTTTCCCCCTTTTAACGGTTTTCCCTATTCTGTGAAAGGCATATGGATATTTTTCTCTTTTCTATTGAGACTTGTCATTTTTATTAATCTTAAGGTTTTCTTTATACATTCTGAGTGCTAATACTACTTTCCCTGTTATACTTTTGCCACTGCTTTTTCTCAGAATTCATTCTTAATTTCCTGACTTTGACATATAACTTTAAGTATAGTCGAGTATATAACTTCTTTTTGTTTTCTATGCTTTCTGTCTTGTTTAAATGATTTTTTTTTACTCTGAAGCCACAAAGATATATTTTACCCAAATATGTTATTTATTTTTCATATATAATTATTAATTCCACACAGGATTCATTTTTATATATGATAACCAGTATATATCCCTTTAAAAATTTCCCCCGATATAATAGACTAGACAAGCAATGCCTATTTTCTCATTATTTGTGCAAAAACATTTAGGTCTTAGATCATCTTTTGTATGTATGTATGTATATCACTGTTATGACTTTCTTCCATTATTTTAGCTTTTTAAAATTTCTTTGAAAATCCATTATGGTCAGGAGGCATTATTATTATTATTATTGTTATTATTATTATTACTATCAACACATTTAAACTAATGAAAATATTTCACATTTTGCTCCTAACAATATTTACTTTTTTATAAGTGTTTATTCTTTGACTCATGCATTGCCTGGAATATGTATTTAAATGTCTACATATTTGTTTTATTGTTCGGTTGTGTATTATTTATTTATTTAATTTTTATATTAATTTTATTGAAGAAACAGTTCATCATATTAGCCAGATTTGATTACAGCAAACTAAAAAGCTTCTTCATAGTGAAAGAATGTCTGTCTCACCAAAACAAAAAGATATCCTAAATGAATTGGAGAAGTTATTTTCACATCCTATATCTGACGTGGTGTTAATGTCTAAAATATTTAAAGAACTCATAAAGAAAAACAAATAATCCTTTTTAAAAATGGCAATGTTTTTAATGCAGACTTCTAACTTAGTTTCATAATGGTCAGAAAATATAATCTGTATGGCTATTAATCTTTGAAAATGTATTGAGATTTGCTTATAATAAATACATGGACAACTTTCATTAAAACAGTATTTTATGCTAGAAACAATATACTTACTAACTTTTGAGTACAGGATTTCTGTATCTATATTCGATAAAAATTGCTTAGTGCATTGTTAAAACCTTTTAATACTTTCTTAATGAGAATGATGTCAAATACTTTATAATCTTTGTGACATAAATGAAATACAGATAGGCTATAGCAAACTGGTCTACATAGGCAGATGATCACACTTTGATAAGTAATATATTGTCTATGTGTCTGATTTTTTAAGAGAGATGTTTTGAAACAGCATTATGGATTCATGTAATTTTTTGAATTCTAAGAATATATTGTATTATTATTTGCGTGTTCATTTAGAATTATGGTAACTTCTTAGAGAATTGATTTTTTTAATATCATGATTTAATGAGTCCTTTTTTCCTTCTTAATTGGTCTCTGTCTACATGGCTTTTCATCCTTAGATTGTGTAGCTGGAGCCTCTTCACCAAGAGCAATCAGGAGGCAAGAGAATGAAAATGAAAGCTGCAAAATCTCTTGCATCCTTAGTCAGAAATAGCATCATACCACTTCAGGTGTGAGTCACAAAATCAGCCAGATTTAAAAAGTAGAGAAGTAGACTTAGTCTTTCGACAATTAGAGCTTGAAAGAATGTGGGAACAAATATAATTCACCACATATTATTTCCATTTGCTGCAGTTACTGATATGCTTGTATAACACTATCATATTTTGAACTTCATATATATACATACATGTACATATCTTGCTTTATTTTTTCTCATTTCTTAACATTTTTAAATGATTCAATATTTATTTTCAAGTTCATTTTCTCTGTATGACTGTTAAAGTTAAACATTTTATTTATTTTTACCAAGATTATTTAACTTCAGGAAGTAAAAAATAGTCTCTTAATCAGCAAAAAGTCACTTAAAGTTTTTCAATTCACATCACACTCACTCTCCTCTCTTGTTCAGAATCACAGCTATTGCTTTCCAGTATTTTGTTTCTACTGTTTTTAAGAGCAAGTTTTAGAGTAGTTTAGGTTCACAGCAAAATTGAAAGGAAAGTACAAAGATCCAAGGCATGGCTAGGATCCCCCATCAATGTCCCCCACTAGAGTGCTACATTGGTTATAATTGATGAAGTTATACTTTTGAACCCTATCAAATCAGGTATTCCATTTATTTTTTATTATCGCTTTATGTACACAGAATTAAATTTGCCAGCATATTGTTGGTCAACTTTTTGTAACCTTATGTTTCTACTATATTCATGTTCAATATGAAGTTAAGTATTTTAGTAGCTTTTTCTTTTTCTTTTTGATTTATGATTCTTTTTTAAATTCATTTTGTTCTTGGAATATTGTTTGACAAATTAATTAAATTAGAATGCAAGGTATTTTTCATAATTACCAGCTGAATTGATCTTCATGAAAAAAGATGACCATAGTGATTAAGAGCCTTGACACTAACAAGATTTGTTGGTTCAAATATATATTCCTAGTCTCAGTACCACAAAATCTTGAATAAATTAAACTTTTCATCATTCAAGTATTTCATCTGTGAAAATTATATTAATACTATTCATGAGATTAGAAAAAATAACACTATTATTGATAAAATAAACTTATATATTTTAAATGTTCAATAAGTAGTAGAAACTATTACCTTCTAGTTGCTCTTGGATAATATGCTTTCAGTTTAATAGTCTTTCTTTTGTTGCTAGCCTGTCTTTCTTATACACTTGAGACCTCTATTATTGCTTATAAAGTTTTTCATTACAAGGTATCTAAATACATTTTTGCTGTATTTTTCTGGTAATACACTGTTTCTTGAATATTATGATTTCTATCTTTCATAAAATTTGGATGATTTTCAACTAATATTGCTTTAAACATTTTCTTTCTCTTTTATCTCTGTTCTTTCATCTGGAACTCATTTTATGTTTAGCATTTTTGCTTTGACTTTCATGTCTCTTAATATCACATGCTTTTACCACATTCCTTTCCTCTCTGTGCTGCATTGAAGTTAGATAAATGTTCTTTTTTACAAATTACGAACATTTCTTCAGAAATATATGCTAATATGTTTGTTTATCTATTGAGTTTTTATTTCAATAATCCTATTTCTTATTTTGAAATTCTTTTTGGTTCATATTAAAATTTGCCCAGTTTTAGTTGTTTATGTTATTTCAAGGGCATTTGACTACTTTAAGGTTTTACAGGCAGTTGTTTTATATTCTGCATGACACATCTAATTTCTGAGACTCTTGAAGTTTCTTATTTTTTAAAATATTTTTCTTCTGACTCCCATTTATGTTCAATTGTTTCTTGTTAGTTTTAGGTAGTTCTCAGTAATTAACTAATTTTTGATTGAATTTGATTTGTGAGAATCTAGAGCCAAGGATTAAATTAAATCTTTTTTTTTTTTTTTTTCCAAGGGAGATTTGCATTTGCTTCTGCCAGATCTGGATGTTGCTACTATGTTGTAAAATTAGGGAAATCTGTTTAAGCAAATCTGGGTGGTCCTTATTAAATTCCACTGATGGGAAAAGACTTAGTGTTTGTGCAGAATCACAGTTTATTTATTAATATTGAGAAACAGAACATGTGAAAATAAAATTCTCTGGAGTAAAGTATAATCCTTTCCTGAAAACAAGTTAGAAAATTGCATGATCAGGAGTTTGATTGGTGAATATGAAAACAAAAAGGATTCATGACTCAAATGACATATATATGCTTTTAAAGAAAAAGTACAGGCATGGATGAAGGTGAGTAGTCAGGCAGGCTGGAAGAGAGAGGAGGAAGAAGTACTTTAATTTATTTAGTTGTTCATCTTGGTTGTTACCTCTCCCTGCCAACCCTAGTCCCCAGGTCCCAGAACGTGGGTTCCTGGCATGAATATGGACTGCACTGGTGGTCTTACCTAACAAGTCACCAGGTGTTTCAGTCTCAAATATTTATGCACGTTGAACTTATGGGAAATGCAACATCTGTCACCTGATCCGATTGCACTTAAAGGACTGTTCCCACTCAGGACCAGACTTAGAAGAGCCCTAACAGAAAATGTTTTCGTCTTCCTACCATTGTTATTTACAATGTACTAATGAATGCTTATAAGTACAGTAGTTCTTAAACTCTTTGCTCTCTTAATCCCATTCTACTAATTGTAGACACCAAAGATACCTTGCTCCATATGATTTTTATCTATCAATATTTGTTCATAAATTTTATTTATAAAATTTAAATGTATTATAAATTAAATGTCACATATTTATTCAATAATTCAAAATAAAGTTACATATCATTGCAGACTGACATAATTAAGAATTGAAACAAAAACAGTTGCTTTTGTAAAAGCAATTTCTTAGATTTTTGCAAATCTCATATTTGCACAAAAGGGAGAGAGAATTCTCATATACTATTTACATTCAGTCTATTGCAATATACTGTTCTAGTTGAAATATATGAAAAAAATCTGACCTCACATAACCAAACAGTTGCATATTTTAGATACCTTTTTCAAATACTTGCGGGTATTTGATACCACACAAAAATTTGATGAGTGATAGTTTCTTAAACATCAGTTGTTAAGCATAATTTGAAACCTATCAACAAGCTTGCTATAATCAGTTACATTAAAATTCAATCCTTCTAGCATTAAAGGTGATCTTTCACCCATGAAAAATTCTTTATTATTACACTGGCAATTAGGAAAATATTGTTTCACTAACTTATGTTTTTCTTTCAAATGCTGACTTAGGGGTTTATTAACCATACTTAAAATCACCATTCTGTAGAATACTGTCCTTCTATAAATATATTAATATTTAATATTTTAATTTATATATATTTCATATAGAACTAAAATATATGTGATACATTAACAAATGTTTTTATTATTTTTAGGAAGAATTATAATCTAGAATATATGAATTATACAGATCATAAGCATAAAAAAGAAATTTCAGTTATATTCCTAGAAGTTGGAAAGAAGTAATTTTATTTAAAATAATGAAAAGGGTTAAGTTTTTATTAATAGGGATTGCATTTTATTTATCATTAGATGCCTACTAAAACAGAAGAAGGCTTGGTTTGTGATAGGTGATCAATAAATATTTGTTGAATATCCGAATAAGTGAATGGCCAAGTTATGAGGTGAATATGAAGATACTTAGAACTGTTTTGAAGTTTATATAGTGGATGATAGATGATTAGGTCTTTTTTCAACTGTTCCTTTGCAGAGACAAAAAGCAAATAACAACAAAAATCTGTTAGATAAGCATCTGACTTATGTCATTCTTATCATCTTATAGATAGACAGGTTCTAACTTCTTTGTGTATAACTGGCTTTGTTCTTCAACCAAGGCATGGAATTGATAAGAAATTTTGCTGTCAATAACATAAAAGTTAATACCTCCTAGTTTCACTGCTTTTTGATTTGTGCTTTGTTTATTGCCTATGATGTGAAAAACAGGATTTAGTTGGTGCTGACTGCTGTCACAAGTTAAGCTGCACTCTGCACTGTGTATTCAGATTTTATATGCATTGCACCAGGCAGACACAGCTTTTGATCACTTGTAACTGGAACAAGCAAAGTGACCTACTGCACAGACTTCTTAACAGGAATTTTACAGTTTTTAAGTGCTTGAGTACTAAAAGCATCCACAAAGTAGAATTCTGGGCTTAAAGAATTGTGGCTTCAGGCAATTATTTTTCTTAAAGTGCATTTTATTTTATTTGCCCATGTTGCTATATGGAGATTTCAACTCACACAATAAAGTTTGTCTTCTGTACCTTTGATATGTGCCAAAGTAATGATGCCAGGAGGCTGCTGAAGGTATATAAAGGTCAATATCTAACATCAAGTGTCGTGGATTAGATTGTGCTCTCCTGAAATTCAGATACTGATATTGTAACCTCCAGTATCTCAGATGCCACCTTATTTGGAAATTTACAAAGGCAATCAAGTTTAAAAGAGACTTTAGAGGGGGTTTTAATTCAACATGTATTCTGTCCTTATAAAAAGGGGATATTTGAAGATGGACATTCACATAGAGAGCATCATATGAAAATGAAGCCAGAGATCAGGGTGATGCTTCTACACCAAAGACTGCCAACAGGACCACAGAACCTAAGTGAGACATGGAAAAAATTCTTTCAGGGAGCCCACAGGATTATCTATCTAAATTATCTCTTTAATACGGTTTATTCAGAAAGTCACTTCAATTAGCCAGTTCCTTGCCGGACATCATCCTAATTGGCTCTCAATATAAGTAAATATATATATATATATATATATATATATATATATATATATATACATACATACATACATAGATATTATATATATTTATTACATAACTATAGAATCTATTATAATATCTGTATAATCTACTGGTTTTATTTATATATCTCAATAAACTTTACAAATACTAGAGAAGTTTTGTCATTCATAGGCCTTCAACAAGACAGATATTTAGCTTCGAATGAGCTCCCTGACTGCTAATAGGAAAGTATCCTTGGAAACAGAAAAGAAGAAATTTAATGAATAACAACAAAACGGGATTAAGTTTCTTGGTAAATTAGTTTGCTAGACTTGCTGTGAGAAAACACCACAGACTGATTTAGAACAACAGAAATTTGATCTCTCACAGTTCTGGAGTCTCAGGTTTGATATTCTCTAACTCTAGTCAGTTATTTTAAACTGACTCCTGACCTAATCAATAAATTATACTTTACCATCATTTTCCCTAAAGAATGTTTTTTTTATTCCCTTTATAGGATATGGTCAATATGTAGAATGGGCACTTACAACTCTCATGCAATGTTTTGGATGGAAAGAACACATAGTTAAAATCATTTCAGCATCTGTGTTATCAATGTAGTGGACAAAATATTGGCCTCCCAAATATGTTCATGCTTTAATTCCCCAAATCTGTGAATATGCTACCTTACAGCAAAAGAAAAAGACTTGCAGATGTAGGAGTATTGACTTTGAGATGTGATGATTATCATGGATTATTCAGGTGAGTCCAGTCTAATTCAAGTGTTCTTTCCCAGCTGAACTGAGTCAGAGGATGATGTAACCGAAAAGAAGAATCAGAGAGATGAAACCATGATGCTGCTTGCTTTGAAACAGAGAAAGAAACCATGAGTCAAAGAATATGGGTAGCCTCAAGTAAGCAAGGCAATAGATTCTTCCCAGGAGACCCCCAAAAGTGAAATGCAAACTGGCCAACAACATGATGATTTTAGCTCAGTGAAATCCATGGAGAACTTTGAACCCAGAATAGGAAGATAGTAAGTTTGTGTCGATTAAGTTTTTAAGTTTGTGATATTTTTGTTTTACTGCAGCAGTACAAAAATAATATGATTAATAAAAATTATTTTTGAATTCATGACTCCTCATAACTCTTCCACTGTGCTAACTCTTGGAATTGTTTATTCTTCTTAGATACAAAGAGTGAACATAAAAAACAACATAGATCGTAACCTATGTCATATGTTTATTTTATTTGATTATATTTTTAGAAGACATGAAGCAAGGAAGGGAGAAAGTATTTTAATAAAGAAAGAAAGGAAAAATCTTTATTATTTAGTTTTTGTTCTGTTTTGTTTTGTTTTGCCCTGATCCAAGGTGTCAAACCTGGATCCTTGGACTGGATGTGGTCTACACATTACTGTCTCAGCCGCCAATCCATAAGAATACTTGGACACATTTATTTTTCACAAATGTGATAATATAAGGAACATTTCAAATTTAAAATTCAAGAGTAAATAAATAAAATTTCATATGTAATTTTTCTCATATATAAATATAACTATATTTGTAATTGATTGGTTTAGCACAGAACATCTAAACCTCTCAGAATTGGCCTCTTATATTTGACCTATTCTGACATGAAGAGCTAAAAGCAATGGAAAGATATTTCATGTGCATGGATTAAAAAAATTAAAATTGTTATATTGACAATTTTACCTGAAGCAATATACAGATTAAATGCAATTCTTATAAAAATTCCAATGTCAAATTTCACAGAATCAGGATAAATAATAATAAAATTTTCATAGAGCCATAAAAGATTATGAATATCCTAAGAAGTCTGGGTGTGGATTGAATGGAGGTATCACATTCCCCAATTTCAAATTATACTACAAAGCAATAGTAATAAAAACAACAAAAACAGACACATAGATCAGTGGAAAAGAATTGAGAGTCCAGAAAAAAATGCATTATGTGGAAAGTTAAATTTATGATAATAGAGTTAAGTGCATACAATGGAGAAAAATGTATCATCAATAAATGGTATTGGTAAAATTGGATAATCACATTCAAAAGAATAAAACTGAACTATGTTCCTACATCTTGCACAAAAAGTTAACTGAAAATGAATTAAAGACTTGAATGTCAGATCTAAAATCATAAAATAATAGAAGAGAATAAGCTCTTTTACATTGACCATAGAGATTTCTTTGGGGGCATGGATTTCAACAGCAAGAGAAACAAGCAAAAATAAACAAATGAGACTACATCAGACTAAAATGTTCTTCATGGTGAATGAAATCATTAAATTGAAAAGCTATCCCTTGCAATGGAAGAAGTCATACATACTACAAAGGGATAATAGTCAAATTATATAAACAATATATATGCAAATAATGCAATTCAACAACACTAAAATAAATAACCCAGCTAAAAAATTGACAGAGGCTCTACAAAGGTATTTCACCAAAGACATTCAGATGTCAATTAGGAACATGGTAAGATGGTCTTCGCCACTTATCATTAGAAAAATGGAAATCAAAACTACAATGGAATTTCACCTCACACTTGCTAGAAACACTACTGTCAAATAGACAAGAAACAATTTTCTGACAAAGATGAGGGGAAAAAAGAAATCTTCATACACTGTTGCTGTAAATTGTTACAGATACTGTGAATAAGAGTATAGAGGTGCCTCAGAAAATGAATGATAGAGCTATCATAGCATTCCACTTCCAGAAATTCTGTCTAGATATTTATCCATGGAGATATTAATTTGAAAGAATATATGTATCCCTATGTTTGCTAAGCATTGTTCAAAATAGCCTCATGTGGAATAAAACCAAAGAGTCAATTAATGATGAATGGATAAAGGAGATGTGGAATATATACACGATGAAATATACAAAATGTAGAATATATTATTTATAAAAAAGATAAAATCTTGCTATTTGTGACAACATGTATGGAACTTAGTTTATGTTAAACTAAATATATCAGTTATAAAAAGATAAATACTGTATGATTTCACTATGTGAAAAACAAAAAACAAAGAAAATGGACAAAACCAAATGAAACCAAACTCTTAATTTCTGAGAATGGCATTAAACAGAGAAGAAGGGGGTGGTGGTGGGGTGAAACAGATAGAGACAGTCCATTAGATGACAGCCAATGACAACTAGACTTTGGTGGTGGGCATGGTTGGTATATACAATTGTTCAGGTGTAAAGCTGTATTCCTGAACTGAAATTGTGCTTAAACCAATGTTGCACAGCAATGTTGTAACAACAACACATGTGCATTATATGCGTGTTTATATAGATAAGATACAGATAGATAGATATGGTATGTATGTATATATATATACACACACATATATGTATATAACTTATGCAATATTTAACCCCCCAAATAAATTTAAATAAGGAAAAAATGTTAAAATGATTCTATAATTAAATTAATGGCTAAATAAAGATGATATATTATAGATCAGAGATAATAATTCAGAATGAAAATGATCATTAAAATACTGAATTGGAAAAGAGAGAAAGATTTTATAAGGAATCTTTTTTTCCTTGAGGCCTGAAGTTCTGTGATGACACAAATAGTCCCTTCTAGTTTCTACCTGGTTTCTATGTCCATGCTTATAGATTACAAGTCATAGGTAATAAACATAGTTTCTTAAATACTAAAATAATATAGAATCTGAGCAAGTTTCACATTGCATTTCAAGGAAAAACATAGCTATAGAGAATTCCAAAATCATGCTGAATATTGATAGATTTATAATATTTTTGATTACATGTTTCCTGTCTGAAATACTGATAAACTCTGAATTTCCTAAACAATTGAGATTTTCTCATTTTTCAGGATAATCACTTTCATTTTGCTCTCATGATCTCAATTCTAAAAATAGTTGGTATTCTTTAAGTATCAAACAATAGTTAATACATTTCAAATTTCCAGTTCTTATAATGCCAGTATGCAAGAATATTTACTTTTAAACCAGATTAAATAAGAAAACTAATCAGATTATTTTCCACTTAGTGTAAATATTGAAGAATAGATCCTAATTCTCTCTAGTGTGATTCAACAGTAAAGAAGCCTCCATCTAATTTCTAAAAGGTCAAATGGATTATTAATTAAAAACTAATTACATCACTTATGAATTCTGTGTTTTTAATTTGCACTCAATAATTCTTATAACAGATTTAGTGGACATTGCTTTTCTTCATCATTGTTAATTTTATAGATATAATATCCATAGAAAATAAAATGCACGTTGAAATAAAAAATTCACACATTTTCCAGGCTTGTATTATAAGCTAGCTAAAATGAATTCTTTTAAATGCACAGCTTCCTTGAGTTAGATACATTTATAATTAACTGAGTTTCAATTTTGAAGGAATATATTCTTCTATGATTTCTTTTACATTGTTCTAGAATTTAGTGTCATTTTTTTCCTACTGTATACTTTTTCTGAATTTATTTTTCAGATATACTTTATATCTTGATGCAGACTTCTTTCTCACATTCATCGTTTTCATTTATTTAAAGGAAAATGTCCATTTTGGTTTTGAAGAGAAAAAAATGCTCATGCTTCACATAGAAGCTACAATATTGATTTTCTCTATCAGTCCAGATGTCTATGAGGCTGTCTATAAAATAGATTTAGTTGAGTCACCTTATTCTGTTGTTTCTCTGAATTCTTTTCCAAATTAGGAGAGATTTACAGACTCTTGATATGGTTGTATCATAAATTGTGGCTAACTTTGGGAATACAGATTCTCTTGGAATATGTTGGTGAGCAGGATTTAAGAATATGGACTTCCTCACAGGATGTTATAAGACTTTAGGTAAATTCAGCTCTTACAATTCAAAGCATATAAATATTAACTCATTTCACCTTCACAACAACACTGTTTAAATAGACATTAAAATTTTAACTATTTACATAAAATGAATTAATGGAAGGAGCATAGGATTTTGCTAAATATTTACAATAGGGCTAAGACAGTGTATTTTACTTCTCAATGTTTCAATTAAATTTAATTATTTCATTATATTTATCTTGAAAATGAGGATAAATACCACCTAATGAGAAGATTATTGACCATTTTTTTAGAAAATAATATTTTAGATGCCATATATCATGAATTTGCTAGATCTCAGGCATAGTACTTTTTTCTATTATCTAATTGGATTGTTGCAACCATCATCTGAGGTAAATTATGAAACAGCTCATATTTACATTCTGTTTGCCATGTTCTAAGTGCTTCCATGTGTTGAATCACTTAATGATCATAAGATACTGCAAATGAGGCATGAATCTTTATTGTCACTGACATTTCAGAGTGAACCATGGAAAAAAAGAATTTAAGATACTAACACAGAACACATAGTTATTTGAGGATAGTGTTCTTTTCTAAGTGAGGTAACTGATTTACAAAACAGTGTGTTTCAGATGTGGATTCATTCTTCATCAAATAAATGAAAATACACCACTCCCACTATCTAATTTCTAATAGTCCTTTACCACTATCAATTGGACCCCCACTACTCTTTGCTCCTACCCCCCCCAACTCCACTTCCTCTCTGGTAACCACAGTCGTGCTGTCAATGTGCAAGGGTTAATTTGTTTGTCTTACTTATGTGAGATCATCTGGTATTTTTCTTTTTCCTTCTGAATTATTTAGCATTATCTTCTCTAACTGCATCAGTCTTGTCACAAATGGCAGAATTTCATAATTTCTAATAGCTGAGTAGTAGCCCATTGCTTATCTATGTCACATCTCTTTTATCTATTCATCTGTCAATGGCATTTAGGTTATTTTTATTTCTTGGCTATTGTAAATAGTGCTGCAATGAACATGAGTATGCATACCTATCTTTCAATTAATGTTTTTGTGTTTTGGGGTAAATACCTAGAAGTGAGATAACAAGAAATAGGAATTTCCATTCTCATTTTTTTAAGGAATCTACATACTGCTTTCCATAATGGTTATACCAGTTATGATCCCACCAACAGTAGATTAGTTTTCTCTTTGCTTTCTCATCAATTCTAGTTGTTTCCCATCATTTGGATAATAACCATTTTTACAGGTGTTAGGTAATAGCTCATTATTATTTTGATTTGCATTTCCTTATAACAAGAAATGCTGAACATTTTTTTTTCATGTGCCCATTGTCCATTATTATGTCTTTACTTGGAGAAATGTCTGATTTTCTGTCTATTCTGATTTTGTGTTCATATTTTGATTGTATTTTTTTATTGTTAAGTATTATTAATTCTTTATATTATATATTTTGTATATTAACCCCTTTTCAGAGATATGATGTGCCAATACTTTCTCCCATTCCATGTCTTTTTGTTTGGGTAAGTTTTGGATTTTTTTTTTTTTCTTATGCAGAAGCTTTTTGGTTTGATGTAGTCTCATATGTTTATCTTTGGTTTTGCTTTCTTTGCCATTGGAGTCAATTCCCCAAAGACTTCTCTAAGGCCAATGTTATGTAACATACTGCCTATGTTTTCTTCTTTGTATTTTATGGTATATAGTATTACATCCAAGTCAGGAAAGTCAAAGTTTTAACTTAAGAAATCTGCCTCCAGATTCCAGATTCTTCACTGCTATGTTTACTGCTTTCAACTAAATAAATCTCTCAGCAGAGCACTGCAAACAAATTAGTGGTCAATAAAATCTGTTCTCCTCTCTCCCATTTTCTCCTTAGTATAGAAGTAAGGAAACAGAAAGAAAAATATTAGGCAGCTTATCAGATAGTAAGAAGTGAAGCTTGACTGTAGCTAGTTTTATATTCAAGTAATTGTTATGCTTTATTTATTTATTTTCCCTTTTCTACACCAGCTGCCTTGTAAACATTCATGAGCTGACTGAAATAGCACTCAGACTTTGCCAGACAATTGTCTTGATTATAAACATTATTGTTTTTGTGTAGATACTTTACGTTTCACACATTTCCAGAACTACTTTTTTCTCCAGTTTATGTGACCTGGAAAGAAATCCCACAAAAATATTAAAATCGCCATTCCGAGAAGTTCTCAAAGTTAAATATACATGCACCTTATAGGGTAACACTTACTGAGTGCTGTGAAAGATATGGAAGAAAACTTAAAAACTGACATCAATTTACAAAACAATGATTACAAAGGACAGGCAGGCTTCATCCTTATGTGGAAACTGCATCAGAAATTCATTCTCTAGTTTCATTTAGTTCCTATAGGAAATAAACGAGCGCTCTTGAGTTTGGAAAAAAAAAAAATCTCTTTTACTGGAGAACAGTTCAAATCTTATCCTAGAACTTGTGCTATATTAACTTCATAAAATTTTGTCTCCGCCAAAGGAGCTCCCTAAAAGGAAGGATCACGTCTATGTGTTTCTGCATTCCTAGTGCTTTCTTCCCGTAATCCTGCCCTTACTTGCCTTGCTCTCGTTTCAGTCATAAACTGCTCTGTTCACCTGCGTTCTGATATTTATGCCCTCTCAGCACTTCAAGGACCACACTCTGTCAAATAAAAGCTCTCTCTCATGCATCTTCAACTTGTTCTACCCTAGAGCTTTAAACATGCTGTGTGCTATTCATATTAAAAAGCAATAACAACAGCTCAGCCTCAGAACTCCCTCAGCCCTGAGCTCACCTTAGCGAGTACACTCTTTTTTCTTTCAAAGCCAACAACATGTTTGCAGAAATTATCCTTCCTGATCGTCATTTCCAATGTCATTGTCCAACACATTAGTCTGACTTCACCTACAACCAGGCCAATAAAATCATTCTAATTATGATTACATGGTTATTTGTAACCGTATTCTGCCTGCATTAGATGGAGGAACACTATTCAATCCTTATTACTGATGTTTGAGCAGTCAGTGTATACTAGCTTTCGTTTTCATGTGTGAGTTCTGAAACAGCTGAGAAGACATGGGCCAGTGAAAATGGAGATTAAATTGCCAACATTGTCATAGAGAGAAGCCAAGTGCAAGGATATGGATTCTATATGCAATCAAATAGGTTTTCTAATAGGCTTCCATGAATCGCTCATCTTCCAAAAGATGTAAGCTTCCCGCAGAGAGACCGGCCCCTTTGCCATGGCATCCAGTGGAAGGAGAGGCAAGATATCCTAAGTCCTTTTTCCCAACTCACTTTTCTGATCCATCACTTTTTTTCTGGGGAAAGAGCAGACAAGAAAGTTCCAATAAGTGCAGAAGGTTTTTTTGTTTGTTGGTTTTTTTTTTTGTCATTGTTATTTGGCACCTTAAGATCAGGGAAAAAGGAGGCTCCTCATTAACACTTTTCCTACTTGAAATCTGCATAGGTGAAATAATGATCATAATCTCATCATTGAACTTCTCCCTCAGTCTCAGTGAGGGACGTTTTATTCTTATTTATAACATACATCTTTTATTGTTCTTATGAATTGCCTTCATGAGATTTTACATTTAACTCTTTAAGTGAGCTGTTCTTTTAAGTTCCGTTCTTCATTTTCTTTTTATACATCATATGCTGTGTTTAGGTCATTTTATATATATTCATCAGTTTACCTTTCACCATTTCCTTCTGATTCTAGAATATGTGTCTCTATTCTGGATCTCTTTTCAGGTCCTAAAATCCATATATTAAACCAACAGAGCACTCATAAGAGGTCTGATAAACAACTTAAATTCAGTGTCCATACTTAAAAACTCATCCTCTTTCCTCAAAAATTATTTCCACATAAGTGGCATTAAAATTCATTTAAATGTCCATTTTAGAAATTCACACACTACTCTTCTCTTACCTTAAAAATTTCATGTTTTCAATTTGTCATAGATGATTACTTTGATGTTTCTTGAAATTTTAATTCAGGGCTTTTCATTTTGGTTATTTGCTTATTATATCATATAAATTTGTATACAGGTCCAAATCTAATTTAATTTAATTTTAATAAATTGTATGGAATCAGTTTTCTAAATGATTGACAGAGCAAACTTTTTCAGATAAAAATCTGGTTTTACTGTGTCCATGCTCACTGCACTAAGGCTGAAGTAATTTGGTCCTCTAGAACTTGATCAACCAGGTGGTAAAAGAAAGCTGATCACATCATTTTATTGAAACTGAAATTTGGTTAAAAATGTTGTAAATACCATATTGGTTTATTATGGGGCTGTTTTTAAGCTTTTTATGTGAATCAAATAGTTTTGAATTTCTGAAAGTATTCTCTAAGTCAATTATTTTTGTTTGCTACTGTATATAACTGTGAAAATTTGAATTCAATATAATAATACCCTAATATTTAAAAGTGTCAAGACCTTAAGTTCTTAATAATAGTCAATTTTAAGAATACAATTTTAGGTAATAAATCAATATGCATGTTATCTTTTAAAAAAAAGCTAACAAAGAAACTGTTGTCTTTTTAGTTAATAGTTCACTTTTTTGTCTGTTGGCTTCTCTTGTTTTTGTTTTGTATGATAAATTAAAATTAATTCAATAATAATTTCAAATCATTAAAGTAATTTAAGAAAAAAATTTGGATTTCTGGAGAGTTGTTAAAACTCATCCAAATAATTTTAGCTGTTAATTTTGAGCTACCTGCCAATTTTTCATAATTTTTAAATGTTAAAAATGAAAATTTCCAAGGTTCAAAAATTTTTTTTCATATTACAGCATTGCTTTGAAACTGTCACCACTTACAGCCAATATTTTTTATTGGCAAATATGTATTTGTTGTTCACATTTCCTCTGTAAATATAGGACAGAGAAGGAACAATTATTATAATATAAATAAAAATTATTAATTCCCACTAAGATCAGGAAGAAAGGAAGGATGTGCTTTCTCTCCACTCCTTTTAAACATATTACCAGAAGCCCTAAGATAATAAGGCAAGAAAAGAAGAGAAAGAAGAGAAAAGAAAAGGTGTTCAGATTGGGAAGGAATAAATAAAACTTTCCTTGTTTGCTGATGATAGGTTGGCTATACAGAAAATATGTATAAGACTTCGATGAACTAGTGAATCAGCAAACAAAATAAATAAGATGATTGGAATCACTGAGTGACCAATATTAATTTGGGGTTACGTAGAAACACAGTCCTGGAGACTGATTTCCTGTTCAAAGGACTCTTCTGGATATCACTGTTTTTAATTTTTAGTTGTTTATCCAGAAGAGTAAATCCTTCCTCTATATCCCTTTCTTGGAGAAAAGCTACTTTCTTTTGAATGTTTAGTCTTTACTTCTTAAAACGTATTTCAAAAGGCAGTGACTGACAGTAGAATTCTGTTGATATAGGTAGTGAGAGGAGAGTTTAAACTTCTCACTGATTTATAGTACTAATTTCCCTTTTTACAGTTAAAATACCTCCATATGCTGCTCTTGTTATTGTCAATCAAGCATGAGGAAAGTCATCTTTAAATGCACAGAAAATCATTATGAAGTAACATATAAGATATTTAATGCAGCAAAGAGTATGCATAAATGTATTAACACATACAATTAATGAATAAATAAATATATAAAATGTAATTCTTTACATTCTAATCTATGATAGAGTGCAGTGTTTAACTTACTGGTTTCCATATTTTTCTTGCTTTTCAAAAATATTTACAACTTGAGTTTCTATTCTCTCTTCAACTTGCATATCAGAGGCATATGTAAATACTAACAGATTGCAATCTCTAAATAAAACTATTCTTGTCCAAAAACACATGCAATGTCTCAGTAACACAAAAAAACGTTCCTTGCCATTTAGATTTGATTCATTAGGAAATACAATGTGTTTCTGTCTTTTTTATTTCAATTCTATTCGACAATGTAGCCAAAACTTTACTTTGCTCAGGAAAACTATAACTAACAAAGATTCAAACCTCTGTCTGGGAAATTAAGCGGTCACGCCAATGTTATTCTAGTAATGACTGGTAGATGAGGCGGCAGCTGTCACCAACTAATCTCTCTAATGCTTGGTGTGGAGTCCACTCCAGCAGCTGAATACAAGGCACAGCTTGAAACTCATAATGTCTGGCAAAGTTTCATTGCCTTGATATTGCCTTTGTCTGAAAGACAATCTCCCCCAGGATTGGTCAGAGCAGAAACAGTTTTGTCTTTTCTACTAGACACAATCAAAACTGCTGCCTCTAAAGTAGATATATCACCCTACTCTGAGAGGGGTACATCTCAGAAAGACATCCTCATCAAATAGGAATTGTTTTTTGACCAAACGCATCTTCAAGATCAAACATACTGCAGGTAAGAGAGAGAAAGAAGAAAAAGACAGATTGGAAGCTAAAAGCTCCATTGGTAAAATTTGTTTCTTTAGTATTTGAAAATTTGAGCTCTTTTAAATTAAACTGAGTAGTTTTATTTGCAATACCTCAGACTCTTATTTCCTACTTGGACAAGAATTCACAAGTTTTGTTATTATTTTTTTTTATAAAGGAGAATTATGTCTTATGTATATTTAGTGTGAACCAACATTTTGCCTTCTGAAAAACAATCATGACAGTGTTTTAATCTTTTTTTTTTCTTACAATATTTGGCTCTGGTAGGGGAGTAGCTGAAGTATGTCAAGCCTTTCATCATATATTTTACAGAGGCAACTCTTTTGTATCAAAATTATTATTTTCTGAATTAAACACTCAAAAGATTTCTTCAATCAAAATTTGATTTTCCTGTAATTTTATACTTAGTGGAGACAAAATCCAAGAGAAGGAAGAGTTGAGGAATAAAATGATAAGAAACTGGAGCAATGAAAGTTATAGTGAGGAGAATATGACTGAAAGAGAAGCAGATTGAAGAAACTTCCAATAGGTACTTTGAAATGAAAATCTTTGGACTTTTGTTGGGTTAAGTTATTTGGTGAGATTTTTCTTTATGAAAGTTACTTTCTTTTAGTCATTTACCAGTGAAAACAATTCAATAAACTTTACTAACCCACAGTTTTACTGTACATAAACAAAAGGCTCGATATGTAGTATATCATCTCTTGTAAACTCTTCAAGGCTATAACTTGACCAGATGTCTTGAAATCCAGGCTTAGTTTTATAATTTCCTCTTACTATAAATTAAAAAAAAGAAAGCAAAACTGAAATAGTTTCTTTTTATGAATTAGGAAAAATGATCTCTCCATGTATGTTGCCTTTTATCTCTACTCTTTAAATATTCTTTATTCGTTTAGTTTTGACCATTTTTGTCACAGTATATTTTTAACTTAAAACTAGTTTAACCTTTTCCTGACAATTAAATACATTTAGACATAGATAAATACATATATAAGCATATAAATATTTATATATAATTTAATTTCATGCATACATATATGTAGACATTATATATAATGGTCACATATATGTAGCTTTATATATGTATATAAAATATGTAATTATAATATCTACTTGAAAAAGATTAATAAGTTCTTTCTAAGGGATTTAGAAGTAACTTGCATTTACAAAGTAATATGAAACCATATGTGCAATTTTAACATTTCTCAAATATATGACAATACACCCTGCCTATTATCAAATTACCAAGAGTCCTTCATCATTGTCCATTGGACTCCACGACCTCTGCTCCAACTTTCTACCTCATTCTCCACTGCTAACCTCAATTTTATTGTTAATGTCAAGGGTGGTTTTGTGTTTTATCTGTTCCTTTGTTTTAGTTCTTTATATTCCAAATATGAGTGAGATCAACCAGTATTTCTTTCCTTCTTCCTTATTTCACTTATCACAATCCTATAGTGTCAGCCATATTGTCACAAATGACAGGATTTCATCTTTTTAAAGTCTGTGTAGTATTCTGTTTTATAAATATATATACCACACCTTCTTTATCCATTCATCTGACAGTGGGACTTAGGTAGTTTCCAAGTTTGGATTATTGTAAATAATGCTGTGCTAAACATGGGCATCTATATCTCTTTGAATTACTGTTGGAGTGTTTTTTGTGTAAATACCCAGAAAGAGAATAATGGTATCATATGAGCTTTCCATTTTCAAGTTTTTGAGGAATCTTCATACTGCTTTCCAGAAAGGTTGCACCAACTTACATTCCCACAAATAGTGTAAAAGTGCTCTTTTTTCTCAGGATCCTTGCTAACATTTGTTGTTTCCAGACTTTTGAGTAATGGGCACTCCACTCTCACAGGTATAAAATGATATCTCCTTGTTTTGATTTGCAAATTTTCTAATGAAAAGTGAGAAAGAACATCTTTTAACATGTCTCTTGGTCATCTGTGTGTCTTTTTGGAGAAATGTCTATCCAGTCTTCTGCCTAATTTTTATTTTATTTTTGTTGTTGTTGTTGAGTTTTATGACTTCTTTATATATTTTACATATTAAACCCTTATCATATGTGTAATGTGCAAATATCTTCTCACAGTCATTAAGCTGTCCTTTTGTTTTGGTGATAGTTCTTTTTAATGTGCAGAAGCTTTTTAGTTTAATGTAGTTCATTTGTTTATTTTTATTTTTATTTCTCTTACTGTTGAAGTCATGTCCCCAAAGACCTCTCTAAGGTTAATTATAGAATGACTTGCCTATATTGTCTTCTAACTATTTTATGTTTTCTAGTCTTGCATCCTAGTCTCTAATTGCACTAGTGCTGTGTATGGTGTTGGAGAATGGTCTAGATTCATTCTTTTGCATGTGAATGTCCAGTTTTCCTAATACCATTTATTGAGAAGATGTTTCTTTCTCCATTGCATGCTTTTGATTCCTTCATTATAATTATCTGACAATACATGTGCAAGCTTATTTCTTCTGATTTAGTTCAGTCCACTGATCTGCCTCTGTTTTATCCCAGTACTATACAGCTTTGATCACTATGACTTTGTAATATAGCTCAAGATTTGAGAGTGTGATACCTCCAGTTTTGTTGTTTTTTCCCTATGATTGTCTTAGTTATTTGGAGTATTTTGCTATTCCATACAAATTAAATTCATTTTTGTTATATCTCCTTAAAAAATACCATGGAAATTTGATGGGGATTGCATTAAATCTATATATGGCTCAAATCATGTGGCCATTTTAGGAATGTTAATTCCTCCTGGGCATAAGCATGACATCTTTCCAGCTCTTTGTATCTTCCTCTATTCCCTTTAAGAAAGTCTTATAAGATTTGATTGTACAGATCTTTAACTTCCTATGTTAAGTATATCCCAAGGTATTTAATTATTTTGTTTCTATTGAAATTGGATAGTTTCTTGATTTCATTATCTTCAGTTGTATTATTTACATATGAAAATGCCACAGATTTTGTATATTAATTTTGTAGCCAATTGTACTCACTGATTAATTCTAGTAGTTATTTGATGGAGTTTTTAGGGTTTTCTACATATATTAGGTCAACTACAAATAGTAATAGTTTTCATTTCTTTTTTTCAATTTTGGTTTATTTTACTTTTTGTCTTGCCTAATTGCTATGGTTAGGACCTCCAGTACTATATTAAATAGCAATGCTAAGGTGGACAGTCTTTTTTCATTCTTGATCTTAGAGGCAATACTTGCAATTTTTTACCTTGAGTATGGTGTTGGTTGTGAGTTTATCATATATGGAATTTATTATGTTGAGGTAGTTTCCTTCTATCTAAATTCTGTATAGCATTTTTAGCATAAATGGGTGCTGAATCTTGTCAAATGTTTTCTCTGTAACTATTGATGTTACCATATGATTTTTCTCCTTGATTTAGTTTATGTAGTATATTATATAATAGATTTGTATATGTTGAAATATTCTTGTATCCTGTGGATAAATCCCTTTGGTCATAATGAATAATGCTTTTTATATATATTGTATATGGTTTGTTAAATTTTTTTGAGAATATTTGCATCTATGATAATTAGATACATTGCTCTGCTATTTTCTTTCTTGATAACATACGTACCTGCTTTTGGTATCATTGCAATTTTGTCGTCATAGAAGTGTTTGGAAGTGTTCTTTGTTCTTCAAAATTTTTTTGGAAAGTATGAGAATAGATATTTCTTCTCTGAAGGTTTGGTAATACTAACTAGTAAAACTGTATGGTCCTGGACTTTTATATTTGAAGAGATTTTTTTTATTACTTCTTCGATTTCCCTGCTTATGACAGTCTATGTCTTCCTAACTCAGTTTTGGTAGGCTGTATGTTTTTAAAAACTTGTCCATGTCCTCAGGTTGTCCAATTTATTGGCATTTATTCTTCATAATAGTCTCTTATGATGTGTTATATTTCTGAGGTATCTGTTACAATTTCTCATTCTTTCATTTCTTATTCTAGTTCTGAGAACTTTTTTTTTTTCCTAGTGAGCTTCACCAAAGTTTTATCAATTTTGATTAGTTTTTCAAAAAAGCAGTTTTTGATTTCATTGAAATCTGAATTGATTTTTGAATTCTATTGTGTTTATGTTCAAATATTTTTGTATTCTTCTCTGACTTTTGACTTCAACTGTTCTTTTTCTAGTTGCTTTAGATGTAGGGTTAGGTCGTTAATCTTTATTATTTCTTGTTTCTTATTGTAGGCCTCATAGTAATAAACTTCCCTCAGTACTACTTTTGCTGCATCCCATAAATTTTGGTAGTTTGTGTCTTCAGTCTCACTTGTCTCCAAATACTTTTTACATTCTCCTTTGTTTTCCTCTTTTACCTAAGAGTCATTAAGGAGCATATTGCTTAGCCTTTATTTGAAAAATTTCAAGCTTCACTTTTGTGGTTGATTTCTAGTTTTATGCCATTGTCATCAGAGAAGATGTTTGGTGTCATTTCCTCTTTGTAAAATTGTTGAGATTTGACTTGTGTCCCGACATATGTTTTATCCTTGAGAATGTTCCATGAGCACTTGATAAAAATGTGAATTCTGCAGCCATTAGTTGTAGCTTTCTGTACATATCTATTACCCCATTTGTTGTAAATTTTTATTTAAAACTGTTGTATCCCTGTTAATTTTCTGTTGGGTTGATCTGTTCATTGTTATAAGTGGGGTGCTGAAGTCTACTATTACTATATTGCTTTTGATGTCTCTCTTTAGTTTTGTTAATAATTCCTTTATGTATTTTAATGTTCCTTCATTTGGTGCATATATTTTAATAAAAGATATGTCTTCTTGCTGAATATATATTATATATGTTATATATATAACACCCATTTATGTCTTTTGTTTTCTCTTTTAGTTGGTAGTCTATTTATATTATCTGATGTAAGTATGATAGTCCCAACTAAAAAAAAGCAAAAACATTTTCGGACTGTAGTATTGACTCCCAACCATTGACTTGAGCCCACACTTATCTTTTAAATGTAGATGAGTTTTTGTTGTTTTTTTCATTTTTCATTTAGACAATTAATGTCTTTGGTGAATTCAATCAATATTTAGTGTGATATGTGATATGTAACTCTTTCTTGAATATTATTAATTGTTTTCTGGATGTTGTAGCAGATGATAGCTTTATTAGTCTCTCTCTTTTTATGTAATTTTAAAGCAATTATGTTGTGCTTTGTTTGTTTGTTTTTGTTTATTTATCCTCTGGAGTTATGTTATGGGCTTATCCTTGAGTCTTCTTTTACGTAGAACATTTGGTTTTTATTTTTCCCACGATGATGCATAAAATTAGTTACTTTGGTATCAATCTGTTTTACTGATTTTAGAAATTGGAAAACACCACAAGATATTTGGAGTGTTAAAATTTCAAGTAAAGTCCTAAACTATTTGGAAACATCTCAGTTTTTATATGAAATATTAAGACATGAAGAGCTTACAAAAGATGAGAGCTTTGAGAGAAAACCACCTCCAATTAAAACGAATGCTGCATTCACAGACTGATTCTTTCCATATCAATTGTTAGTCTTTTCTGCCAGACTTTAGCTATCTCTTAGCAGAGTACTTGCAAGAGAATTCAAATTGGAATAAGGCAGAAAAGTACCAAAATGAGCTAAAATTGTGTTTATTCACTTCTGTATATTTGCATATTGAAAGACCATCTGTTATCAGTCTTGTCAAAGATGCTGTGATTGACCTTTGTAATTAATTAATATTTTTCTGATTTTGTAATATTGGATGGTGTTTGTGTAAGCTAGAATACCCATAAACTAAAATACAAACTAAGTTATTGATTTTATTCTCATTTTTATCATCATCATACAAATATTATCTTTAAATGATCATATATTGTTTTTATCAAATTAAAAAAGTTCCTGTCTTCTCACAATTTTGAGTTAAAAAAGAGAGATCAGATTATTCCTATTTTGAAAATATATACATGAGTTCTTTATATATTGATATTAACCATTTGTTAAAAATATGACAAATATTGTGTGAGATTATTTTTATTTATATTTGTTAGTTTAAAATACTTTTAAAATTAATATCAAATACATATACATTTATGTATATATACATTTACATATATTTTAATGTTTTAAGTGTCCAGCTAAATAAATTTTTCTTATATCAAAAAAAAAGATAACCTATCTATCAAATTCTTGAGTTCTCTTCACTATACTTCATATTTTATTATTAAACCAAATGTGGCCATGTTTCTGTTTGAAAATATGTTTTAATATCAATTAATGAGTCCAGCTTTTGATTTCTGCAATATATTATGTTTGGTTCTGTGCTTAGACTAATTTTTAAAGTTTATTAAATATATATACATACATATATATTAAATATATACATATGTACATATATGTATGTGTTAATACATATATATTAGGCATAAAATGACATGATTTTATTATCTATAGTTCTTCTAAAGTATGTCCTGAAATCTGAAAAAACAAAAGCTATTATTACATTATTACTAAACTCTCATTACAATTGTATTCTCTCATACTGATTTTTAAATGTAGCTTGTTTAATTTTGCTTTATAAAATAGAAGTTTTATGTAAAAAGTCATTATATTTAGAGTATTTAGGGGTAAAATTATATCTTTGTAATGCTGAATCTCCCATCATTTACAACCCTGTTGAACCCTCCAAATATTTTCTATGTTTTTCTATGGAACTGCTTTAAATAATTTATTTTTGACCACCCTGTAAACTACAATTAATTTTGTCTCTCCAGACTTTAAGTTTTTCTTTCCTATTCTACATTATTGTCTTGGATAAAAGATCTTGTGCAATTTATATAAAGCAGAAACTATGGGTCACTGAAGGTTTATTAGCACTTCTCTGGGGCTATGTACTTTTGGATAGATTTGTGTAAGGGCTCTGAATCTTAATATATTGGCGTAAATTTATTAACTTTCTTCTAATATAAAAAAATACCCTTGTTCTTTCTGTAGTTGTGCATCTTTTATGTTTCTTGTTTGTTTCTCAAATTTTTCCTTCTTAATCTACATAGCTAAAAGTTTTTTTAATATAATAATATTTAAGATTTTATACTTGTAAATTGGGTCTATTTTTTTCCTTTTGAGAGACTGAATTTTACTTGTAACCGTACTATTTCTTCCTATCTATTGAATTTATTTGGTTGCCTTTAAAAAACATTTTTTAGCTTTGTATGCTTAGTTTTTGAACTTCCTGTCATTTTTTTTAGCAAGTTTATCCCTCTGCACCATTTTATCTTCATCCTATATCATGCCTGTTTTGATATACTAATTTTAAACTACTTCAAAATATTTAATCATATCCATTATGATATCTTAACGCAACTATTTTAATGAATACATTTTGCTTTTTTAACATTTTAGAATTTTGTTTTTGCTATCTTTAAGAATGTAGCTCTAGTTTAATGACACTTTCATAATAAAATGTTGTATGTTTCACATCTATTATTTGGAATTTTTAGACTTTAATATAGTACTGAATAATTCAAATATAATATTCCACGTGTGCTTTTAAAAACAATTATATTTATTTGAAACATGTCCTCTAGTTCACATTTAGAATATTTTGTTCAGCCATTCCTCATGGCTATTGTCTTAGTGCATTTGAGCTGATTTAACAAAATACCACATACTGGGTACCCTATAAATAACAGAAACTTATTTCTCACAGTGCTGGGAGCTGAAAAGTCCAGGATCATGGAACCCTCATGGTTTCATTCTAGTGAGGAAGCTGTTTCTGATTCAGAGGCTACCTTCTTTGTCCCAGGTAATGGGAAGGGCTAAAGATCTCTTGGAAATCTCTCTTACAAGGCATGGGTCCCATTTTCTTATCATTTAAGAATCTCGTAAAGGACTTACCAACCAATATCATCAACTTAGAGAATTTGAATTTCAAAATATATTTTGGGATATGGCATTCAGACCATAACAATCATTTTTCTGGTTTTGCTCTATCACTTTTATTGAATTAAAACAAATACTTCTATTTTGATCACAGATGCACTCAGTTTCACTCTGAAAAGTCTTGAAATTCTCAGATATCTTTGTTATATGCGTGTTCTAGCAAGCACTGTATGTATTTTTGGTAACTTGTTCCTTTTAACATGAAGCCTCCCTCTAGTGAAGGCATTTGTTTTGGTTCTATTTTATCTTATATTCGTTAAGTCAGGTATCTTTTAATTAGGTTTTGTTTAATTTGTAACCCTTAATTGTTGTTATTTTAATAAAATTTATTTTCATTTTTGGTGATAAACATGACTGGGTTTTATGATATTTAATAAATTATATATTGTAATGCTTATTTCATTTAAATTATTTTTGTATTTGGGCTCATTTTTCAGAGAGAGCATTCATTATCCAGCTGTGTAGGGAAGAATAGAGAAACTCTACTAACATGAAATATTCTCGAGTAAGTATAAATAGGTATAGAATATTAATAATAAACTACAATTTAATTAGAAACATTCATGCACATACGAGAAGCTAATGAAAGGTTTAATAGAGCCTAAGAAAGATGGGTGAATAAAGTACAATGTTTTTTGCTTATTGCTGCTATTTTGTAAGATATCTTTATTGATGCTAATTTTCCTAATGCATTTGTTTGCAAACTCTTCTAGGATATTTTTGTATATTTACTTTGTGATTCCCTCCCCCCACCACTAAGTTCATCAAAGGGTTAATAACTTTTATGTCTTCTTAATTTCACATATATGAGTGTAATGCAGTATAAAACAGTAGAAAAGAGGAGGAACATTCTGTCATTTAGCAGAACGGGAACTTGAAAGATGCAGTTACAGAAAAAAAAGACCAATATTTGCATATCTGAATTTGTGCCTGGGATTCTTGTTAGCCAGAGTTCTTTTTATATTATCATCAATATTTCAAGAGAGAGGAATAAGAAAATGTAAAAAACAGAAAAGAATACTGATCTGGACACACCCTGGTGGCTCAGTGGACAAGTCCACCACCTCTGGTCACATACAATCCACATGTATCCCAAGAACCTGGCCTCTTACCTGGGGCTAGGGCAGCAACCAAGATGAACAACTAAATAAAACAAAAAAAGTGCTTGATCTTCCTTTCTTCCTACCTGCCTGCCTACTTGCTTCATTCCCGCCTTTGCATTTCCTTGAAAAAAAAAAAAAATCTATCCCGAGAGCTGAAGTAGTGCGTTCAAGTCCCAGGGCTTTCTTGGATCAACTATTTTACTAAGACAAGATCAAAACAGACTTACCTACAAAGCAGAATGATCACTTTAAATGCTATATAGAAGTCTTCCTAGCTTTAACACATTTTTATGACACAATTAACAGCCAAAACTCAAATAAAATGTGTTTGAAATATGACTCACCTATACATGAAATTCTAGTGTTAACTTTCCTCCTGTAATTAACTAATATTTATATAGGAAGTCTGAGGCCCTCCACTAGGGCTTTACTTTGTTTTTGTATTATTTTTGTGTGTTTTCAGTGATTACATGGATTACAAAATGTAATTTAGATATCAAATAAAGGGACTAGAAAGCTCTAAATTGTCATTTTTAAATGAATATTAGAAACAATTTCAAGAGAAGTGTGACCTTCAAAAAAGTCTATTATGTAAAAGCACTAGATGGTAATACTCTGTCTCTGTCTCTCTCCCTTTCTTCTGCTGCAGAACATTGTTATTTTCTTTATTTAAGCTGTGAGTACATATTAATTTCCTAATGTTGCTGTAATGAAATATCACCAATTGCTGGGTAGCTTAAACTAAGAGAAATTTATTAATCATCTCACAGTTCTGGAGAGTAGACATCCAAAGAGCATCGCTAGACTCTCAAAATTTTAGGGGAGAATATTTCCTTGTCTCTTCTCCAGTTATTCATGAACCTGAGGCATTACTTGGTTGACTGTGAATTAATTCCAGTCTTTGCCTCTGTGATCACATGGCCTTCTCCTTGTTTGTGTCATCTGTTTCTTACAAACACACCAGTTACATGAGGTTAAGGGCCCAGCCTACACTTGTATGACCTCATTTTACCTCAAGAAATTTTATTCGTAATAGTTTCATTTCTAAATAAAAGCACATTCTTAAGTGCTGGGGATTAGAAATTCATCCTATTCTTTGGGGAGGATGCAATTCAATACGATAATGTATACTATACACAAAAGCAAGCATGAACTCAGTCTAACATGAAATTTTAAGTGTAACAAGCATAGCTCATTCAATTGATTGATGCAGGTGATGGTAATGGCAGTTCAGAAAGACTTTAAAATCAGGTAAACATGTATAAAGTCTCAAAAAAAGTGGTAATAGCAGTTTAGAAAGACTTTAAAATCAGGTAAGCATGTGTAAAATCTCCAAAAAAAATGAAGGACTTTATTTCTAGACAACTAAGCATCATATCACAATTCTTCCCAGGAAGCAGTTATATGTTAGAGTCTCATTTCAACTAATGGAAAATAATAGGACGTGGCTTGGTATTCTTATTTTTGTCAGCACAATGCATATGGTATGTCCAAGTTGTTTTCTGCAGTTTAGTGGAATGGCTGACACCTGTGACATTCAAACAATGAGCCTGGCCTTCATTAGGGCATGCTGTTTGCTGCTACCCATGTCTCAGTTGATGAGCATGTTAATGGTTTGCTGGCATTCTGTCGGTCGTTTCTGACCAACATGCGGTCCTTAATTATTTTCATACCTACCACCCGAATGCATTAATTAACCCCCAAAGCAATTCTTTTTTTTTCATTAGCTCTCAGACAGGAACCAGTCAATTCACACTCTAAGATTTTTGAAGTCTTTAGTAATTTCTCTTTTTAATCACAACTGTGACTTTCCAACCTCTTAGCGCATAAATTTAAAAAATTCATTCCTAAAATAATAGTTTTTGGGGAAATATTTAGTATTTTTTTCTATTATTTAAGATGTTTTGTTTCAGTTTGCTTTTTTAAAAAATTAAGCAATGCCTTATCTACCAGAATAGCACTCCTTAATAAGTAGCATTTATGAATTATTTAAATATCTTTTATTTTGATAAATTAAATAAATTGTCATCTTAACCATTTCTAAGTATACAATTCAGGAGTACTAAGAGTATTTACATTGTTTTTTGAACTTAATATTTTAATATTTTAATAATTCTACATTATTTTATGCTAGCATATTGTTTGTGCGTGTGAAACAAATTCCTCGATAGTTTTTTTTTTTAGTTGATGTGCATATACTTTGTCAGGTAAGATTGGTGTGCTTATTTAAGGTACAATTGCATAAAGATATTAACTTTCAAATTGTAACCCAACAGAGGTCACCCTCAAATACAAATATGCATTTTAATACCAAATTTCCACTAGTATAAAATAGTCTTATAATCTAATGATTGAGGGAAAACTACAGAGCTCAGTCAATCATTGCTGGTGAGTTAATTGTGTCACTGTAGATACTGTCTGAACATGAGAAATAAGATCCATTTATGGTGATTGAAACAACAGAGGCCCTCAAAAATATTAACCCCTTCTATAGGTTGAATCTGACAGCAAATACATGTTCTTAAGTGTTCTTGGTGCCAGGGACCTTAGTAATTAAGGTAGGAGTTTCTTATATTAAGTTGGACTCTATCTTCTTTCAAAAGGCTAAGTGCCTCCAGTTTAAACATTATTGCAGTCTGACAGTTCTTTCAGCATTTAAAAACTGACACCATGGTTTACCTTCATGCATCCAGATTTAATAGGCCTATGCCCTCAGTGGAATTTCCAGAAGGGGACAGATTATCAGGCTTCTCTCCTGTTTTCTTGTGGATACGATTAAAGCTTGTCATTTTCCCATTCAAAATTTGCTGCCCAAAATGAAAATGTCTTTTTGTATCTGGACACGTAGTGCAAGGCTACCATCTCCACTGAGCAGGAACCTTTTTTGTTATAGTTTGGAAAATAAATCCACATTATTCCTTTGAAAGCCAGTATCATCTCATCTTGTTAGGGACAGTTAACATTTTGTAAGAGGGTGCACCCTGGTGGAGCAGCAGTTAGGTCAATCTCCCCTGAAGGATATATGCCCCATACCCTTAGGTTTAGATCCTGGCTTGGGGGAGGGAGTGGAAAAACTAGTGTAAACAGCAAAGTGAAAATAAAATAATAATGCTTCTTCCTCCTTAATCCTGCTGTCTGCCTTCAGCTTTCCTTTTAATACGCACACACACATAATTTGAAAGTGAACTTATTTTATAAAACCGACAGTCTCTTACTGACAACTGTTCCCTGGAAACAAGTGAGAAAAACAACTAGAAACAATCCCTTGTAGTGTGTGCTATGTTCTTGTTATTAAAAATGGAGATCGTGTTCCTCATGAAGTACTCTATGAGTTCACTCCTCGCTGTAGAAGTTCATATTCTAAGGCACAGATATATTTAATAATATTTATTTTAAGTTACATTTTAATTCTAAACTTAAAGAAGCTTAAATGAACATTAAATACATTTCTATATGATAAATGAGGATTATCTTACTATACATTTTGCATGAAGCATATAAATTAGCATGAAATTTTTCATGTGTCCCCTACATTGACCATCTCGTTTATTTTAAGTAATATTTTAATAAAATAAGGTCATTTTCTATCTCAAGATATTAATATAATTTTGGTCAATGATTTAAAGGACATGTAACTCTCTTACTTCAATTATTCAAGTGCCGCATATGCCTCTGAAAAACTCTAAAAGCAATTGCCTGGCCGTTTACTGGGACTCAAGTAGAAGTTCCACAGTGTGTAGAACAGTAGAAGAAGTTATTTGGAGTTTTATGCTGATTCTGTTGACTTCATTTCCATGTAACCTTGTATGATTTACTCAAATTTTTGAGCTTTGTTTTGCCCTTATCTATAAGAAGGAGTGAAACTATATCTCTGACTTCCAAAGTCTAGACAATTTACATCTCCTAGGGTAAATCTACAGCAATTTATGGAATTTGAAAAGCCAGCACAATATAAAAACCTACTCACCTGTTGATATTTGTGCTTTAATCTGAGGGTAGAGAGAATTTCGAAACTATAGGAATTTTTAGTTTTGTAGTAAAAGTAGAACATTTATTAAACTATTTAAGAGAGTTTCTGCCTGCTATAACACACATGTTTTAAAATGGAACTTCTCTTATTGATTTTAAATCCTAGTAATATTTATTAGGGTAAGAAAATACAATATCTTCTTTTTAAAAATGCTAAATTTCAGTGCACCCTGGTGCTTAAGGTGTTACATTCATACTTGGGAGCAGTCCACACACAGACCAAGGATTGGGTTTGCTGCCTGGGGAGTGAAAGGAGGCAGTAACAAAAATTAACAACTCAAAAATAAATTATTTTATTTTATTTTATTTTATTTCTTATTTCTTATTCTTATTATTCTTATTTATTATTTATTTCTTATATATTATTCTTATCTTATTTTTCTTCTTCTTTCCTGCCTGCTGCTGCCTGCCTTCATTTTTACATGTCTTCCTTTCTCTTAAAAAAAATGAATTCAAAGAAAGATTCTGCTATTCTATTAGAGTAATTTTAAGTGGGAAAAATAATATCAGTAAATTCCACCAGAAGAAAACCATCTTAAATATATGCTCTTCAGGTTTACCAAGTCTCATTAATAATCTTCATTTCATTTTTTAGCTCTTGAGATACTGAACAAGTCAAAGCAGTAAAAACATTAATGGTAGTTGCATTTAACCATGCTTCATAACACAAAATTTCCTGAATTTAATTTAAAATCAAGGCCTTGTGATGTAAAAATTACTCTTAGCTTTGCTTTTAGGAGAATTAGTGAGCATTCTGTCAAGTACTGTGACTTGTTTATGCTTTGCAAATTTGATAAGGTATTATATTACTTTCCATTTGTAGTTTCTGAAGTGTGAATACAAAATTTTATCTGGCAATTATTCTCAGCCAAATAAAATAGCTCTAAAGAAGTATCATAAAATATGTACATTATTAATAATATATTTTCTAAGATTATGTTTTAATGTGTGTCACATAGTTGCCATGCATTAATTTTGAAACTGTAACCTCGATATATGTACATATATAAAATTTCATAATATATACGAATATACAATACATATGCATATGTATTTTTTCATTATGCACATTGCAATTGATATTCTGATTAAGTTCCTAGCAACAGAGAACCTGCCAATATTGCATCTCTGCCTACTTATTTATTTTAGTAAGTAGCTATATTAAGACAGATGTTCAAGCTTGTCAAACTATAAACCTCAAAAGTAGATATGTCTTTTATCTGCAGTAGGTCTTATATATCAAGGCTCTATTAGTTTGAAGTATTTGCCAAATAATAAAGACAAATAAAACTAGAAGAGAGGTATAAAACTGATGATCCACAGACTGAATTCTGCTCACATAGGTACTTCTTTTGCTTTCACAATTTATCCAAAAGGAGTGATGAAATTTTTTTCCTAGTCAAAGGCTAACCATCAATGATTAGCAACAGGAAGGAAGCAGTCTTCCATTCTACAGTTCGAACATGCAAACAATTGACTGTAGCAGGACAACTGTTCCCTTTACAAGGACTTGTTGTCTAGACCATCCTACCCTGACAGACTCAGTATTTTATCTTCCAGTCCATGGGCATGTCTGAGTCTTCTATCCCATAGATAGTAATCTATTCTTATGTTCTTTATGCACCTTTTTGAATAGTACTCATCAATTTTATGATTACTTGGTAATTGGTGTGATTACAAATAACCAAGGGCAGAGTCTGCCTTCTTGCAGGATTTTCTTTCTCATCTAAAGCTGATATTTTTTTTTCCTTTTTTTTCCTTTTTATCTTCCTTAAGATAAAATCATATCAAAGTTGTATTAAGCTTTTTCTTTTCAACTGTCTCTTAACTTTGAGAATGGAGAAAGGGAAGGAGAGCTCTCTATCTTCCTAAGGATTTTGGTTTAGAGGGTAAATAATGGCGGTGAAAGGAAAACCAGGGCAGAGTGAAGATAGGCACTTCTTCCCCCATCAACACATAAAGAATGTGCTTCAGGTTCCTGTTCGAGAACATAGCAGAAATTAGAACTAGAAACCAAGCCTAAAGATAGTACAAAAAGTTAAATGTGGTGAGAAATGTGTCACAAGCTACTATATTCATATACTTGTCAGAGGGTTGCAAAGGCAATAAGAAAAACAATGCAGTATGAACAAAGATACAACTCAAATTAACCTTCCTTTCTCTATTTCTCCATTAGAATAATTTTAAACTCACTACTGTTTAGATTCATGAGTGAATTCTCTTAGTCTATTGAGACTGTTTGACATAGGATGCATTCAACAGACAAACTAGTCATCTCTATTTATTTTATGTATATGATAACTTTATGAATATCACAGTGCTGATTTCAGTTTCTGTCACATGAAATTCAATTATAGACAACTGACCTTTGACTTTAAACACGTACCTCATTTAAAATAAGTAAATGTGCAACTTTTAGCTAAAATTTCTTCCATTTTGAGGCTACAATATAAAGATATTAGTTTCCGTTTATCATTACCAGAATAAGAAATCCTTTTTTAATTAAAAAGCTAATTTTCTAATCACAAGAACTGCTCTACAGTCTGCATAAGTTGAAATATGAGTTTAGTTGATCAGTCACTCTGGAAGAACTGTCCTTTTTTTGAAAAGAACTTACAGAATTTATTAATAAAATCAAAAGTAGTATGAGTGACATAAATGGATGTCAAGGTATAATGATATGCATTCAGAACTTATATAAGCTTTTAAATGGATTTTATTGAAAGAGCATTGCATTATAACATTAACTAGGCGTAAAGTATATACTCTAATGAATTTACATCTGTATATAATGCAGTAAGTGTATCATTATTTCCTTTTTTCCCCTTTGTCTTAAATAAAATAATCTCAGGATTTGGGGACTGACAAAATAACTAAATTTTAAGTAATTTTATAATTGAACAAAATGATTTTTGCTAATCAGAAAAAATCCATCAAAATCAGCTGTTTATGCATCAAATTTAAGCCAAATTAATTTGAGAATGACTATTTAAACAATATTAATTTTTCTGAATAAATTATCTAGAACTACAACAATTATATGAAAAAAATGTAGCTCTTTAATTGTCCGGAAGGGGCATATTTAATGTGTTCTAAGCATGTTAAGCAGCAGATAATTTCAACTCTGAAAGTAGTAAATTAGTGTAATTTATAGGCTTAAAGTAACTGACTTTTATTTTTTAACCACTCTGTGTACATGTTATTGTATACGTTACTATATTTCTAACTCTAATCCAGTGTTTTCCAAATTATATTGTGCCTAAGAATCACCTATAGGTTTGTTAAAACACCTGTATCTGATAATAACCTCAGAAATTTTAATTCAGTAGATTAATACTGAGGTTGCCATACTTTGAGATCGCTGCCTTCTTTAAAGTTCTCCATATCTCTAAGAGGGATAAGTTGTATCCTAACTCAACTTCTGAGTCTCTTCCACTGTTGTTTTGTTGTGTTCTTCCAATTAGCGATTTCAAATGTTCTGCTAATTATTTCATTTCAGTAAAGTTTTTCCTTATTAAAGAATGTTTGTATTTTTTGCTATCTTTTGACTTTCTGCCTCAGAGATTGTTAAAACATACATATATACATGTATACATACATACATGCGCATATATTCTTTACCTGCAACTTCTTTTTAATATGATTGGTTTTGTTTCTATCTTTAAAAAAGCCTTATTTATGATTCACAAACCATTTACCCATTCAAAGTATATGTCTGTGTTTTCAGTATATAAACAGATACTTGAAATCATCACCACAGTTAACTAGAGAAGGTTTCAAACTTCTTCCTAAAGAAACCTCATGTCCTTCAGCTATTGCTCCTCTAGGTGTAGTTCAGAATAGCTTTTCTAATTTCACAGAGTTTGCTCTCCTCCTGATTTCACTATCTTCAAAAATTTGATATCTTAAGTTCTGAGTTTTCTCTGTTCCCAATTCTCAGCTTTATTGTAACAGTCTCTTTCTTGTGTCATCAATTTTATTTCATTCTCAGCAATTTCCTCTTGGTTTGGGGCTCTATCTGAGGAGCTCTATGTGGATTTGTGTCAAGAGTTTAAAGGGGGCCTATCTATAACTCCAGCTCCTTGAGACCTAATCATGGGCATTTTGTTTAAAAGTGTTCTAGACTATAGATTGGACATGGGCACTCTCAGTTTTAGCTCTTGTTCTTGATTTGGTGTGTAGAGTTTTTCAGTAACTGGCTCTTGGCAGGTGATGATTTCAGTTTTGTGTGAAGACCCATTGCTTTCCTTTGCTTTCTCCAACACAGATAATGAAAGTAGAGATTATTGCTCCTGCTTGTATTATGACATTTATAGAAATATTTTATGATAAACCTTTGTTGTATATGTTGTCCACGAGTTTTTGATTAGATTTCTTAGTTAGTTTGTAAATTTTATTTTGCTTTGTTATTGTTTGTGTGAATTCAGAGACATTAAATAACTCTGCTATAACTATATTCTTTCCACAATCTAATTGCTATTTTGTTGATGTGAGGAAAAAATTGTACTTAAAAACAATTAGGTAAAAGAGTTGAAGATATTCTGTAGATAATTATAGGTAATTCTAGTCCAAAAGTTAATAATTTCCAAATACAGGAAAAATACAACCAAGTTTTAAAAGAATTTTAATTCACTTGAAGTTAAATATGCTTTTCTGTTGTTTGGGACTTATAACTCATTTAATAACATCAGTTTCCATCATATGACCAATTGCTGACTCTTATTTCTGGCTAATCTTAATAAAGCTAACTCAAGTCAATTCTACAATGAAGTCTTTATTTTTTGTTTTGCTGTTTTTTATATTATTTTTTGCTTTCAATGTTAGTCATTTATTGATGTTGAGTTTAGCATAAATGACCTAGGTGATTTTCTCTTCATTTTAATTACATGAAGTAACATTTAATAACTATCAACATATATTTTAAATGTTATTTGTAATAATTTCTAAAAGTAAGACATTTAAACTAGATTACTTACTTCCCTCACATCATTTATCTGTTAGATAATGTATAATTCTGTAGTTTCTATTTCTTTCCCAATGCCATATGTGAAGAACAGAAGCCCCATGAGAGACACAATCCTCTAGATAGTGTTTGAGATGCAAGTGAGAATGATGTTATTTATAGGGATAACCTTGACTGTAATTCATAAAAAGTATATCATTCTCGCACAGTGGTACCTTAAATAGTGTTTGTAACAAATTACCTGAGCACATCCCTATGACTGATTACAAAACGCCAATTTGTCACTGCACTGTGGCTGAAAACCACTGGATTACAACACGCTGACCTTTTCAATGGCTTTTCTAAAAGGTTTGTTCAAATCTTACATTTTAAAGGAAGCTCCTTCTGTGTATTATAAAATGTCATCATAATTTGTCTTCACTGTTGTAGGTACTTTTATTTACTCAGGGGAATTACCTTGCCTCAGGAAGAAGATTTTTGTTCCTGTCATTCTTTACTTCAACAGAGAATAATTTATACAGAATACCTTTCTAGTAACCATTTTAAACTTTATAAACATAGACTTATTAACACAAAGTTCTCTTTTGGTACCAGAAGAGTCATTTGTGACTGATGGAGTTTGGCAGTTCTGCTGAGTAGTGATGATATTGTAAATAGATGGTCTTTTCTGATACTAATATTCTCTGGTTTGTTTCTCTTGAATTTTACAAAGTAAATGAATATATGATTAGAACTTCACTCTATTATTTACTGATTAAAACATTTTTCTTTTCTACAGGAAAGGTGCAAGTAGGAATGAAGTCTGGGAGTCTTTAAGATGTATTGGACTAAGCCACAGGGGGCTTATCTGCTAGGCCACCATGGCATGACACTAACTGAAAACTATTATTATAAGATCAAAGAAACTTTAATTTTAGAAAAAATTCAAAATGGATACAATTCTACTTCTTGACTGGCATAAACTTTGGATAGTCAGGGAGCTAGAAGGAGAGAATCCAGCTGACTGTGTTTTTGTATGTTTAACTATTGCATAGTGTCAGCTGCAAAACTATTTTGTTTTGCAAGGAAATATGTTTTGCTCATGCTGATGATTACCCATTCATCATCTTTTACAAAGATTTTCTTCACCTGTAATCAGTTATCATCTTCATAAAGTGTTTTTACCCAAGCAGAGTTTAATAAATACATACAAACATGGCTACATCAAAGTGGAAGTATGTATTATGTTATTTAATACAAACATCGTTGTTATAATTAATTTCATATACCTTTCTCCATTTTAAAGATAAAACAATAAGAACATAAAGATCAAACTCCTTGGTAGTAAGTGAAACTGCACTTGATCTGATGCGAGGATTTTTTTTTTTATTGCCAAAACTCAATCAAAATTCCAGTCTATAGTCATATGAAGTTTATCATCAATTTTCATTAATTGTTTGATGAAGGGATAGAGCTGACTGCCATAATTCAATATATTACTCTCTGGAGAAAAATAAAATATTTTTAAATTACAGACTTCAGATTTATTTTACAAATAATTTATACAGTTTTTTAAAAATTAACATCTGGTATCAGTCACCCTTGCCACAGGATCTGTGGTTTCAAGTTTCACCCCACAGATATGCCTTTGACTGTACTTATAAGAAAATCAATATATCAAAATGTTATTAGTCAGCTTAACAATCTTCTTAAGATTTTGAGACTATCAGCTTGATGGTATTCAGAACTGAAACACAGATCTATTCAGTGGGGGGGAAATTTTCCACTAGAGACATGCACCCTACCTTCAAACACTTGACCACCCACATTGGACACAAGATGCTGAACAACAGAGTTGCTGATGTTCCCTGGGAGATTTGTGCACTTTCATCATCATGGCATCTAGAAAGCACTGCTTATTGTTCCTAATCCACATTATGGAACAGACATTTGGATTTTATTACGAGAATCTAGTTCTTATGTTCACAGTCAAACTATAAAGAAGACTAGGAAACTGAATATTTGGATTTTCTAATTTCTATCATTCAGATATGTTCTGCCTTCCATTTAGACTTAAAAGTTCTTTAAACAAAAAATGGATGCTGAGATATTAGATAAACTAAAAGGAAATAACTGATACAATGCTTCTCTTTTTATGCCAGGGGATTTTTATATCTGCTGTTTATTTTACTTTTACTGGTGTGGATACTGCAAATTCTGAGGAAACTGAAGAGAAGCTGACACTTTGGTTACCATTTAAAATTCAAAAAAGTCCACATAATTAATTTCTCTCAGTATTTCAAACTCTTTGTGTGCGTGTGTGTGTGTGTGTGTGTGTGTGAATGCTCATCTGTGTTCAAAAGGGAATTTCATAATCATTTTCAGAATCCAGATTTCTTAGTCTCCCTTTGGCTTCTTTGTAGAAGAGAAAGAGAACTCTTTCCATTAACAGTAGTCTATTTATGAAATAATTTATTTGATTTTGAGAGACTAGTAATCAACTTGCCTTTAATACTTGTAGAGTAAATGTACCAATCTCTTCAAGTTTCTACACTGAGCTGGTCCTGAAGCCCCAAATATTTTTAATAATATTTAATTTTCTTTTTCGACAACTGGAAAATGCAAAAATTTCTTTGATTTTGACTTTTTTAATCTTCTGTATTGCTTTCCGGACTCTGATTTCTGTCAAAATGTCAAATAACAACGTTGCGTTTATGCCCTGCACCTGGAGGTCATTCTGGTTCAGGTTCAAATCCAGTCACCTGCCAGGATTTGGAAAAGTTCCTTTTTGGCCTTGGGTCACACTCAAGCTGTGTATTCTCAAAAGCCTCAGAAAATTTTTGAAAATGGAATGGAGGATTCAGTCAGAGATAAAAGCCCTCAGTATGGTTTATGATTGCCGGAGAGAATTCACTATCGCTATTATAATCTACTAACAAACATTTCACTCTGAAGGATGCAGAAATGTACATATTCACAAAAAGTAAACACAAAATGTTTATAAAAAAAAATCATTTACCATAACCAGAACTGGAAAATACCAAGTTGTCCCATCAATGTGATAGCTGATAAATATATTATGTTGCATTTAGTAAAATGAACACTAAGCAGCAATGAGAATGAACAAACTATTATTATAGCAGCAACACAGATGAATGGCACACAAAAAATTTTGAGGTCGAAGAGGCAGGAAACAATGAGTATATACTAAAGGACTCTTTTATTTTTACTGTTAAAATAGGCAAAACTGATCTATGCTAATAGAAAAAATAAAAATATTACCCTTGAGTAAGTAACTGAAATGTTAATATGAAGAAAGTGTTAGTTATTCATGTTGCATTTCTTGATGTGGGTGATATTTTTTACGGAGTTGTTCACTTTATACAAAGCTGTCAAACTGAACACAGCTTTGTGCTCTTCTGGATATATGCTGTCTTTCATTAAGAGTTAATATATACATCCTTAAACTCTAAATCATCCACATTGATAAATGTGAATATTGTTTTACTCTCAAAGTTGTGGTATTACTCTCTAGATCACAGTAACTTAGTGTTTTGATTGCTTGGAACATCATTACTATGTTCTATACGCAATCCGTTTAGTTCCTTTACTAAACTGTGTCTAGTAATGAACTGTAAATAAATCATCTCTGTATGGCATCATTCAAAATGAAGTAATGTAACACAATCAATTTTACCTGCTTTTCATACAAAAGTGAAAGACATGCTATCTGAGAAAATCAATGGTTTAATAATGCACAAAGCGACTCTCTCCTGTGCTTGCTCTTCACTCAAATTTTCTAGAGACAACCATATAATTGCCAGATATTATCATCAGTCTTTGTAAATGTTAATTGCATATATTATATTTGAATATTAGGAGATGAATATGTGTCCTTACAATACTTGCACCTCTCCTATTATATTCCTATTATTCCTTATTGCACTTACTTAATTAGATGCTAGACTTTCCACTTGAATGAAAGTTTCATCAGAGACTATGCACCTGTATTGTTCATTGTTTCACCTCCAAAACTGTCCACATTAAACGATACATATTAGATATTTAAATAGTGTTTTAGATGACTGGATGTCATAGAGAAAATAGTAAGATGCATATAGAGCTGATGACTATAGAAACATTGTTAGAATTAGAACCTCATGCCTATTACTCCTTGTAATTGATGTAATCTCTAACTTTAATTTACTCGAAGGACAGACAAACAATGAAGGACAGACATAAACAATGAAGCTGATGACACAAGGAGGATATAAAAGTTGAAAAAATAGTCATAAGACTGTGGCGACATGCTTTTGAGATAAAACGTAACGTACGGTTACTACTTGGATGAAAACTGGACTTCAAGAATACAGAAGATAAGGCTGTACTACCCCTACAGAATAACTGACTCCTTCTAAGCAGGTCCATAGTATTTTAAGGCATGAGTCACAGTGACCTCTTTTGTGTAACAAAGCAATAAAATTTATATTCTTTATCTACCCAAACTCCATCTCCTCATTCCTGATTTGGCCCCGAGGAGCAGAGACCGCTTTCAGTAACATGTGTAGTAATCCAAGTAGAGAACTCATGTAGGAACATCTTCCAGGCTTTTCTGAGATTAATATGTTCTTTTAAATCCCAAATCCTGATGACAAACAGTTCACAAAATGGGGAAAAGAAAAAAAAAATTATTTAATATTTTCTTCCGAGAATTAAATCATAATTGTAAACATGAAGACCACTGTTTGAAGGAATCTGCTAATAGCAAGTCAAGTGCAAGAACAAGAAATGTTGATATACATTAAAGATCAAGATCACATTTTGAGAACTGGGATGGAAGCACGTAGAAAATAATTGGTCATCATGGAATCAAACAGTCTTGTAGCTGTTGGCAAGTTAAATTATATATTTGTGATTGTATTTGCTGCTAATAATGCAAATTAGAAGGTGATATATATATATATATAAATCTTATGAATAGCAATAATAAATTTAAGACGCTAAGTAAATATTTCATGTTGACAGTTTTAACATGGTTCTGTATCTGACTGTTACTTTGCTAAAAGACCAGAATGTTGTTATTTAGGACTTGCAAGAAATTAACATGCTTCAAAGATAGTTTAAAAAAATACTACTACAAGTGCTACTAAAGTCCTTGCTTTTCCCTTTATAAATAATACAAAATTTTGAAAATTCAGGATTTTAAGAATTCCTAAGAATTTCTGGAGATTCCAATCTTTGTTCTTAAATTCTGAATATTATTAATCTGATGGACATTTGGAAAGAGTAAATACACTGAAGTACTTGATATTTAAATATACTACCTATTTAAAAGTAAATCCCAGTTATGAGGTATAAATAATCTACAAAGCAGAATATACTAAGTAAATCTGACAGTAAGAAATTAACTCCAAAGTTAGAGGCAGAATTCAGAAGGGTGGATGTGATGAGCTTTGGGGGAAAGAGGTATTTGGGATTCTAAGTATGGGTCGCACTGAAATAAGTGGGAAAAGGAATAAATGGAGGAGGTAATTTTATACAAGAAGGTTGGAATGACCAGTTCTATATAGGAAAATAATTTTGTGGATAAATTACTTCACAAGCATTTCTTGTTCACTTTCTCATGAGAGTTCATATTATGAGATGGAACTTTGAAAACCTTGACAAAAGTTAAAAATAATTTGTTTTGGTACTGGAACAATTGTTGAATATCAGTACTTGAAAGCGTCATAGTTGCTTGGGATTTCCCTAAAGACTACTGGAGTTTGGGAGAAATTGTAGAAAAATTTTTTGTGTAACACATTTCTAGAAGCTCTATGCACGTAAGTCTAATGTTTATAATAATTAAAATAATTCACATCCCACTTTGAAGACATTTCTTGAAGCTTAATCAATATAATTATTAATCATTAAAATATCTTTAAACTATCTCAACACAGAAAAAAATCTGTAATATGGGTAATATCATTTAAAATCCAATGATAACTTATAATGATTTAAACATAATGTGAAATACATATAATACCAAATTTATTCATTTATTTGTTAACATGCATTCATCAAATACTTAATGGTTCCTTGATATTTCCCAAATATTATGTTGTTGAATAATTTTTTAGAATCCTTTATAGAGTGTCTGAAGTGGGAGAATGAATTTTTCGGAGGTAAAGGTAGAGATCAGTGTGGTAAGACAGATTGAGATGACTCGGGGGAGTGATATAAGAAAGAATATCTGATAAGGGCATGGTGATGGTTGGGTAGGTTACAGGTTGAGTAGGTTCTTGAAGGACTTTGAGTTTTACTCTAGTTGAGATGGGGAAATGTCCGGAAAGTTTTAAAGAAAAAGTGACATGAACTGATTTGTGTTTTTGAAGATCACGCCTATTCATTTGAAAATAGATTATAGGAATAAAATAAGTGAAAATAGAGAGACAAGTTAGACAGATTTTACAATAATCTGGGGAAATAATGCTGAGGGGTTGGCCTAAGATGATGGCTGCAGTGGAAACTGGCAGCATGTGCTCTTATCATGGGTATATTCTTAAAGCAGAGAATCAGTCACAATTCCTGATACATTGCATATGAATGATGAGAAAAGAGAATAATCAAAAATGACTACAAGTTTTGGTGAGGCAAACGTTACCATCAACTCTCATTTAAGATATTCCGAGTAAACAAGAATTTGGAAGAAAGATTTATACTTTAATTGAGAAATGAAAAGTTTGAGATGTCTGCTAAACAAAAAAAATTAAGTTTTAGCCAGTAAAGTATGACTTCAAATCATTAATTTCCTTCAAACATAATATATATGCAAGAATTTACCTATGTCCTGTTTAAAAATCAGGCAGTGAAAACAATTTACAATTAAAATTTGTTATTTCAGGAATCCAACACAGAAAAATTACATTTGAAATGCTTACAAAGTCACTGTTCAATTACTTTTTTTCAGAATTTCCTTTTTGGTAAGTATAGCATCTAAAAAATTTACATTTCTACATACTTTTTTTAAAATCACACACAGATGTTCAATGTAAAGTTGTACCTGTAAGATTCAGAAATGCCTAATTATGTGGTAGAAATAACATAAGTAATATAAACTTACTCTCTTTTCTATTTTTCAGAGCTTTTGTTCATTTCCTTCTTCAATTTGTCCGACATCATCCTTTCTATTCCCTTCATTTTCCCCACAATTTTACTTTAATTGAACATTTATTATATTCCAGGCACTAAAATAGTCATTTTAAAGGATACAAAAGAAATGTTATAGGTGAATTTAAATAATTGAAAACTTATTAGAAGATATAAATCATCACCTTTGTCACATGTAGCAAAAAGGTAAAGAGGCTGGGTGGAAGGAGAAAAATGCAGATAGATCTATTTTTTAATGTTATCTTATCCTTATTTTAATCTTATTTAATAAAATTTATGTGGAGAAATAATGGTCAGCTATAGGATTTATATGAACCACAGGTTCCCTATGGCACACCAAAATTTATCATCAAATTAAGTCACTTATTAGTGATAAGAACAAAATTTTAAACTTTCAGTATTTTCTACAAGAAAATAGAGTAGAAATAAAGTGCAAGGTGAATTGAAATCTTTTTATCTATATAAAAATTAAATACATATCATGTTTACATGAGTCTTGAAGAATTCTGTAGAGTCCATTTATTTACATAAATAGCGTATATGATTTCATAAAGTCCTTGACATTCCTATTATTAATATCTGAATGACATAAGATGTTGTCCTTAACTCTTATTTGCCACTTACTGGTTTAATAAATTCAGAAACTGAACTTGTCCTTAGCCCCAAGAATACAAGATAAACAAAATTCAAAAATGTCACTAGTTTGAATAAAATATATGTATCCTTAGAAGGCCTATTTATCTTCACTAAATATAATGATCTTCTGGACTGAAGAAAGAAATACAGACTCATGAATATGGGTGAGTTTTTACAAAGTAAAGTGGACCAGAATTTTGTAGTGAAGGAATTCAAATAATTCAAACAATTTACTGAGTCCAAATTATGTGAAAATTTTGATATGGTTTCTTATTATGACAAAAGTGTATTGATATATGTAACTCAGAAATGAAATATTAGCATCTACATCACTGTTAACAGTCACATTGGTAAACTGCGTATTGAAATTATGACCTTCCACAGACTCAAATCCTACCTGACTAATTTGATAAAATTTCCAGACTTCAATCAGCATATAACTATACTGGATTAGCCTAAAATAAATAATATGGCTGTGACTCACTGGAAAGATACCAATGGACAAATATATACGTATTTCCTGAGAGGTTTAAGATTTACTACAAAAACAATTATATTATGAAAATGCAAAGTCAAATTTCAGCCCTCTGAGATGGTAGATTTATGACCTCTTCTTACTTCAATACATTTTGTGAATAGTCTGTTCAGATCTAAGTAAAGTTTTAATTTCATTGTGATCTTAAAGACTTAGTTGGATCATGAACAAGGATTTAGCCTGAACCAAAGCCTGTATCCGCATGCTTCTTCACGTGTATCTTTTCCTGGTCTGGCTTTGCCATGATTTCCACATATAGCACAAGCTGTGCTTTAAGCCACTGGGTTTTAGTCAAGCTACTTTTCTGTCTTCAGTCTATTTCTGATCTGTCTATACTTCTTTATATGACAGCTGCCACAGCTTATTTCGGAAACAAATCCATGCAATTTCAGCGCATGACTGTTTGAATGTTTCCACTGTTGCTTCTCTTAAAATGATCCAACACACACAAATGAGTTTTTTTTTCTTAGAAACTGCCTGATAATAACTAACATTCTCAGTATCGCATGCTAAATTCTCTATATGAACAATCAAGTTTTTTTTTTTTTTTAAATTTAGGTAAGTTACTAGAGACAGAGTTCTTTAAGTGGCTGTCTGGTAAACTCAGTTCTCAGTCTCCCAGTTTTGCTCAATCAGGAAGTTACTTGTAAAAATGAGTACAGCTTTCAAACAAACTATGCTTCTCATTCCATTTTTCAGATGTGTTCCAGAGTACCTGATTCCTGACTCAGCACTGAATGTGTATACTGGGTTAAGAGGTGAGCAAATAACTGACGTATTAGGCCTTACATTGTTAGGTCAAAAGGAGCCATGCCTAGTCCCAGTAGCTATGACTGAGCATGAGAACATCTAAAATTCCTGGCTTTTCATTTGGATTCATAGGCTAGATAGTATTTGGGGTTGTCTCCTTTAGGGAAGGAAAAAAGTGTGTTTTTTGTGTGGAACAAAAGAAGACAAACATTTAATGATAACATGGCAGAAATATGACAGTAAGATAGTGCTTACTAATGTTTTCCATCTCTTTTTCAGACAGATTAATAAAGGTCACTTCTTAGCTCATTTTTAATTAGGTGGGTGCTTAAAATCCTGAATTCCAGTCTATGGAATGTGAATAGAAGTGAGATATGCTGCCTGTATATCCAACCCATAAAAGTCTGTCAGATACTATTTACCTTTTTTCTGTTATGCCGCAAAATTGAAGGTCCAGTGTTGGAATTGAACAGTGGTGCCACAAGATGGAACGAGCTAGGGACTTTGAATAACTTCTTGAACATAGTTCCTTAGCCCCCACTTCCCAAACCAGACTGGAGTTAAGCCACTGATATTTGAAAAATAAGTTTTAAGTGGTTAGGATGTTTGAATGCACACACACACACACACACACACACACACACACACACACACACACTCATTTAAATTTGGGGCAGCCTGAGATATCAGAGGCACATAATTTTGAAATAAATTATATAAAAACCTGCTCTTAGAAATGAGTTTAAAAGTCCATATTCTCTTTGTCATTCAAAAAAGAAAAGAGATCAAGCCAGTAAGAGTGAAACTTACAAGGAATAGGTTGTGTATGATAATTTAAAAAATTTAAAAAAATATATATTTACACTCCTCCTATCCTGAAGACCCAATCTAACAATGAGAAAGACAAAAAAAGTCTAGGATAATTTGTATAGAATAATATAGCACATATGACATATAATATTCTATATATTTAATGAGATTAAAACACAGTTAAAGTGTTCAATACAACAGAATGCTTTTAAATAAAGAAACAGGAGTGTAAAAATAGTATATCACCTTGGTCAAATCTGTCGTGTGTCTACTGTAGAAATCAGGATATGTCTAAAATGCTAGGATTTAGGAGTTATTCAAGAGACATGGGCAGAACTAGCAGTGTGGTAAATCTTAAGGAATGTGGAAATGCCTGGCTCCTGGGGAAGAATCCTAAAATAATTATGTCCAAAACACGAGTATCCATATGATAGACTGAACTATAGAAGTGAAGGGGACTCAGTTGCCCAAGGGCCTTCAAGGGATCCTTGAAGGCTGTCAAAATAGAGTTTAGTCAAGAATAAACTTTCACGTGTATAGATAGATTCTTTGATAAGTCATTGCTTCTTTTTCATTACCACTTCTCCTATGATAATGAACTTGAGAGAGGTTGAATCTCTGACACCTGGAGTAGTTTGTGGCAAGGGGAAATAACACAACAAATATCAATATTTTCTGTTGATATGCCTTAGTTTTTCAGACAGTATTCTAATTATTAGTGCATTTATTATTTATTTTCTTTTGGTGGGGAGAAAATTGTTAAGAAACAACAGAAATAGAACTGTATTTTCAAAATTAGAATCTGATGTAATGTATACAAAACTATGCTTATATTATTATAATTGTGGTCAACCCAAACTATTTTAATTTAATTTTTGTTTATCTACCATGGCTTTTAGGTCAGAAATTAATTTGAATAAATTATTTCAGAATAACATTTGTAATTCATTATTATCAATTATTATTTATTAGAAGTAGCTAAAATTTTATGTTTTACATTTAGGCTGAGTTTTTGAACTGATCATTTATTGAATCATCCTCTAGTGTTTAGGCTATATTCATTGCTTTTTGAAGGTTCTTAGGCCACAAGTCTTAAGGAGTTTTCTCTCCTTCACCACTCCCTCCCCCAACATGCTCATTTTCTTCTTTTCTTAAAATAAAAAAAAAAAACAAAAAAACACAGCTATATTTACAAATGTCTGAATGTCAGAGCCTTTGAAGAATCAAGGCTCTGTGGATATAGTGATACATCTGTCATTGCCTTTCTTGTTATCAATGGGATTCTAATTAGACTAATCAATTTTAATTAGTATGCTGTCATGTAGCAATATAATAAAATACTGTGTCTAGAAAACTGATCTGGCCTTGATGCTAATTACCGTCTTAGACTCTAAGCTTTATAAAAATTGGAATTGATTGCTTCCAAGCAACCTGCATTCTGTCTCCCTTCCTTTGTTTTCTCTTACTTTCTTACAAAGACAGTCTTCTACTCAAGTTGTCTCCTTAATTTATATTGTGTTTTCATTTTCAATTTATTTTAGCTAAATATCTTTGGTGTGACCTGGAAAGAGCATGACTTTTGCACTAGTCAGAGAAAACAATTCTCGCTTAAATTTTTCTTTTAAAGAAAGTATCAGATCATTTTCTCACAATCCTAAAGACTGGCTCAGAGTTAAGGCTCATAGGTTTAGACCCGGGTCAACCTCCACATGAGTCAAAGTCAAAGAGAGTTAAGACTGTGGATGGAACATATTTATGAAAACAGTAACGTTAACATTACCAAAGAAATAACAATTTTCTCAAGGGATTTGTTAAACTCTAGTTTCTCAAAGTAACATAAAATGTTTAATGTTAAATGAATGTTTCTCAGAATCAATTGATTGATGCATCCTCCTCATTCTTTGTTATTTAAATCACTTTCAAGTCAGAATAATTTGAGATAACATATTTTCTTTTAGCTTACTTAGAATACAAAGCTTGATGACTGACAACATTTTAGATTCACTTTAATTCATTAACTACCTATCTAGAATTTTACATTTGTTACTGGAAATACAATTTTAATAAATCTTCCTGCAAAAATAAATTATACTTTTTGTTCATTTTTAAGCTGTATTTATTCTAATGACGTTTGTAATCCTAAGGATTAATTCAAACAAAGATTTCTTCATCATCATAAAAGTTCCTTTTTATTATTACTGCTATAACCATGATTTTAGACATTGATGATATTCATTAACTGTCTAAAACTGGGTTTTATGGTGATCTTCAGGAATGAATCGCTCTAAAAGTTTCTATAAATCCCTATTAAAAGTATTAAAAGTCCTACAAAGGCATTGAGAACATATTAATAGTTTTATACATGTTTGTAGGAATTTATTAAATTTTACCTATAGGTTAGATTAAGAGAAAATTAAATTGAAAAGATATTGAATCAGTGATCTATTCCTTAGGCCACTGCTTCTCTCAGTGTGATCTGGTGCGTTAACCAGTCCATCAACTATTTGTTAGTAGTATACTCTGAGACAGAACTTATGCCAGCATGAAAGTCATCACACACTGTCCAGGTGAGCTGATATTTGAGTTTTCTGTTGTTGCTTAATTTTATCGAAAGAACATTGCATTATAACATTATGTAGGTTCAAGCTGTGCATTATTGTAAATCCATGTTGATATATTAACATATGAAATTTACCACCATCATTCCAGATATCCCTTCTCCATACAATGGATTCCCACCACCCATTTTTCCCAGCCCTCCCTCTTCCCTTCCTGCAGTCACTACCCTGATTTAGTTGATTAAGTCTCTTTTTGTTTGATTTAGTTCATTGGTTTTCTTGGTTTCTAAATATAGCATATGTAAATGATATCATATAAAGTCTGGCTTTCTCTTTTTCATAATAATACTTTATCAATGAAGAAAGCAGCAAATTGAGTTACATTCTAGAACAAACTCCTTCTTTCATTATGTGCTATCACTTTGAGTAGCCTTCATGTAAGTCGTTATGTACATAGTATGGTCATTCTATAGATATAAAATTCTCAATGATAAATATCTACAGAGATTACAGAATATTGATGGGGGATGTGAACTCCAATTCTCTTACCACCTTCACCTAACAGTTTCACTAGTTTTAGAACACATCATTTGTTTCATTCTTGATTAACCTTATTGGTGTTTCACTATTGAAATGTGGAATAAGCCATATTGGGAAAGAGTACTATTTATTGCTATTTAATCAGAAAAGCACACCTGACTGATACTGTGTTAAAAGGTTTGAAAGAAATGAATTTTTATTTAAAAAGTCTTTCAAGTGTTATCAAGTATTCTCTGAACATAATAAGACATAAAAATAGAAACGAGGGAAATGTATATATGTATTTGATACATACTTTCTCTGCTGAGAAATGTGTCAAATCTTATAGTCAGTAAGTTTATAAGGGGGCTAGAAGGCATTCAAGGCACTCAAGCATGAGGGGTCTATTCCAAGCTGTTTGAGGATTAGTATACCACCAGGTCCCTGCTGAGCCCTTGGTTGCTGGATGTGTACCTGCTCGTGATTATTTCTCCTCATGTATGCATAGCAACAGGAGCTGGAAAATGACCACTTGGATATCCTGATCTATATAACCCTTAAAATCCTCATCAGTCAGATACTAGTGAGACCTATACATGGGAAAGCTTCGTAAAGGGAAATAATAGCTACCTATCTGCTTTACCTATAGAACAAGGAAAAGGAAAAACACTGTGAATCACGTGGTCTCCCAGAAATTGTCAAGGGAATTAAAATGTTTCTCATAGTCCATTTATAGATCATTGTGAAAAATAATCAACTTTAATTTGTATTAGAGAATCTTTAACCCAGGGTTCTGATTAGAAAAGCAAAGGAATATCAATTAATGGAGATTTGTGCAGTAGACTGCAGAAACCAGGGTGCTGTATACAAACAAAGTGCTGTGTAAACTATCAGACAGAGTGCAGTAGGAATTAAGGGATTACAGAGAAGTTACCTGTAGCGATGGAAGAAGGAATTCTTTGCAGTCATGAAAGCGGGCACCAGGGAGAATCAAATACACAGAACAACTTGATCAGGTAAAATTTGGTATTAGGCAAACACTTTCTCTTCGGACCCTCAGATTTCTCTTCTCCCCATACTTTTCTCAAACTCAAGAGAAGCTAATTGACAGCCTAGTGATGACGTAACGATATGATGATGGAGGGAGATAGAAACTAAAGGTGAGTATTGTAAACCAGCACATGCATACCTCTTCTCATTCTAGTTTCCCAGTCCTGAAGCTATCAGAACCAAGGGAAAAGAGAAGCTTCAACTTTATATGAATTTGAAAAATTCCACATGATTGGACTTTTTTAACTAAAATTCGTGACTGGCAATAACTGGAGAGCATTTTATTAAGCGTAACTGAAATAATACGTCTGTTAGCTTTCATCTAGACAGAGAAAAATAACAAGTTCTACAAAATGGGTTTGAATGAACAGTAGGCAAGAGAAATAAATTTATGCTCAGTTTTGTATCATGTGAATTGTGCTTACTCAATACATTGAACAATTGTTCAGGAAGTTTATTTTTACTTCCAGGGAGCAACTCATGCCAAACTAATCAAAATTACATTCATACAAAAATTATATTAATTCAGTCCCTTGGTAAGGTGCTGAGGACATAGGGATACAAAAATAAATATCTTATGTTCATGAAGTTTAAGACCTTGAGTGGGAAAGGGAAGACTTTATATAAACAAAGATGTCTTAAAAAATTAAGATAAATACCAGTGCTACAAAGAATTTGGTACAAAGTGATATGATGAAAATATAGAAATTAAGGAACTTATTTTATATTGAACTGAATCTTAATGATAATTAAAAAGCAAGTATGCATGGATTTGGGGAAGGATAATTCTATGCAAAGTGATTAGCAAGTGTGAAGTCTCCTAAATGAGAATAGGCCTGGCATTTTGGAATAACAGAATGTATTCAGTATATTCTGAGAATAATACTTAAGAGAAAGGCAGGGACTAGATCATACATACTTTGATAGTAGTCAGTGATGTTTGACAAATATTTGGAGTTCCACTCCTGAACATTCCAGACATGAGAAGAAGCATTTTCTGTCTTCATTGTGGTTGAGTGGCACCATGTCACTAGTTCTGTACACTGAATTTTAAACTGGGCTATTTTCTTTTTTTATTCTTGATCCAACAGTTACTTATTAAAGACTTAAAATCTCTCTTTTTTCCCACTTTGGAATGGCAACTAACAACATTAAATAATGGATGATTCTTTTACCTTAAGGTTTGACTGACAATACTGAACCAAGTTCTCCTCTGACCTCTAACATCTTTGCAATTTTAAAGAGAAAAGAATTAAACCACTGAAATTATTAATTTGTTTGTTTGTAGATTATTGATTAATTGCTATTGGAGCATAACCTTCTCTGGTGATTGATAAGTTCATGAAAAGAGATTGGTTATATCCTAGCTGAGATGAGGAAGAAATTGACATCTGATTTTAAATTGTATACTGTATCTTGCACTATTACGTAGATGGTGGGTTGCAAATGAAGTCTAAAAAAAGTGGAACTTATTTAATAAAAAGGAGATTAATTATTAATTTAGCAATAAACAATACTGTTGGCAACTAAAATAGTAACTGTGGAGAAAAGTGGAGAAACATGGAGAAAATTGTAGGTATTTATAATATGTTCTCGAAATAAAGACAATAGGATTTACTAGGGTGTAAAAAAACTAAACTCCATGTGGGGATGTTTAGTTAAGGGAGTAGCAGAGAGTGTTTCAGGCTGGCATGGGAGTGAGAGAGAAAAGAAATTCAATTAAAAATCCAATGATCAGCAAAAATAACATGATCAGCAAAAATAACATGCCAGTCTTTTTATTTTTGTTTTATTTTTTTACTCTTTTCTTTCTTGAAATTTGCTTAGAATAAATATTATTGCCAGTATAAAAAAACAAAAAACAAAGCAGTTAAAGGGAAATTTCAAGACAGCAGGAATGGCTTTCTCTGATATCACAGCTGTGTTACTTATTGTGTTGCACATCAATATTTTGAACATTCTTCTTCCAAACATGTGGCAGGACTGTATTTCTTTGACATCTTTAAGTAGACGAATAGAATACACAGAAAGTGCTATGTATCACTTCCAGATAGAAACTGTTTTTCTTTTCCCCTGGTCACAGCAATAATGGAAATACATGATGAAAAGGAATGCTTAGTTACCACATACCTCACAGTTGTTCTAGAGAGTCCTCTAGATATACAGTTTCTGAACAAGAAATACACCATTATTTTGGGGACTTTGCTTTTTCCATTGTTTCAAATCACTAAGATTTGGGAACTACTTGTTATCACAGCCAACTCTAAACTAATATTAGTTCTACAGACATTGATACCAAGTCTGGAATGTTGTGATTACAAAAAATAATACCTAAAATATGTAGAATGGGGTTGGGCAGACGGGATGAGGAAATTATCAAATGAGTTTGAAAACTGACAGTCCGTATTATTTATGGCAAAGTGATTTGTAAAATGGACTTCTGAGAGAATAGGGAAGAATGATAAAGCACCTAATAGTCTTGTAGGTTTAGAGGAAGAAGATAGCAAAGTGAATATGAGTAAAGTGTATTGATAACTTTTGACTGTGGTTGGAAGGTGTTATATGAAAGAAGTAAGTTCAGAAAAGAATTTAAAAGTTTGACAAATCAGAAGAAAAAGGAAGAAAAATCAACAAGATACTTGAGGGTTTCTGGGGTTGGAAGAGCAACTATTTCTCAGTCTCTCTCTGAACATATGAAAATTAAAGAAGACGTTGAATGACAAGAATAAAATTAAAGGGGAAATCACACATCTGTTAGAATAATCTCTGAATGGATTAAAATATTTTAAATTTAAGATCCAATTAAGAGTGTGACTGAGCAAACATTTTAATTAGTTAAAATGTCTCATGGAAAAGAAACTAAGCTACATCTTAATCACAGAGCTGCCACAGAAGTTACATAAAAGTACAACTAAGTAAAAAGAGATGGTGATAAGACAAAAACTAAAATACTACAAATTTGAGGACAATGTCCTGAGAGGAAGTTGGAATTTGGACATTATCACATATTATTTTTTTAAATTAGGTAAAATATGTACTGCATTGTGTAAGACTTTTTCTACAAAGGAAGAAAAGACTGAGCTAAAAGAAATCACTAATGGAATACCTAAAGTAAAACTTTGCAACTAAATTTGTATAAACAGGAATCTGTCAAAAAACTTCTTGGCCACAGAAGAAATGTATTTCTCTAATTTCTTAGTTTTTATGTAACCAAGAAGGCAAATGGAAAAGGGAGATTTTCTCAGGGACCAGAGTGTCAGGGAGAGGAGATATTTTTAACAAGTAGTATAAGAATATTCACCATCCTGAGTTCAAAACCCATTGAAAATTCTGAATTGCTACTGACCAGAGTCTTCTAAATGTCTCCCATTTTTTTCCTATCACAATGGAAATATCCATGGCAATAATCCTGTTCATTTCTATGAATTACATATTAGTTTATAAATCTATAGTTTTGTCTTTAGCTTGTAAATCACTAGATCAAGAGCTACCAGATGTGGACTTGAGAAAGACTATCAAGAAAACTAAGAGAGCCTCGACTTTGAACTTGATGCCACAATTAAATAAAACAGGCATTACAAGGACATTCTATAGGTGTCATTACTCATCACCAACATTATGTTAATTTTTCTTCCAGACCCAAACTATGGATACATTTTCCCACCTATTAGATGTTCAGGGAAACACTGAGACTTGTGCTTTAACTGTCGAAAAGCTAGCAAAAGGGCTATATGCAAATTTTAGAAGAAATTTAAGAACCATTAACTTGTTTCCTGTCTGTTTCTTTCCCACTGCCATGGAGTTCATATGATTCCATATTATACAGAGATGTAATTATGAGACATCTCAAAGATATCTCAAGAAAATCTCCATGATCTCTAGCAGACTTTTTAAAAGCAAAAAATAAAGTATTTTATTGTTTTAAATCAATATTTTAGTATTTTTTTTTTAAATTGCTGCATCACCTTGCCAAAACTAAATTATACGAAACACCTGGAGCTTTGGTCCTGAAGCCACTTCTAGTACTGACCACTTGATTTTCCATCTTCATGAGTTTGACAGAAATTGCAATTCATCTCAGAAAGTAGGGCTAGCTTATTATATGTTCCAGCTCCTCTAATAATTTTTCAATTAACTAATAAATAAATTCCATTTATTATAAAAATGCCTGTATTTCCTAAAACTAACCCTAAATAACATGCCCATCACGACACAATGTTATAGGTCAAGGGCTAGCATGGATTATTCATGGTAAATGGTAATAGAGAAAAAAGTAAGAAATCTTGAAGTCTGATTATGTAGACTATGGAGGTGGATAGGTGGACTGAATTATGGAATGGAGATCTAAGACTTATCTAAATTAATTTCCAGAATGATGTTTGAGAAATTTTATGATTTCAGTATGAACCTGTGTTGATATATAGTGCGTTAATTCAAGGAAAAAATAGGGGTGGCTAATGTTAATCTGGATGATCCAATGGTAGGGTGGAATTTAAGCTGCTATAATTAGGAAACAAAAAACAGCTTTCTAAAGTTCCAAAGATTGTGCAACATTTCTAAAATTTCTATGAAGCAATGAGGTTTTCACAGAAAATGTCAAAGTAAATTTTATTGATGATTTGGTAAAGGATATTGCTGAACGAGTTCCCATAGCAGAAAGGAATCACATTTGTAATTAGAAATGGCAAAGCACAAAAAAAGCAATGACTAATGGAAACTTCCACTCAAGTGTGTAGTAATTTGGCAATTAAGCATACATTAACATGCATACATATCCACACACATACATGACATCTTATGCTCTGGAAATTTTCAGATTACTAGATTGATGGCGTAAAATCTTATCTAGCTTGGGAAATTCTTGCTCTTGGATGCTCCTAAGAGGAGATAAGTTGTCAGAGCCTTGAATGATTTCACTGCTACAAAATAGGAGACTGGAGAATGAGCTGGATGCCATAAGACACTTTGATTATAAGATTGCTTGGATGATGGAAATAGACTGAAAAAGAAAATATGTATTAGTTCAATAATGAAGCAATGTTAGCTCCAATGAGGCTACAGAAAATTATTTAATAGATGGACAGCACATGTCTTTTAGAAGTGACTAAGAAAACAGAAAAAGTGCTATGTTCCTCTGGTTATAATTAATGTTTTCTTTGCTTTTGCAGGTGAAGCTAATGTGATGAGTTAATTAAAATATAAAAAAATGCTTATTCTGTGAGAAATATGTGTACCTAAAAACACTGGTTCTGAGAAAACACTCAATTTAGATAATGATGGGTTAAAAATTTATGTAGCTAAAAACTAGTTTCCATTAAAACAGTCACTAGTAAAATAAACAACAGTAAAACCTAAGAGATTTATAATGTCTAGGAAGAAAATAACAAATGTGAATGATATAAGCAACAGGATGCCACCCAGTCAGTTTGAGAATACAGACTATAAAATGTGTAATTCTCCCTTGGGTTTTGTAAATTGACCACATAACAACATCAAAAATTTAACATATGAGAAAAATGAGATAACATTTGAAGGTCAGTTGCTGAGAAAAGAAACAAGGCAAAGTGTATTACTTGAGATGTATATTATTATACTTGACAGTTACTTTACTTTGAAAGCTCACATTTGTTTGCAAGTCTGATGCTGGAAATCAGATCAGACCTGACCTGTGCATGACCAGTGTGTGTATGTGCACATATATATATATATATGTATGTATATGTCTCTGTGTAATCTACTTTACTCAAAGTCCAACAATTTTAATCTCATCTAAAAGGTATCTTCACAGAAAGAGTATTCTTTGATTAACTATCTGGGTATGATTGGACAAACTGGCACATATAATTATCACCACTAAAGTAACTAGGATTCTTCTAACCTTTGTTCTTATCTTTCAGATTCAATCTTCTCCCAGATCTGTGATTGATTCTTGAGACTTAATTCCTTATAACAACTTAACATTTCCCTCCACTCTTTAGGGGACTTGTATTTTAATAAGAAAAAAAATTTCTAACTGGAAATTATTAAACTTTAAATATATACTTTCAATTTTACTGAACGAGCAGGGAAAGATTATTTTGAGTTATAATCTTTCTGTTGGTCTATAAGTATCACTCATAATTAGCCTTCTGTTCTACATGGACACACAGTTTATCCTGTATATAAGTATTCAGACATTGTTGCCTTCTCATGCCAATTAATTAAGTTTAACAACATTGATTAAGTGCCTACTTTATGCCAGGACTATGCTAAAACTCTGAAGGTAAAACAGATACTCTTATAGAAGACTTCACAGTCTATCAAGAAAGATATATACAAAAATAAACAAAACAAAGTTTGACAAATGCTGCTCTAATTGTATTAAACTACTACATGAGCTGAAAGGAGATAGTCATGCTTTCCATCTTGTGTTTTCAAAGAAATTCAATAATATATAATGATAATTAGTTGTGTGTTAAAAGATAACTCATTTGGTAGATTAGAGACAGGGAAATGTGGAGTGGATTTTAGCAGATGATGAAAATACAGATGTGTTTTGAAAGAAATGAGTATTATCGAGAGCATAGCCTATATGAGAAGTTGATAGTGACCAAGTTGAGAAGATGGATTGTGCCAGATATAACATGGGGAATATTGGACTTGATTTTACCTAGTAAGGAATTCAGAACCACTGAAAGTGAGATGAAAAGCACAAGGATCAGATATTTGTTTATAAATTTAATTCTGATAGGTTAATGGAAGGTTAATTAGAGTCTGGGAGACGAGTTAGATAAACCAATTAGAAAATGGTTATAACTATTCCAACAAGATAGCATATAGAATATGGTGATAAAAACTGAGAAGCGAAGATGGATTTTTACATGTGTATTTGCACAGGCATTGTCATTTTACTAAATGAATGTAGAAAATGACTCAAGATTAGCACTATGTTATTTATAGCTGTAAAGGGTAAAATTCTACGTATTCTAATGAAAGTCTTTGTAAACATTATTGGACACTTTCTGTTTTTTGTTGTTTTTTTTTTCAAAAAAGATATAAAATGTAATTTCACTTTAGATTGTAGTCACCAATATGAGCATTCACTATTTTACTATACTGAAATCTACAGCATAGTTTGTAGGATTTTTCTTTGTTTTCTGTGTGCTCACCTTGATTCTTCTATAAAGCCTATTTAATAAATATTTTTACAATTTCCAATTTATCACATCTAATAGAGGTTAGACTGAGAAAACAGAGCAAAATTACACAGAGGTATCCTAACAAGTCAAAAATGTGTGAGCAAGGGTCATGGAGTGTTTCCTAAGAGATAAAGAGAAAGTTGTTTTCTGAGGCTTTCTGGTAGGGTGTGTGTGTGTGTGTGTGTGTGTGTGTGTGTGTGTGTGTGTGTGTGTGTATGTGTGTGTATACACAAAGAGACTCTATTCACTTACTTTTTAATTTATGAAAATGTCTCAGAGGGTTCAGATTGACTATAGTCAAATCTAGATGGAAAAAAATTTATTACTAATACATGATTCCATGTATTGTCATAAGTGAAAAAGACATTAATACTAGTTAATTACCTAAAACTTTACTTTTAATAGTAGAAATTCACTTTATTATTGACATATTTTAAAGATGAGATATTGATAAAGCCATAAGCCACAAGCTAAATCTAATCTGCCATATGCTGCACACCCAAAGTTAAGAATGCTTTTATATTTTAGGTCTAACGTTGCTATCATACTAAAAAATAAGGGAGGTGAGGGAGTAATCAAAGTAATTACAAAAAAAATGCAACCTAATTAATCTTGAACATTATTACTGTATTCACTACAGATATCAAAATTGAGAAGTACGATCACATGATATGTAATTGATATGTTAACAGTACTGTGCCTTAGTTTGTATTAAAAAAAAAAAACAGAAAAAATATGTTTTCCTACAGATGTTAGGTACTAAAAAAGGTAAAAATAATGCTTTGAAGCTTAAATATATCAATTAAAATGTACATTACCATATACAAACATATATAGATGGAGGCAAAATTCAAAATAAATACATATTTGATCATCTAGATAGAGCCTGATGCTATCTATTGTCATTATTATTCATAACCATTTAGATAAAATGTGTGCAAACCAGGTCTTAAATATAAGTATCACTGATATAATAAAGCACATACTCTCTAAGACTCTTCGACTTCTTATTTTGGGAGATACACAGATAAATAAGACAGGGACAGAGGATCCAGCACTGAAAAGGTGCCACCAGTGTGGAAATTTTAAATATTATGGACTTCTAAGTAGATGACATTCTGGAAATGGAAAACTTATAGAGATAATAAAAAGATTATTGGTTGCCAGAGAAAAATGAATGTCCAGCATAGTAGATTTTAGGTCAGTACAAATTCCAAAGGTGTAAAACTGTAAAGGTGTATACATGCCATTACATATTTTTCAAAGCCATAGAAGAGAATTCTAACATAAACTGTAGACATCATGATTAATAATGTATAAATATTGATTCATTATTCATAACCAATATACTATGCTAAGGTAAGATGTTAACAATAGGAAAATTTTATGCAGTAGGTAGAGAAAATGAGAGGTAATGGAAAACTATAATCTCTGCTCATGTTTTTTGGGAACCTAAAACTCTCCTGAAAAACAGTCAATTAATTAATTTTTAAAAGCAGTTTATATAAGACATTTTTATCAAATGCAGTAGATGTCGACATGATCTTTGAGAAATAAATATCAGACATCCTAGGATCAAAGAATTATAGATCCAAAATATTCCCAAAGGAAAAATGTCTACTCTAGCATTAAAGATTTCTAAGGAGAGAGATTCTACCACTTTACTTTCCTAATTTAGAATTTAATTACTTTTGAGTACTAATGATTCAGTGTATTAATACTCTTATCTTCTTTGAAGTGGAGTGACTTGATCAATAGCCTTAAATAACCATTCTCTACTAGAGTTTACTTATTAAGTAAATTATTGCTTTGCTTTTTTTTCTTGTTGTGATGAAATGATTCCAAATACAAATGTTTTGTCATAAATTCAAGCTATAGTGAAACGATAGGCAGCTGATGGACAAACATAATTTATTTGTAGGAAGCTTATCATTTAAAATTTATACTCCTAATATAGAAACTATCAAGTTCTCGAACATTTTTTAAAAAAAATTTATAGAAATTTAAGTAAAGAAAAGTTACTTTTTTATATGAACCTTACACCTTTGTTCTCACACTGAATTGTTTATTTTTAATGTAATAGTAGTCAAATATTTTAATGCAATGATTTGAAAGACTCCTAGAAATAATTTGACCAAAATGTGATTTTATACTCCAATAAGTGATAATTTTTAAATAAAATCTCTTTATTGGAGTATCCAAATGCCAAGTATCCCTTCTCAAGAGGTGAAGTTATACAGGATAGTTAAATGTTTAAATTAATAGTTGCTTAAGGGAAGATATAATAGAGAATCCATATTGTGCATAGCTTATATCTGGAATAAATCTGCATATGAATTAAAATGTTAATGCTTGAACTTTGTTGACTCAGTTGTCTGTGAAATGATAAATACTGTTTAATTTACAGTAATAAAATTATAAAGAATATAATTTTTGTGAACATGTGCACTTTCTGAATGTAATAAATTATACTCTCATCATAACTATGAAAGGACAAAATAAATTACATTTTCTTCTTATATGAAGAACAAGCACTTGGCTCAAGCATATTTCAAATTCATTTTGTATTATCTAATATTAAACATTCAGGGGTCTTTTATTATCTTAAAATTTGATTTTTTTGTATTCATTTATATTTCAATTGTTTGGTAATTATAAATTTCCTACTCAGAATGATTAATGGAATCAAGCTAATAATCAGAATATAATATGTGTTCTCTCTTTGTTATATTTTGAATTTTTACCTCTCTTAACATGTAGATGTTAATCATGAAGACTCCTTTTTTTTTGCTCCCTCTCTCTTCTAAGGTGTACAGACAGCTATTGATACAATGTTATGAAATTGTGACTCTTTTACCCAGCAAGTTGAAAACCAGCTTGATTATTCAGTCATAAATCTTCCTTTTGATATTGTTTATTTTCTGTTGACAATATGGCAATACATCATGAGACTGACTAAAATATTTTCCTTTATCTTATCTCTCTCCCTGTCACAGCCCAGAAAGACAGACAGACAGACACATACACATACACACACATTTCCATACTGAAATGTAGTCTTGGCTCTTATAACTAGATAATTCCATATTAAAGTTGTCCTTTTGCCTTTTGATATCATGAATTCTTACTAATGCAGCTGTAAAATTATTGAAATAGATGAAGATTGCCTGGCTGAGTCATGCTGGCTTTTTGGGTAAGTGTGTGAAATATTTACAGCTGAATGTAATACCTGAAAGGGGAGAAAGAAGAATTGAATAGGGATATTTGCAGACCTTGTTGCTGGCCTCATAAAGTATTTGCTAGCCCAACGTGGAGCAACAGACCAGAGACTGCCCATTGGAATAGTCCTGGGAGGAGGGAATAGTCCAGCTGCTGTCTACCACTTCACACAATCATTGATTGAATGTCACTCTGAAGTGAAAAGGACTTTTCCTTGCAATTTGAAGTGGGCTTTAAATGGGTTAAAACAGAGAGAGCCTGTCCGCTAATCATACTCTTCATAAGTGAGTGGCAAGTGCTCTATGTCTGCTGCAGTCCACCCTCTGGACAATGAATGTTTCAACTGAAACGTGTAGCTTCACATTAACATATGGTTTCAGGGAACAACTCCTTCAAGCATTTGATGAGGCCTTTTCCTAAGGGGAAACAGGGGAGCTAAATGGTCAGAGACTTTCCTGAAGCTGAGCTTAAGGCTGCAACTAGTACTGATCACCATCCACAATAAAGTTCCTTTGCTCTGAAGCATCCCTGCAGTATTACCTCTGCTGGTCTTGGTGGCTTACCTGGTAAGACTAAAACTCTCATTCCTAGAACATGAGTGTCTTTGGTAAACATCTTTTTTCAAGTCAGAGTTGCTCTCCTTGTTTATCTACAGTTACAGTTATTTGCCCAATTTAGTATGGACTCACAGAGCTGGTGATTCTAACTCACCTACACTAGATAATTACACTAGCCTCACAGGCTGCCATCATGTTGGTGGTAAATATAATCTGTGGATCCCATATTCATGGGGTTCTTTCTCCTGTCTTTCTCTGTAAACTAGTTCCCCTGGTCATTTGTAGTCCAACATTTGTCCCTACTAGAACCCAGCAGCATGTTAGTAACTTGAATTTTTCTTTAAAACAAACAAACAAAAGCATATGTAATTCTCTGCTAGAGATGGCCTGGCTATACTCCAAAAGCCCAGGGGCTAGTTTTGTGATTTCTTTTTCCATTGATGCTTGTCTTAAACTCCACTTTTTATCTTTTTCCACCACTGAAATCTCCACCACAATATGCTAGGTCACATGGCCTCAGTGGCAGGACTGCCTGCCCTGCCGCGTGGTGCCAAGACTTTCCTTGTTTTAGGTCCCTTGAAACTGGCAGCCTCCCCTATCACCCTGTGTCTGGGCCAGCACAAAGTGGAGATGATCAATCTCCAGAACGTAAGAGGCCTGCCTACTGCTGAGCTTTCTTTTTCAGTAGTAAGGGATATACGAGAAAAGTACTTTGTCTTTTACTTTAGAGGGGAAATGTTTGCATGCCCCCCGAAACGTTTTTTTTTCTGAAGTATCAGATCTCAGCTCTCTAATTCTTCATGAGATTGACCTCCCATCCTTCTGGGCACAAATAATTTAACAAAGTTACTTAGCTACCTCTTACTTATCTTGCCTAATCAGCATGATGCCATCATTATAATGAATCAACTCGGTGTCCTGTGGAATGTTCAGAGTCTCTATCTCTTTGCGATATATTAAGACAGACCATAGAATGGTTAGCCATGAAGCAAAACTGCATATTGTTATGCAAGCTACCTGAAAGTAAACTGTTACTAATTTTATTTCCTAATTGGGATAGACTTGAAAGCCTTAAATTACTGGCTACATATTATATACTTGATGTTATATTAGTCTGTCCTAATAGCATACTATATCAGATCTTGCTCTTGTGATAGAATGTATTTAATTGATCTTGTGGCAGTCTAAATTGATTCTCCAAAGCCTATTCAATTCCAGCAGAGGATAGTGAATTAAAAGGAAATATACAAAAAACTTCCTTGACATTCTTGCAGTCTTAAAGAGTGGCGTTCATCTCTACTTCTCTCACCCCCAAAAGGCTGTAATAATACATCATAACTGTAGTGAAATGAAGTTTCAGAAGCTTCCATTTGGCCTCACCTCTTCAAAATCTTGCACCACTGCCCAAGGATCCAATGTTTACTAAAATTTCCAATTGTATCGATGACAAAAAGGTAGCTAAGAACTAAACAAATAACTGATACTTTGGTTTCAGGCTTAGGTGACCTGCTGTAAAATAGGACTGAGTCAAGATTTCTCTTATATATTGTTTGGAATTTACATGACCCCACTAGATCACAGCTTCTTATAAGTCTTGAGGTCCCCAAAATCATTGTCAAGAAAAGTCTGTATCTAATAGTCCTTAAAATATTTCTCTGAAACCAGTGTATAATCATTCAAGTAAGTAATTATAGGTTCCTCAGAAGCAGGATTAGGGGAATAAATATAGTATATATTGGTCATGGTATTTCAGTGTCCTTTCTTTGAGGATCAAGTCATCTATTCCCTCAGCAAGTTCTGCCTCAGGTTTGAAAGCCTGAGTTGGATTTGGAAACTGGGCAAAGTATTTTCATTTTTATTGAAGCAACCAGTTAGAATTTTGTGCTCATCATCCACACACACACAAACACACACACACACACACACACACACACATTTAGTGGTACCTTGTTAGTTGTCATTTATTTGACATTTACAGATGCTGGGGTCTTTGCAACATCTCCATGACACTCTGTCAGGCACCGTCGCAAAGGCGTCACTTTGAATTTGTCTGTCATGAGAACAACCTTTGGCTTCTGGGGAGTCAACTCTGCCACCTGGCTCTCATTATCATGGGACCGTATTAACATCCTCCTGTTTTCAGCAAGCCAAATTCTGTGACAGCCTCTCTAACATCATCCCTGGCCAGCAGAGGAAAGCCACAACTGAAGTTCTTAACGATGCCTGCTGCTAAACATTTTTTCTCACGATAGTATTTCTGACAATTTTTTGGTGAATTGTGTGTTTTTGAGGTCATGGAACATATTCTCTAATTTTTTTCTTGGTACTCTGAATGACCTCACATAATTTTTGAACCTCACTTAATAAATCCATTCCAGAATGCCCCTTTCCTTGACCTTTAGTCGCTTTACTATCTGTTGTGCAATTTAAGCATTCTAATCTCACTCAGCATTAGCGTTAGCCATTATGTTTTATAAGCATTTAGATTCAGTCCTTGAAGAAAGTTTGCACCCTGTCTTGGGGGTCCCATAAAATCCTACAGACTGAGTTTATGCCTCAAGTCAATAATCTGCTTATTCCAGGCTATGTTCCAGTTCCTTTTTATCAAGCACCCACAAATTCTTGTCAAATACTTTCTCATTCTTGGCAGTTTAAGTCGAATTATTGACTTACCCACCAGGAGAGAAGGTAGATGCATCTCTGGAGGGAACCACTATGACCTGAAATAGCCATATTATCTTCCTGAAGTAGATACTAACTTAAAAGGGTTGGGGGAAGTTGGGCCACTTTTTGAGTCTCAAGTGGTTCAGAGAAATCCATATCAACATCTTCAAAGACATTCACATAGATAGCCCTCAAATCTTGTTGCAAGTTCTCAGGTGTTTCCAATATGGCACTGATTTTGGCATAACAGACCTACTTCAGTTGAACATTCAATGATCTTTGATTTGCAACCTCTTTGACAATGAATTGTACATCAACATCCACCTTTTCCTGCTTCTCTGCTGCATGAGATGAGGTTTTTTTTTTTATTTCTAGAGACTCTGGTTCTCACATTACATTATTGCTTCTTAGTTATTAGCCTTCAGGTTTTTGCTATCACTTTTCAACACAATTTAGTAAAATCCACTTCCCCAATTCTAATATCTAGTAATTGGTAGATATATTTCAAATGTCTGAATTATGGCATTGGCCAGAGTAGCCTTCTCCATCAGGTCAACTCAGAGCATAACAGTGACTCATCTTGCCTTGGATTGCACTGACCCTTTTGCCTCCTTCTTATAAAGACTCGTGATTAAATTGACTTCACTCAGATACTTCAAAGTAGGGTCCCCATCTCAAGAGCCTTTCATAAGTAACATAAAGCATCTTGAAATATATTTCTCATACCTATTTAGTGACCATTCCCTTTCAGGTTTCATTAGGGAGCACATACATTCTCTTATGCATAGGGAAATAGAACAAAATTGTGATGTTGAAACTTGAGTTTGAGTTTAATTCAAGTTCTTGTAATGATAGCATTGAATTCTGTGGCTGACATGTTTTAGAAAGAAAATCTTTGCTTTCTCTGATTACTGTTTTTGATTCTAAAATTTCAAGACTAAAAGGGACATTATTTCTATCTCAACATGAATCCATGACAGTAGTTTTCAATATGTAAAAACAAGTGGGGATTTCATACATTAATTCAAAACACAGTGAATGAGTTTTATAGACTGAGATACAGCTTTCTGATGCCAGAACTACATGTATATTCTCAGGATCTTGAAGAAAAGAGAACGAAGGGGGAAGCATTTCTGAATTGATAGTACTTTTATACAGCAGAAAAGTAACAATTAATCTCTGCTAGTAAATATAAAAATAATAATATAATAATATAATATAATATATAATATAATATATATAATATAATAATATAAAAAATAATAAAATAATGGAATTATTTGACAATACATAAATTTAAATGACATTTGAATACTGAAAGTTAACTCTCCTTATAGAACTGTACAGAAGTTTATTATTTTTCTGAGCTAATTTTATTTACTAATATGGGTACATTTTATATAATCTACTGAATAAGTCTATGAAGCAGATGCTAATTTTATTTCAATTTTTATTTCCTTTGAAACTTGTAGAGTTAATAATGTTGAGAAACCATTGTCCATGGAGCTTGTAAACATTTTGCAGAGAGACATTGATATTTTTTGTCCCAGACTATCTATTCAAAAATGTTAGTGTATCAAATAGCTTTGGAAGCTAGAAATAATGTCCTGTTTTTGACTGAAGAATTTCATGTCTTCTGTCATTTATGACACTGTGACAGACTAAATTGTTAGCTTGCAAGCAAGGTAAAATTTCAGATCTTTAACAATTCTTGAAAACAGTAAAATTAACATTAGAATTTGGGTCATCTGACTTGAGTCATGATATGAAATCAAGAATTTGGTTTAGTAGACAATTAGGCAATGTCTACAAAGGTGACTAGCTAAATAAGTAGCACAGATATAATGAATAAACTGCATATGTGTAACATGATGAAATTAAATAAATAAACAGATTCATTTGAGTAAACTTCATAGGACACAAGATAATGGCTGCAGTGGGGAGAGTGGGGAGGGAAGGAGAGAGAGGGCATAGGTGGTAGTAAAGGAACTAGAACTCTGGTAGTGAGTATGGTATGTTATACACATGAACTGAGAAGCAATTTCCATATCTTAAAATGAATATGGTTCTGTAAACAAAAGAAATAATAATCAAATTATTATAAAAAATAAGTAAACTTCCAATTCCTTTTGTAAAATCAAATTTTAGTCTTCCAGTTTGCAACAGGAAAATTTCCTTATGACATAAGCCACATCATCAATTCCTTTATTTTCTCAGGTATAATTATAGAAGAATCCCCTCAGTAAAGTCTTGGGAAATAATTTGTAGAGGAAAAGCAGTGTCGATACAACTTATCATTCTTAGAAATTCCTATTAGAAATTGAAATAAGAAATCCTATGATAAAGCCAATTATTTGACTCTTATTCAAAATATTCAAAACCAGTTAATAGCAAAAATTCCATTAGCATCCTATGGATATAATGACCCCCTAAATGCATTTTGAGAATTACTGATTGGGATAGATGCATCCTCTGGGCCTATTTTCATACTGTTATCACAAAGCTTTGGATAACTTTTAGTTTAAATGATTGTACCTGTAGGAATAAAGATAAGAAAAGATTTGTAAGTCCACACTTAGGCTGCAGGAATTATTCTTGACTTTGGATACATAATGAAATCATCAAAGTGATACTAAAAAGTTGATTTTCAAAAACTCTCTGGGCTATTCTAATATGCATATGAGTTAAACATAACTATGGTAGGGCAGTAAAGCAGGAAATCATTCCTCGGGAAATCATAAGGAATAAAAGTTAAGAGTCTATATAATATTCTGTTCTGTCAACATAGTAACTACTAGCCTCATGTTGCTCTATAAAATTTTAGTTTAATTTTATATAATTAAACATAATTAAAAATTCTATTCCTCAGGCATACTGGTCATATTCCACATATTCAATAGCCTTAAGAAACGGGTGACTGCCATATTGAAACATACACAGACACACATACATGCACACATGCACACACTCATGTGCATACACACACATGCATACTCATCATTTAGGAAATTCTAATGAACATTGTAGGCATGTAAGGTTCAGAGTTCTGTCCCTTTGTGACTATAGCCAAAGTTAGAGACTTTAAGTTTGGTTTTATTAAGGCAGTCAGTGGTCTTCCCTAAGTGGGAGCAAGGGGGTTATAGCACGAAATCTGTATTGAAAGTGTTTGAGGTATTTTGTGATTGTATGTGTGTGCACAAATATTGTACAAATGTGTTCTGGGAGTAATGATAGTCTCATTCCCTTGACTCTATCAAACATACTATGTTCTAAAATTGTGGACTATTATTCTAGAACTATATATGCAAAGAATATTATGAAACTTAAAAATCTCTAAAAGCCTACCTACGAGAATTTTCCAATTAAGTTTTTATTGTCCTTATGCTACTTCCCAGAAAATCTTTATATAATGTCATTATTATTTATTTGTTGCTAAGGGTCCTTGATTTCTCTGCCCTTGTCCTGGAATGACACCATAGTTAAGGAAGAAATCATGACTAATTGTCTGTTTTCAAAGACGTGATTATTAACTGCAAGATCTTAAAGTATAACCTAGATTGAAAAAAAAAAAAAAAAAAACCTATGAAAGTTTAGAAAAATCTCTCAGGCAGCAAATGAAAATAAGTAAAAATAAATTATCTATAGTTGAAGTCATAAAGATATCTTATTGCTTTCTTACATAAGAACAATTTTTTAAATTTTGTATTGTAGTTATTCTGTACATTAAAATAATTTCCTATGTATAGGTTCCCCATTTCTTAGATATTTTCAACACACCATGTCCTCCACCAAATCACCAAGTGTTCTTCCCCATTGTCCAATGGGCTCCACCACCATTTGCCCCAACCTGCCTCATTTCCTTTTGGTAACCTCAGTTCGGTTGCAAGTGTTTCAGGGTTGGTTATGTTTCATTTGTTCCTTTGTATTGTCTATTCACACTCCACCTATAATTGAGGTCATCTGGTATCTATCTTTCTTCTTTTGACTTGTTTCACTTAGCATAATCCCGTCTAGTTCTATACATGCTGATTCAAATGACAGGGTTTCTTCTCTTCTAAAGGCTGTGTAGCATGCCATTGTGTATATGTACTACATCTTCTTGATCCATTCATCTGATGTTGGGCACTTAGGTAATTTCCAGTTCTTACCTATTGTGAATAGGGCTTCACTAAACATAGGGATACATACATCTCTGCATATGGGTACTTTTGTGTCTTTTGGCTAGATGCCCAGAAGTGGAATGATGGCATCATATGGGATTTCCATCTTCAAATTTTTTGAGGTATCTCCAAACTGTTCTACATAGGGATTATACCAATTTTCACTCCCACCAACAGTGCAAAAGTGTTACTTTTTCTCCACATTCTCACCAGCATTTGTTGTTTCCAGACTTTTGGATAATAGTCAGTCTTTCAGGTGTTAGGTGATACCATATAGTTGTTTTAATTTGCATTTCCCTTACAGCCAGCGAGTAGGAACATAATTTGAAGTTCCTAGTGGCTATCTGTATATCCTCTTCAGAAAAATGTCTCTCCAAAACCTTCTCCCATTTTTGATTGGATTGCCTGTTCTTCTGTTGCTGAGTTTTATGGGTTCTTTGTATATTTTAGGCATTAAACCTTTGTCAGAAATATAAAATGCAAATATTTTCTCTCTATTAGTAGGTTCCTTTTGGTTTCGTGATGTTTTCTTTGTTGTGAAGAAGCAACTTAGTTTAATGTAGTCCCAGTTGTTCACATTTTTTTTTGAAACAGAATTGTTGAGTCCCCAAAGGCTTCTCTATGACTGATGTCATGGGAAGTCTTTACTATGTTGTTTTTTAAGAGCTTTATGTTTTCTGGTCTTATGTTCAAGTCTCTAGTGCAGTTTGAGTTAATTTTTGTGACTGGTGTTAGAGAGTGGTTTAGCTTCATTCTTTTGCCTGCAACTGTCCAGTTTTCCCACCACCATCTGTTGAAGAGACTTTTCTTTTTCTTTTGAATGCTTTTGGCTCCTTTGTTATAGATTAATTGACAGTGTGTGAGTGGGTCAGTTTTTGATGATTCAGTTCTGTTCCACTGATATATACCTTTGTTATTCTTCCAGTACTATATACCCTTTTGATCACTATTGCTCTGTAATATAGTTCAAAGTTTGGAAGTGCAACCCCTCCAGATTCATTCTTTTTCATAATGATTTCTTTAGCTATTTGGTGTCTTTTGCTGTTCCATACAAATGTTAAGATATTTTGTTCTATTTTCTGAAGATAAGCCAATGGGATTTTAATGGAGATTGCATTAAACCTATATATTGCTTTGGGTGTGATGATCATTTTAATGATATTGATTCTTCCTAGCCACTAGCAGGGGATGCCTTTCCATTTCTTTGTGTCCTCTATTTATTTTAAGAAAGACTTGTGTTTTCATTATATAGATTTTTTTTATTTCCTTTTTTAGGTATATGCCCAGGCATTTCATTCATTTAACTTCTATTTTAAATGGTGTGGTTTTCATGATTTCATTTTCTTCTAGCATGTTTGTGTATAAAAATGCAACAAATTCTTGTGCATTGATTTTTTAGCCTGCCACTTTACTGTATACATTGATATGTTCTAGAAGTTTTTGATAGAGTTTTTGGGTTTTTCAATATATATAACCATTTAATCTCCAAATAATGATTTTTACTTCCTCCTTTTCAATTTGGATTCCTTTTATTTCCTTTTTCTTATCTAATTGCTCTGGCTAAGACCTCCAGTACAATATTGAAAAACAGTGGTGAAAGTGGACAATCTTGCCTTGTTCCTGACCTAAGAGGAAATTCCTTTTAATTTTTTGCCATAGACTATAATGTTGGCTGTGGGTTTTTCATGTATCTCCTTTATTATGCTAAAATTTGAAACTTTTATTTTCATCTTATGGAGAGTTCTAATCATAAAAGGGTTTTGAATATTGTCAAAAGCTTTCTCTGCATCTATTGCTATGATCATGTGGTTTTTCTCTTTGCTCTTGTTGATATGGTGTATGACATTAATAGACTTACATATGTTGAACCATCCTTGCATCACTGGGATGAATTCCACTTGATCATGATGGATGATCTTTTTTATTCATTGCTCAATTTAGTTCGCTAATATTTTGTTCAGAATTTTTGCATCTATGTTCGCTAGAGATATTGGTCTGTAATTTTCTTTCTTGATGACATCTCTGTCGGCTTTTGGTATCAGCGTAATGTTCGCCGCATAAAAAGTATTTGGGAGAGTTCCCTGTTCTTCAATATTTTGGAAGAGCTTGAGAAAAATAGGTGTTTATTCTTCTCTGAAGGTTTGGTAGAACTCATCTGAAAAGCCATCAGGTCCTGGGCTTTTATTTTTGGGGAGGCCTTTGATTACTTCTTCAGTTTCTTTGCTTGCGATTGTTCTGTTCAGGTTTTCCAATTCTTCTGTGTTCAGTTTTGGTAGACTATACTTTTCTAGAAATCTTTCCATGTCCTCAAGATTGTCCATTTTGGTGGCATAAAGTTGTTTATAGAAGTCACTTATGATGTTTTGAATTTCTGTGGTATGTGTTGTAACTTCTCCCCATTAATTTATGATTCCAGTTATGAGAGTTTTCTCCTTTTTTTTTCTTTGTGAGTCTAGTCAATGGCTTGTCAATTCTGTTTATTTTTTCAAAGAAACAACCTTTGCTTTCATTGATCTGGATTCTCTTTTTGCTTTCTATTTCATTTATTTCTGCTCAAATTTTTATTATTTCCTTTCTTCTGCTGATTTTTGGCTTTAATTGTTCTTCTTTCTCTAGTCGTTTTAAATGTAGAGTTAAGTTGTTTATTTGAATTTTTTCTTGTTTCTTGAGACAGTTAACTTTCCCCTTATTACCGCTTTTGCTGCATCCCATAGATTCTGGTATCTTGTGTTCTCATTATATCTGTCTCTCAGTATTTTTTAAGTTCCTCTTTGATTTCCTGTTTTACCCGAGTCTTTCAAGACATATTGTTGAGTTTCCAGGTTGTCTGTAGTCTTTCATCTTTCTTTTTGTGGTTGATTTCCAGTTTTAGGCTGTTGTGGTCAGAGAAGATACTTGGTATGACCTCAATCTTTGTAAATTTGTTGAGAGATGAGTTGTGTCCCAGTGTGAGATATATCCTTGAGAATATTCCATGTGTGCTTGAGAAGAAAGTGAAATCTGCAGTCTTTGGGTGAAGCGATTGGTATATGTGTATTAGACCTATCTGTTCCAGATGATCACTTAAAGTGACTATTTCCCTGTTAATTTTCTGCTGGGTTGATCTGTCCATTGTTGTAAGTGGGGTGTTGAAGTCCCCCACTATTATTGTGTTGCTGTCAATGTCTCTTTTCATGTCTAATACTTGCTATACATATTTTGATGTTCCTTCATTTGGTGCTTCTATGTTAGTGTTACAACTTCCTGCTGGATTGATCTTTTAATCATTATATAGTGTCCATCTCTATCTTTTGTTATGCTTTTTACATGGAAGTCTGCTTTATTTGATGGAATGAATGACAAGAAATGTGCAAGGAAAATAGTCTTTTGTAATAATTACTCAAGCAGCTTAAAAACAGCGCTTAGTTATAGGGAAGAATGAGTTGATGTTTACCTTCTCTGGAAAATCCGGGAAGAGGAGCATCCGATAAAATAATTTTCTGACTCTAATCTAGGTTTATTAGTCACAAACTTTCATCTATTAGGAAAACATGAACACTTGTCAATGAGTAATATAAGGACCATTCTTAATATCCTAACATGGTGCTCATATTGCTGTCATTTTATGGAACTGAAGTAAGGGACTAAATGGTCCAGTTCTTTGTCATATTTTGTACTTAATTGCTTTTTAGTCATGGCAATTTTCAAGATATGAAATTAGGGGAGAATATTGATTTGATTTAACAAATTCCTCAATAACTGCAAAACCTGTCTTAAAACATAACCTTTTTGAACAGTAAAAGAGCATGAAGAAAAAAAATTACAAGAAATATGCAATAATAGCGCTAATGTAAATAGTACTTGCATATTAAACATACTTTCACAGCAGTATTTGATCCAGTATATAAGAAATTTGGAAGTTACTATCCCAAAATCAAGTAAAAAACTGAACAAATGTCAAAATCAGCAATTTTTCTTAGATTCATTGGAGAAGTGAGGACACAGGGCAAACCAATACCCTAAGTTGGAGAGAGAGTTAGATAAAGAGAATTACAGCTTACAAGAGCAGAAACTCACAAAAGAAAGTATTCTACAAGAGCCTAAACAATTGAGATCATTTCAGAACCTAACTGACCTAAGGGAAGAAAAATACCCAACTGCTATTTACTCTAGCTTTCCGTGTAGCAGAAAAGATATACTAAAATCCTCTCTAGTCTTTCTGCTGCACAAATGGGGAAAGAGGAAACTGAACTGTACTTGAGAAATTAATGGTTAAGAGATATAGACTCACTAAAAGACTGAGATTTAATCATGATCATAGAATATATCCCTTTACCAACACATTATGGCTACATTACTAAGCCTATTTATGAAGTTTATTTAACCTGGTGAATCATGGTTAGTAGGCAAGAAAGATTATCAAATAATATATATATATATGGGTAATATATATACATATTTATGTGTATATATATATAGATATGAGTTTAAAAACAAAGAGCAAGTATCAGAACCAGGTTTATATGTGGCAGGGATGTTGCAATTATCATGTAAGAAATGCTGAAGAGCAGTGATTAATATAATAATGACTCTGGTGAATAAAGTACACATATTATGCAAGAACAGATGGACTAGATAATCAGAGAGATAAAAACTTTCAATTTATCTAACAGTAACAGTTTGTCCATACTAATAATAGTAGCAAATATTCTAATATACATATATTTATATGTTTATATGTATGTGAAAGGAATGAGGTAAAAAGAGGGAGAGAGGAATTATGAATATTTCATCAATGTAAATTACTTTATCTCTGAAATGATAAAATGTTATATGAAAGAAGTCTTAGACTAATTCAAATATATATTGAAAACTGCAAGGCAATGATAAAAAATAAAAATTTTTAAGTATACAACAAAGCTAAGCTAAGTAAAGAGATAAAGTGTAATATAAATTGATCAAAAAAGTCAAAGACAAAATGAATTCTACACTATCAATGCTTTAAATCTCAATAGTCCGTATTCACTAACTAAAATATATAGATTGTCAGAATGGATAAAATAAGATTAAACTATATGATGTCTTTAAAAATCCACTGTAAATATAAAGGCATACATAGTTAAAAGTCAAATGAGTGAATAAAGATATTCCATGTTAATGCCAATAAAAGTATAACAAAATTGGCTACATTAATTTTAGATAGAGCAAAGAAAATTAGCAATGATCTGGAGGAACATTGCAAAATGACAAATGGGTAAGTTTCCAAGAAGGCAATAATCCTTAATGCTCATGCACTTAACAGAGTACCAAAATATGTGAGAGTGAGAAAAAACTGACTTTTATTCTGAAAGAAGAAGCATAAATACACAATTATAGTTGGAGAATTCGACACCCTTCTATCAGAAAAGATCACAACTAGCAGACAGTAAATTAATAAAAACATTTTGAACTCAACAACAGCATGAATCAGCTGGAGATAATAAAAATCTATAAATTGCTTTATTCAACAAGAGCAGAGAAGATACATTCGTTTCCAACCCACATGGAACACTTCTCAAGATAAGATCACATTTTGGGTCACAAAACATGCCTTAATAATATTAATAGAATATTAATAGAATAGAATTTTAATAGAATATTTCCTCTTAGACCACAATAGAACTAAGACTAATCAATAATATAAATATTACCAAAAACATCAAAAATATCTGGAGATTAAACAATATACTTTTAAATACCAAAGTGAGTCAAAGAACAAATCACAAAAAATTTAAAATATGCTAGCTACATTGAAATGAAATTTAGCTTAAGAAAATTTGTGAATTTCTGGGAAAACAGTACATAAAAGGAAATTTGCAATATTGGAAGCATATACTAAAAAAAGAATGATCTAAAATCAATGATTTTGACTTCTACCTTAGAAAAGTTTTTAAGAAGAAGAGAAAATTAAATCAAAAGCAAGCAGAAGAAAAACAAATCATATAAAAGAGTATATATCAGTTAAAATAAAAACAGGAAGAGTGTAAATCAACAAAGCTCAAACCTGGTTTTTTTTAGAGTTCTTTATTAGGTCTCTAGATAGACTAAGAAAAGGAGAAGACAAGTCATTAACAACATAAATGAAAGGAGACATCAGTACAGATCTTACAGACATTAAAGATAATAAAATAATATTATAATCAATAATATTACCACAATATGATAACCTGGATGAAATAGATGAATATCTTAAAAGACACTTCCTGCTATAACTCACACAAGAAAAACTGGATGACCTGAATAAGCCTGCATCTATTAATGGAATAGAATTAATAATTAAAGCCTTGCAAAGCAGAAACTACTAGGTCCAGATGGAGTCACTGTGAGGATACCAAACATTTAAGGGAGATGCTATGCCGACTCTTGACAATTTCAGAAGATGGTATACTTCCCACATCATTATCTGAGGTTATTGTTAACCTAATACTGAATTCTTGAATGTATATTTTTAAGGGAAAGAGGTCAATTTGAAAATGTCATATGCTAAATGATTCCAACTGTATGACAGTCTGGAAAAAGTTAACACATGGCAGACAATAATTTAGGATCACTGGTTGGCAGAGGTTAGCAGGAGGTGGGGACTGGTGTGGGATGGGCAGGAAGGATAAATAGTGAGGATACAGAATATTTTTAGAGTAAAGACATTACATGTATGATACTATAATGGTGTATACATGTCATAACACATTTTCCCCAAACTATAGTATGTATATCATAAAATGGGTTTTGGGTGATAGTGATGTCTAGTGTAGGTTCCACAATTGTAATTCCACACTCTGGTATGGAATATTGATAGAAAAGTTTGAACGTATATGAGGTAGGGTATATATGGGAAATTTTGTATCTTCTACTTAAATTTGCTCTGAACTCAAAGTTGCTCTACAGATAAAGCATATTTAATGCTTTCATTATTTTTTCTGTTTTCCTCCTCATTAGGACTACACAAATTCAGTAAGGTAGGGAATTATTTGATTGTTTTATATATATAGTTAAATAATGCTTTATATGTAAACAATATATACAAATATACCATATATATTTATATTTACATATTTCTTCATAATTTTACACATAGGGTTGGTAATCATCTAGCAGGAAAAATAGTATGAATATAGTAGGTGCTAAATTAATGAATTTTGTTTATAAGATACAAAATTATAGATATAAGAACATTTAGGAGTAGAAAATAAGTATAAGTTTAAAGTTGCAGAAATGGAATGCAAATGGAATGCAAAGACGGAAATGTTTTAATTATGTGACATTAATATTAAAATACTACAAACAATATCCTAAACTTAGCAATTTTTAGCAGTTTCCAGAAAAAAAGACCAGTCTTAAAAGCAAATGTAGTTAAATTTAACTATTTCTCTCAACAGTTTAATTAGATACAATTTTCAACCAAAATGTTATTAAAAACTAATCATGTAATGAAGAATCTTATTTTATTAGATATAAATCATGCTCACTTCAAAGCCCAGCTCATAATAGCAATAACAGGTAAAGGATATAAATAAATAAGCACAGCACTACAACAAATGGGGGACTGTTAAGATTTTGTCTTTGTTTTGTTTTCCTTGGCTCAGGGGATGTTTTTCAAGGGTTATGTTTCCTTGCTGGCTTATATGTAACTGAGCATTTTGTAGGTAAACTTGATCTTCCTGCTGCCACATCCCTCTCTGACTAAGTCAAACATTTCACCTAATCAGCATCTTCTCCAAATTCTCACGAGGTTCTACCTTCCAAAACATCCCTCTCCTTTATGAGGCCCTCCACCCTCCATCTACTTTATCACCTGCACTAAGCCACAGTCTTCACTTTTTATAAACATCTGAGTTTTGCTCTTGCTTAAGTGTTAAACCCATAAAATTGAGTGTGATAGAAAGAATTCAAAATTAAACTATTTATTATGCTTTCAAAATAGGTCTGTTGCTAACAGGTCTCTGGTTATACATGCAAAAATAGCATAGCTATCCATTGCTATAAAAGGAATGAAATGAATGCCAGGCACTCAGCATCAAGCTGAGAAACCAAATGTTAGGAAGGGACAATGAGGAGCTGAGCTTAGAGGTTAGCAATGAAAACCAGCCCTGACTGCTATTTGGATATCAAACACTGAAACCGGTATAGAGTATTAGAGGATTCTCGAAAATAAGGAAAATTGGCATTGATGCCTGCATCGTAGCCATATTAGGAACAACAATTTTAGAATGAGATGAAAGAGGGAGAAAGACACTTCATAGTCTCCACTAAAGAGATGAATACAGTGGAGCTCTTTTACTCCCTACCCCCAAGACTAATACATTCACAATATAATTAAAACACATTTATGCCTGATATAGTAAAGGTACATATTAATAAAGAGAAAAGATGGTTTTTCTTGTCCAAGGGGATCTAAAATCATCAAAGGATGAAAACAGCAATGATCTTTGGTGACTTCCTACTCTGTAAAACATTTCAGCAGAGTTCTGTTCCTGGATAAACGTATTGTGTGTATTGTCATCAGTGACACCTCTGACACTGGCAGATGCAGTGGAATTGCTGAATCTAAAGGATGTTCAGTGACTTCTACAGAGAGGACCAATTTGCCTCTAGCTTAGACAGGAGAGGTCTGATTCTGTGAAAAATTGCCCTCTTTATCAGCTATTGTTTGCCCTGCTACATCAGGAGTGGCAGATTATATAATGCTATTCCTTTCTTTTTGCCCGTTTGGAATTCACCAGAAAGAGTGAAGAAAAGAGGAAGGATGAGAATTTTTAACACTGCTTGACCCTCTGTTATTATATTTAATCCCCACAGAAGTGTTTGGAAAGAACTTTCCATGTTTTTAATTGACATTTCTTTTCTTATTCATAAGATGGACTTCTATCTCCAACCCTGTATCTCTAAATATTTTAGTAAGAATTGCGATGATTTTGGCATTTTGAAATCAGTATTGGCAAATTAGGATTCACATCCCTGTATAACTGACCTAGGAATTTTATTAGTAAGTAGACAGAGTAACACTGTTTCACCTAAAAGTTAATGGATATTTTAGGATTTGAAGTAACAGCCTCAACTGATAATACAGCTTTATGTCTTGGTCACCAAACAGGTCTATTTTAATAAATCATTTTTCTATATTATTCTCCTGCATTACTTTCAATATGTTCCTAAACACAAGGGTCTTTGAAAGTGAAGGGTACAAATAATTTTTCTTAACTCACTTCTGTTGTAGTTGAAAATTGAGAAATACTTCAAATCTATTCACCCTAAATATTTGATGACTTTAAAGCAAAACATCTCAAAACTCAGTTGCATGTTTTTTAAAGAGACTCAGTTGTGTACTAATAGCTAAATCTTTGCTAATTTTACAAGATGAAGAAGCCAAGAAGTGAGTTCAAGCATTTGTAGAAGATTCCTTAAATTTAAGTCAATGGAAAGCATTGTGGTTGTCAAAGATGCAAAATTAAATGACAAGGTGTGCCCTGATAGAGCAGCAGTTAGGTCAGTCACCTCCAAAGGGGTCAGACATTTGTCTGTGGGTTCCAGTCCTGGGTCTAGTGGGAAGCAACCAGTGAGAAAAACTAAAAAAAATTTAAAAATTCTCCTTCCTCCACTCTCTTCCTGCTTGGCTGACTGCTCACCTTCATTACTGCCTATACCTTTCCTTTAAAAAAAAATTAAATTAAAATAATAAATAAATAAAATGACAGATCTTGCCTTCATAGAATATGCAATATTCAGTGTAATGTACTGTAGAGTGAGATGGGCAGCATAAGTGAAACAGAAAGCTCAAGACAACTAGAAAAGGGCATGATCAGAGACGGGATAGGTTGATTGAATAAATGTTAATTGATTTGGACTTTAAACAATGAATTAAATGCAAGTAAGCAAAGAGGAAAATTCTCTAAAGACTGGTTTAGATGAAGATAAAGTGGTCTCAAGATCAAATCTAGCAAATGGTGAACAGGGTTTGCTACCAGAGTTAAAGAGTCTAAATGAATTATACATTTTGTTTCTCTTCTTTCAATCTTGTTTTACACACAAAGATACTTGATGACCTAAATTTTCATACACATTGACTCTGAGTGACAGGAGTGTTAGCTCTGTGCACACATGAACACACATATGCATGCTCACACCAGTGTTTTCTATTCTTACTTGATTCATGCCAGACTGTTTTCCATTCTTTCTTGCAATGAAATGTGTCACGTGAATGAATTCTACTCATGAACACCCTTAAGAGTTACAGAGTCTCAGGAAAACAGTGTTTAATCATCTATTTAAACAACTCAGTTAAATTATATTTAGAATTCATGGGTCCATGTGGGCAATAGTGATATATCTGTGAAAATTTAGACTAACAGGTAGAGAAGAGGGACTTCTGTATTGATTTATTGTCCAATAAATGTATGCAAATATTTTTTACATAGTCCAGGCATTATGTCCTGTTCCCATTATGGTAACTCTCTTGCTTCTTTATTGTCAAATGTGACATTTCTGACTAATTTCTTATCTCCCCTTCTTGTGAGAAAAAAGTAGCAACACTATTATCACTCACAATAACATGGCTTTATGAAAATTGTTGTATTTAAACCATATGGATCCTCTTCCTCTACAGGCCTATTATACCATGTATTTAGTCCTAATTGCATCATCACTCCAGACATTGCATCATCTATTATGCTCAAGACTGTTTAAGACTACAAACTTCCAGTGGCTTTCTCAGAGATTCATATTGTGTTTCATTAGTGATAATCACAAATTCAAGCATTGCCAGAGGATGAAAAATAGTGTGAAAGTTGATTCCTTTTTTGATCAACTTAAAGTTACTATTCAGCAAATATAACAGCAAAGTTACGACCATATCATCTGTTGAAGTCACGAAGACATAAAAATTCTTTTCCTGGAGTATAAACTCTTTCAGTATTGAGTGTGTGAATGTAGTCCATGACCACCACTCTGTGAGGAGAATAGATACAGGTCTATGGGTGCAGCAAGGAGAGCAGTCACATCTGTATAAGAAATGTCCAGCTGTCCTCTGGAACGACTTAAGACTGAAGTACAGGTCTTCAGAAAGAGGCCCTTTGTGCCCAAGTCTAAGAGCAGTACTTGTTCTAACCAAAGGAATATATGCATATGTAAAGAGCACTAATTTTAGTCTTACAAAAGAAAGACATACAATCCACATGCAGTCCTTTATTTCTTTTTCTTCTGTCTCCTGAATAATGTATCCTATAGTATTTTAAAACTACTTATTGAATGGATGTGTGGGTCAAAGCACTCACCTCACCCTGACCCAGAGGAACAGTTACCTAATGGAGATAAACACAGGGCTATTTATCTGTATGGATATAGCTTTCTATTTTGTTTGGGTCATTGTATATTTTGGGGTGTATTTATTCTCGTAGTTGCCTTTTACTGAAAAAAAATTCTCTAAGGGTAAACTCAACAGGGGTTGAGATTTTCACTTACTTCATTTCCTGGTTTATTTCTAAAGTCTAAAAAATATCTAACCTGGTTGTGACCTATTATGATCTATAGTGATTAATACAGTCTTCATTGGATGATTCACTTCAAAAAATAACTCAAATATTTATGAAACTCAATTCTAGGAAAGTAGTCAAAGAAAAAGGGGCCACATGGCAAAATAAGAGGAAGGCACAAGTTATTTCATATTTGGATATTTGATATTTATTCCAAAGACAGTCATTAAGGAGATTTAGCTCACAAGATCTTCCTTCCTTCCAGTTAGCATGTATTAGGATACACAATTATAAAATTACTCCTACTTCCTGACTTCATTCACTCAGGTGAACTTCTATTTCCTTAAATATGTCCTCAAATCATCTACCCAAAGCAGATACTCTGTAATGAGCTCAGTCTAAAAATCTCTTACTGAAAGACCTCATGGTTCTCCATGGGGTATATAATCTGTCTCATTACAATTTCTTCAACTATAGGTAGATGACATTCTTGGTGGTCTCCGACTACAGAGACCTGACACACTACTGGCTATATTGATATTTTTATTTATATAGAATATCTAAAGTTGTAATATGGATATACTTTGTTCTTGGCTATCTGGAGGCTTGGAAAGGATGAGGTCTAGAATTACTTCAAATTTTACAACTGTCTCAAGCACAGTAATATATTTTGCACAAAAGACCTCTGCAGTTGAATCCAGTTCGGTAAGCTTGCAGTGGGTTTTTTCAAAGCAGTTTTTGCATGTAATATTATTATTATTCACATTTCATTTCTGTTCCAAATAAGAGAAAGATTATTCATTCTTTGATTTCATGGGGGCTGGATTTTCTGAAGTGTTTGCTTCCCTTTCGTTTCCTCAGATTTATGGGCCTGGCAGGCTTTTCTGTCTTTCACTGAAAAGACTATTGTGTCCATGTACACACAGTCCTAGCAAATAATTTATTTCAGACCTCTGAGAACATTCTTTTTCACCTTCAAAAATAGGGATTTTTCATTTCCGTCATCTGTCCCAATCTAAGTAGTGATTCTATAATGTCAGTATTCATTTTCAATGAAAGAAGGAAAAGTTATAACTGAGGGGACTTTGGCATAGATAAATGGAATAGTGATGAAATGGTCCTGGTTTTTATGTTATCATTACATAATTTTAGTCAGGGTTAAACTTTTAATTTTAAATAATTCATTTTTTCTTTTATTTTCTTTCTTCCTTATCTCTAATGTTATGAAAACAAATAGATTTCACTTTTAGTAGCAACATATTGGAATGAGAATTAATGATCCTATTAATTCAAAGAACAACATATTTTATTTCAGTTAAAAAAGAAACCTTTGCCTTGATTTTTCTGTATGGTTATCTGTGTTAACTTGTCTAGATGTGCATCTTTATTGATAGAATGATAGCATTCATCTGCTTTGCATTTATGAGTTTGACAATTGTACCTTTGAATATTGATTCATTGTCTACTAATCTATGCCTTTTCATTCATTATAAAATTTTACAAATGGGTTTTCGTTACATTTATTATTATGTTTTTATAAAGACTGAGAAATTTTGTAACTCATTCTGTTAGGTACAGAAAAAAACCTGGTTGTAGCTAATCTTTAAATATTTTTCTTTAAAATTCTTCAGAGAAAAACGTGATTCTTCAATCTCCTATTATAAAAGAAAACCTGACTTTTAAGGAAATGACCAGAGAGACCTTGACTAACCTATAACAATTTGACAAAGGTACACATTTATCATTTGCTCTTGAAGGTCTCATACTAAAACTTGTGATACTGACATTTCATAGAGTCAGTGGATATTATGTTTTCTTTTTCCATGCCATGATCATTCCTTTGTCTACTGTAACATTAACTACACTAGGATTAAATGCCTGGATTGTTGAACAGGAAAGATGAGTCTCATTTTAGCAACACTGTTGACAGCAGAACCATTCTCACACCATTGTGTTTTGCAACCTTTAGGAAAACCAGCTGCAGGTCTTATCTGAGGGCAAAAATTAAGAAAAAGGACTTCTTTTCACATTCTAATCAGCTAAGAAATTACCATTTTAACTATAATATATGATCAAAACTTTTCAGAAATGGCTATGATAATATTTGTAAAAATTTGTATAATATTTCTCATAAAGGATTATCATTAATCATGGGGAAATTACTGAGTCTATTTCTTGTTTTTGCTATCTCAAAATTGACAATATTTACTTTCATTAAATGTACATTTACCTTGCATCGACATTGAGCCAGACACCTCCATTGTTCACTTTAAGGGAATAAATTCAATCTTTTGAAAAAAGGAATAAAAGAAAAATTATCAGCTTGTGAGAGAAAAGGAAGTATTTTATTCTGTAATATTTTAGAAAGACAAAGTAGTACTTCTCAAACATTATAATGGTAAAATGTACTGCATTTTGACTTTGATAAACTGAAATATGTTTTCTAAGTCATATTAGAACAAAATCATTTTTATATTTATCATTTAATGGATACTTGTTCTCAATGCCTTATCTCTCATAAAAATATATTTTATTTTATTTGACATTAGACAACACAACTTCTTATACACTTTTGACAAAAGATACATCTTTCTTATCTTGGAGACTTGTCATTTTGAGCATGTGGAGCCTTGGTAAGTGTGTTTATTTATAGTGACCAAAATGTAAACTTCATGCTCACATATGTGATTCTGGAAAATGAGAAGCATAGTTAGAATTTTTAAAATAAGGTTGCTTGTAACCTCTATGGGAAACAGCTTGTAGATTCCTCAAATTGAAAATAGGACTACTATATGATCCAACAATTTTAATTCTAGGTAGTTAACAATTCTACTTCTAGATAGCTATCTGAAGAATATAAAAAAACACTAATTCAGAAAGATATTTGCACCCTTATGTTTGTAAGCAGCATAATTCTCAATAGCTAATACATTAAATCAACTTAAATACCTATTGATGAATGACTAGATTTTAAAAAATATATGTAGTATGTACTTATATACATATTCAATGCAATATTATTTAGCTATTTAAAAAGCTGAAGACTTACCTTTTCTACAACAATGATAGGACTTGAGTTTCTAAGAGAAATAAGTCAGAAAGAGAAAGACAAATACTGTATGATTACACTCATATGTGGAATATAAAGAAACACATCAAATTAACATTGTACAACAGAAATAGTCCTAGACTCTGAAATCAAGAGAATGGCTACAAGACGGAGGAGAGGGACAAGAGAGAGGGAAGAACTGGTAGAAGTGGTCATAGTGATACTGATGAATAATACCAGAACTCTTGTGTGATGTGATATGACCAATTATTGAAACATGAATCAAATTCTGAAATTAATGTAGTATTCTAAACATCAATGAATCAAATAAGATTGTTTCTGAAAACTCCAAATTTAAGAAAATATGGGCAGATGATCTGACCAGACACTTATCCAAAGAAGACATGCAGATAACCAACAGGTACATGAAAATGCTCATCATTATTTATTATTAGGAAAAGGCGAATCACCACCTCATACCTGTGAGGATGGTCTGTATCTCAAAAGACTAGTAACTATATATTCATAAAGGTGCAGCGAGAAGGAAATCCTTGTGTGTTATTGGAGAGAATGCTAATTGGTGCAGCTACTTTGGAAATCTGTTTGGCGGCTCTTTGAAAAGTTAAAAAATAGAGCTACCTTATGATTTAGCAATTCTACATGTAGCTACCGAGCCAAAGAATATTAAAGCACTGATTCAAAAACATATATGCTCTCCTCTGTTTATTGAGGCACTATTTATAATAACCAAGAAATGGAAACAGCCTAAATGCCCATTGACAGGTGAATGCATAAAGATGCATAATATTTACACAATGGGATACTACTAAGCTATAAAAAGATGAAATCTTGCTATTTGTGACAACATGGATGGAAGTAGAGGGAATTATGCTAAGTGAAAAAAGGTAGAAGGATAAAGATCAATACCAAATGATCTCATTCATCTGTGGAACATAAAGAAAGAAAACAAACAGATGGATAAAAAAAATTAAGCAACCCTTGGACACAGACAAAAGAACTGAGGCTACCAGAGGAGAAGAGGGTAGGGTGAGGGAAAAAGGTCAGCATGGTGAATTAGTGAAGCAACCATTCAAACTATTTAAAAATTCTCAATCATTTCTTCAACAGATTGTGCTTTTTTGTTTACTCCATGGTAAACAAGATTGGCACACTTTGCTATTTATCTTATTGAGAAGCAGAGTTCTTCCAGTTTGGACTGGTTTTTCCAAGTTTGACCAAAAAAATTCAAAGGAAATAACATATTTGGACTTTTGTGACTAACTCATTAGAAACATTATAGCTGCCACCTAAGTCCCTTGGGATGTTTGCTCTGGGTCAAGTCAGCTGACTCATAAGAAATCTGACTCTACCAAACTATGAAAAAGCTGACATGGAGAGGTCATACGGAAAGGGAAGAAAGGTCAGAGAGAAAGAAGCCCAGTCAGACATTAGCTTTTATTTCCTTTCTAGTTCAGGTACTGAATAAATGAGTGAAAAGGCTCTCGAATACCCCAGTCCCAACAATGATGATGTAGAAAACTGTGGACTCTAAAAGGCAGCAAAACCAAGGTCTAAGATACATGCCCTAGTTCAGCTATCCACCCATATGAGCTAAAACAACTGAGTCCCAATCATTACGTAGTGTGGACAAGCTATCTCCACTGTGCCCTGACCATCTGCACCATAAATTTAGGAACACAATAAAATGGTGGCTGTTTTATGTCATTAAGGATTGGAGTGATTGGCTATTTAGCAGCAGATTTTCAGAAAATAATTTGGTTCTAAAAATGAAGATTTACCACAAGAGAAACTGAAAACATGTGGCATTGACTTTAGGATAAGGAAGAGGATACAGGCTAGGTGTGAAGAGTGGGAGATTAATACCAATGGGCATGAGCACAAAGAGCCCCCGGTATACAATACTAAGCAAGATTATAATACGTTTCACTGTTGAAATTCATGCACGTTTCTCTCTGACTAGACTAACTTGCCAACCACATAAGGAAAAGAATTCTGGGAAATATTACTTCTGCTCTGCTAACTGGATTGAAAACCATCACAATCTATTATATTAGATCTGACTTTCCAAATATGGCCACAGTCACACTCTGTCTCTTGCATTCACTTTCACACTATAACATAGTCCTGCTTCCTGATTCACTTCTTTCCACATCCCTACACTTTGGGCAATCTCTAGAATGACCAGCACGCACTTTCAAAAATAACTGAATGCATTATGAGGTCATCTAAATAAAACTTCTCTATTCTTGCATGAAGTACTCTGTGAGTCAAAATTCATAGTCATAATTACATCTAAGAATATTCACAACTTGTCCTTAACCACCTTGCATACTAACACAGTGCCTTGGTTTTCATGTTTCTTAGAAATTATGATCCCATAATTAATAAACTATGTCCTTTTATTCTTTTCTATTTATTTAACTTACAAATTGCTGCTTATTGTTTAGATCAGATTCAAATGTCACCTTATTTTCTTTCCTCACCAACTTTGCTGCATTCCCCACAAATGAGAATTATTACTTCTACTGAAATCTTGATGCACTGATTTCTGTTTTCACTGGCGTGATTATAGTTTGTAATATGCTTTTTAGACACCTATCTGTAGTATCCGGAAAATTTGAAATCTTTAAAGTTTTGGGCATTTCACTTTATCTATTTATATATTCTCAGTATTTACAGAGGTTCTAACTGTTATTAAGGCTTTAATATATATTTGCTGAAAAAGGGACTCTATTTCTACACACAGTGAAAATAAGTGAATAAGATAGAGTTGTTTTTGGTGACTTTTATGAAATCACGATGTTCTCTCAAAGACAAACAGTTTTTTAGGGTACTACTTATCTGTAAGATATTATGGTAGAAGTATAAAAATGTAAATTTTAGGTAGACTATAGTGTCTGATATACAGAAATGTACTAACTTCAGCATTGGCATAATACATTTAAAATTGTGTGCTATTCTATTTTATTTATTTGGATCATTCCATGAATAATCCATCCATCTTATTACTACTCCCTCAAACAGTGTTCAATTATTTTAATATTCTTAAGAAATGAGTTTCCAAGTCTTATTAAAAATTTCCCATATCCTCTATTACATTTTGGAATTCCTATCCACTATACTTCTGACTCTTTTTATTTTTAAGAACTCTAGGAAAAACACATTTTACAAATAATCATGTAAAAGAAGCATACCTCATACCTCCTTTTGCCAGATATGAGTCCTACCTATTAAGAAAAGTTACTAGTATGCAACAATCATTATCTTCATTCAGTCTTTAGTTTATTCTGATGTTAAGGAAATAGAAATGTCTAACTGGTTCTCTCTAAACTATATAATATACTAAGTTATGTTGGTTGACTAATTATATATATATATGTATAGATGTATATGTGTTGTATATATATATATATATATTTATACAATGTGTACCTAGAAGGAAAGAGTATTGATCTGGCTTAGAACAAGTATAGTCCATATAAAAATAAAAAATTCACATTTACATCTTTGGTCATTAGATGCAATTAGCAATTTTGTGTAATTGCACTAATATTTATCTGACAATTGTTAAAACATACTTTTGAATTATTATCATATAAATTAGACAACCACTTATGCTACTGCATTCAATGGTTTAATTTACTTCACCACTAGAAAATTTTAGTATAATAATGATTTATGAGTAATGCAATAGTTATGAATAAAAGTGTTTTGACGACTCAGAATATCAACAAGCTATTCCTAGATTTGACAGACTTTTAGATGTGTACTTTTTCTCTGAAATGCAAATTAAAACTACGGTATTATGTCAGTCTATATCTGACCTTAGTGCCTAGGACAATCATTACCATTTGAAGGATAAAATGCTATTTTACTGCCTGGTAAAAGCTGCAAACAGATTATGCTAGGACATCTAGTCATAGTGAAATAACAGTTCACTGACTTTACTGATTCTATTTTGGGGCAGCAATAACTATTTTTTTTTTTAATCTTGAATTCAAAAATATTCTTCTGTTTTCAACCAGTACCATACAGAATAAACATAATTGTCTCCCACAGAACAGCTCTTAATTATTTCAAGATAATGAATCCCAAAGTATTATCTATACAGGAAAATTGAATGTTATTAAATCTTTGGATGATTATATTAAGTACCTGCTCTGTGCCAGATATTTAAGATAAAATCTTGAACTTAATGGATCTGACCCTGTTCTCATGAACTGAATAATGTCTAGTAGAAGAATTAGACCATAAACAAGTTACAGAACTTTTCTTTCATGCCTTCATTATCTTGAATCTCTAAATATACTCAAATTCCACTACATTCCTTTTCAATTGTTTTCACATTGATGCAGTATTCTAGATATAATCAGACTTGTAACGGCTATAAGCTATTTACGCAACTTCACATTAATTCAATTCCTCAATGATAAAAGGAATAATTAGTTCACCTACATCCTTAATTGTGAGTTTTACACAAAATAGATGCTTTAAAGACTTTAATGCTTGTCACTTAGAAAGTGCTCTATTAATGTTAACAGTTACTATGGCACTTTTTCTTAATCATAGCTATCTTTTTTCTTTTTTTCTAAATGTAGCCTAAATTCCATTAGCTTTTGTGGGGATAAAACTATACTATTATGGGATGTTTCTATTCATCCTGCTTTTTAGTTATGACTGAATTATGTAAATGTTGGATGTTTTCTTTTTAAACCTAATTTTCATTTATTTTAAATTTCATCTTCATAGAAAAGGCCCATCATTCTTGACACTGCTCCTAATTATGCTGCATCATATATTTTCTACTTACTCATCTTGTGTATTCTACATTAAATTAGCATGTCTACTATTTTGAATATTGGAAAGTGTAGTTTCAAAGCCAACATCCTCTGACACATCACTGGCCCAACTGCAAGGCCAATGTGCAGGAAACCACTTTTACAGTGTTGGAGAGACAAGAGTTAATATACAATGATAAGAGAATAATATTCTGCAATTTCTCATAAGTATATTATAAGTTCTTAAGTCTACTCTAACTAGTTACAAATGCTGCCTACCTACACAAAACATGTTTTGCTCCATGAGTGATGGCTGGGATGAGATTTTTCTATACAAATGCAGATTATCAAATAAGCAAAATCACTAATTGACAACCAAAGGGACAACTTTCACGTAATCATCCTCATTATCATAGGCAAAACAACAATAATATTTATATGTTTGGTTAATTGAGACTTACCATGGTGATTAAAAAAATACAGGAAAGAAAAGAAAAGGCAGACTTAAACAAAGCAGCAGATGCCTCTATTACAGCTGCCTAGTGACACAAGTCCTTTTCATGCAGACCATCTGAAATTTATTGTAAAACTTTTGTAGGCTGAAAGCTATCCACATCTACCAGACATGCTGTTAAGGGAGAAGTGCCATCTCTTTTATATAAATGATACAATGCCCAGAACGAGTCATCTATGGGATAATGGCATCACTTTGATATCCCTGAAAATGGTATAAGCGGTAGACAGATTTCTTTTATTTGTAAATGCATACTTGTCTAGCACCCACTCACACACTGGTATTTGTTTTAAAGGGTTATATCATATGCTCTCCTAAAGTATGGCATATGCATTTAACACCATCTGCAGGGAGCAGACAAGACCAGAATCACCATTATTTCACACATTTTTGAATAGTTGTCCATTTAGATTCTTGGGACAGCGTCTCCCTTTGTGCAACAGTGAAAACGCTGGGTTACGCTGCATGTCAGTTATAATTACAACTGTTAATTCAAAATCCACCCTCATGCTCCTTCATTATCTGAATTCATTATTTTTAAGAAATATTTATTTCAGTGTTTCTGAGTCAATTGTGGCAGGGGATAAAGAGAATGTTATCTGGAGGCTTTCAGTTATCCTTAAAAGGCTTCACTAATTTTCAGATCGAGAGTGCTTTCTGAAATTTTTATTGCCATTAGTAGCAACTAAACATTATTGATTCTTAAGGATATCAACTTACTGAGCAAATAGTCAGCAAACTGGTGGTATGTTCCTTTGAGTTCTTGCCTCTGTAGACAAACCAGTATAAATAAAGAGGGCAAATGTAAACACCACTAAATATAACCAAACTGGCTGTAAGATCCTAACACAAGTGTGTCAATGTTTATGGTAACTTCTTTTAAAAATGTGCAAATTCCTGCACACAGAAGCATTTTGTTTTAAACCTTCTAATACTCTGTATAAATATCAACTTGATACTGAACTAAGCTCAGATGCATTAGAGCAGTTGATTAGACAGCTATGCAATCAAATCAGTGGGAAATACAATATATGTTTTTGGGATGGGGCAGTGGGGAGAGAAAGGAATTGTGCTTTGTGGATGATGACTACGTGATGAATATTCTACACTTGGTATAATTTTCCTTATTATTTTCAAGCATGAAGAGAAGCAAAGTGAAAATTTCTTTTTATAAAGTAAGTGGACTGGAAAGGGTATATAAGCCTAAACTATTAACTAACACCTCCAATGCAATTATTGCTGACAATTTTTAAAATGAACGTGATGCAATTAATATTATCATATTCATATTTCTCTGTATTAAACTTTCCTTTGTAATGAGCAGAGTTAAACTTCCTCATGAAAAATATTACCTGAAATTTGGGTTTGTTAGCTATCAAATACCATTTTCCTGTTTAAGGCATCATTATGTTTAAGAGCTGTATATTGGTAATATAAATTTTTAATTAAGTGGTAAGGAATTTCCTGAAGCCAACTCAACTACTTGTGAAAAGTGATTGCCTATAAAAGTGAATACTTGCTCCTAGTTTCAATCTCACTGATTTTACCAGAAACTTTACAAAAATATACTACTTTAGATTCCAAAATGAGAAACACTCATTGAAGAGGATTTCCTTGAAAAAATTCTATCTATTGAAAAACAGACCTTAAAATGTGCATTTGTTTCCAATTATAATAGAAACCTACTCAAATCATGAGCATTTTATCTGTTGTTGCATCCCTTCATGACTAGACAGTGCAAAAAAAATCTAATTTCAGTCATTCTGGTTCATTTATACTTAAGCCATCAAATTTTTATGTTTGCAAAATGTTTTTAATGCACAAAGAATCTATAATGATATGTTTAATAATGCTTTTATTTCTGCATCAGAGAAATAATATATTTCAATGTCTTATGAGTTTTATTTAATAACAAAAGGGAAATTAAAATGAACAGAAAGTGACTTTGCTTGACTTATTTCTATTTGATATAACTAAAATCATTTAAAAATGAATCTATGTAAAATATGACCAGATTTTGCACCTGCATAATGATAAATAGATGGCCCATATTGTTGAAGGCATGATGTCTATATTTTTGAGTGGAAAAATATGCTAATTTTTAAGCCCCAGAATAACTCTATTGTGGTTGGGCCACTCACAATTCCACTATTTTCTCTAATTTTGGAAGCATTGTTTAATAGTAAAAAAAATTCATTTATGATTTTTGCTAATTTTATATGAATAATACTGAACTGGTTTATTTTTCAGTTGTGAGCTTCTATCAGTATCAGAATCCCAAGTTTCTTAAAAGAGATTTAGTCTGGATTATTTAAAAAAGTGAATTGCCTATTGTCATTCTGATGTGATTTAGGAAATAGTCACTCTGATAAGAGACAGGTTGGATTCTAGTGAGTTATCACCAGTTGTGTGTCATGTTTTGTTTCATAGCATCCTAGTGGTAAGAACATGCAAATAATAATAAAGAAATAATGTCATAAAGTCACATGATTCATTTTTTGTTATCCTGTAACTAGGCTACAAATTTTATATCATTATGTCCATCAACTGTCTGACTAACCTGCTGAGTTTGAACTGTGGCATGTTGATCACTGTTGTAGGGACTGATAATAACTCTATTATCATGCTAATTGGGAGAAGTAAACAGATAATAAGCATTCCATATACACATGGCAAAAACTATCACAAATAAATACAATACATGATAAATGATAAATATTAAACAATTTTACAACAGTCACCAGGAAGTCCTCTCTAATGATGTTTCAGTAGATATCAGCAAACTACATGGATATTTAGGGAAGATTATTCTAGGCAAACAGAAGAGTAAAGGAATAGCCTTGAGGAAGGATTCTGCAATTCTTTTAAGTTTTAATGTTCTTTTTTCCTTTTTTTTTCTTAGTACTAGGGATGGCAGAAAGTCAGTGTGACTTGGGAGAAGGAAGAAAGGAATAAGTAATAAGATATGAAGCCTGAGAGGTGCAATTCAGAGATGTTTATATATCTAGTGTCTGCCCATCCAGGTGACACAATAGAAATATAATTTATTGTTTCTACTTTTACAGAGCTTTTATTCTGAAAGAGATATTAAGATTAACTTATGTAAAGAACATTATGCTTAACATATCTAAATTATTCATTGTGTCATACAGATTTTATAACAACTAATTTTTCTAAAACTATTTAAAATCTGACCTTGCATAAACAGGGTTACTTGCAATTATCTTCAACTTGCTCTTTTTTTGTCCCACTTGAAACATTCTACAAAATGATTGGTAATACACAGCTATAGTTTTAAAGATAGGCCTGATTATACTTTATAAAATAAGGAATGGTAAATTTAACATAAGTGAAACACATATTTCTCAAATATTTATTAGTCTCTGATTAATGAAGATGGCAAATAAAACAGTAATCACCATGAGTCAATATTGGTTTGTAAAAAACAAGCTATATCAGTGTAAATTTTTCTTTTTTTTCCCTCAGGGTTGTCATGGTTTTGTAGACTAGAGAGATGTATTAAGCCATTTAGGTTTATTAATGATATTTGAATTGAGTGGCCATTAAATTAATTATTAAAGTCTCATGGAATGTATTGGTCACAAGGAAGAAATATGACTTTGATTATTGTATCATTCTTGGATTAGCAATTGGTTAAATAACTTAATTGTAGGTTGTCTAATTAGTTTATTTGACTCATTTATGCAATTAATTTTTCATCATTAACCAAGTGCCAAATGTACTGATATCATACTTTAGGAATATACAAACATGTGTTTCTTGCTCTCATACAACTTACAATCAGCAGAGAAAACATATAATTTCTAGTGAGTCAAATGTTTACAAAAGTATGCAATGGACCATGCAAATGAAAGTGCTAACTTATTCTAGGATTTAGACATAAAAATAATTTTCCTGAGATGATGATGATGATGATTTAAGAAGTCTCTAGGGAATGAGTAGTTTTAGTTAGGTGAATAAGGAGATGACTGTAGTGGAAAGTGCTCCAGGCAGAGAAAACAGGAAGTATAAAGGTATTCTGATGCTGAGGTCATTAAGTCAGAAAAAATTAAAAAAGAGAAGTATTAATGGAACATAAAGAGAAAAAGTGATATAAAAGTGGCTAGAGATATAGTCAGGGGTTAGATGATAATTGAATTTTTGCTGGATGTGCTAATACTTTGGATTTTATTCAAAATGCATTAAATAACTGTTCAAAGGTAGCATATAAGAAGAGGTGCAAGAAACAGAGAACATGTTGGGTGTCTGTTGAGGAATAAATTGTGCAACCCACCCTGTCCAAAAACACATATTCTAAAACATTAACATCTAGTACCTCAAAATGTGATCTTATATGGAAGCAGAATCATAGCTGACACAATTAGTTAAAATTCTGTCATACTGGAGTAGTGTTAGCCCTTTATCCAACATGGTTGGTGTCCTTATAACAAGGGAAAATTTGGTCACACACGTACACATAGGAACACATCATCTGATGATGAAGGCAGGCATCTGAGTAATGCAGCAGAAGTCAATGGTTGTCAAAAAGCACCGAAAACCAGGAGAGAAGCAGAGAACAGATTTTTACTTTGTAGAACTCAGAAGAAACTACTCTTCCTACACCTTGATTTGAATCTTCTAGTCTTCAAATTATAAGACCATACATTTCTGATTGAAAAACCCACTTGTGATACTTCATTACATCAATCATAGCCTAGTGTCAGAATAAAAATTCACAGTAATCACAAAAGTTTATGGGATGAATCTAAAAAGATGGCATTACATAGGGATAACTGTAAAGACTCCCCTGGGCCCAAACTTTTATAGTGTACATAAAAGATGACAGCGATACTGTTTAGCAGTTGCATGAGACTGAGAAAGACATAAGCAATTTGTTTCAAGTATACCTTAGATATATAATATAATGTATATTTACTACATATATATTAGGTAATGCATATTATAGTGTGGAGCTCAGTCAATTCCATTTCTAAGTACACTTTAAAAAAACTGTAGTTGACATAATGTGAACATACCTTAAAATATTTACCAATTTTTTTCCAATATACCCTCTTTACTTGACCCTTTCCTACAATGCTCAAGAAAATGTTTTGCATTGAAAATTAGCTTTGTTACACTGAAATTTACAGATGAAGAAAAGGGATTTCTTTTCTTTTAAAATCCCAAGTATACTTAAAATGTCTCAATAGAAATAATTTTGAAATAAAACCTTCTCATTTGCAACAACCAGGGATTTTGTCTATTCTTGATGTTTTATTGCTTATTTTTTTTCAGAGCTGAAAAAAGAAAAGGTCTTTTGATTTAAATTTGTGATCTTATGATCAAACTTTTTTCCCAAAGAGCTTCTATTCCATATATTTTACACTTTTGTTTTCTGGTTTCTTAAGGTAGAAGCTTACATGATTGATCAGATATCTTTCTACTATAATAAAATTATTTAAAAATATGTATTTTCTTAAAGACCATTTTTCCTATTTTTCCCAAATTTTGGATTGGATTCTTACTTTGATTCAGCTCAAAATATTTCTTTGTTTCAGAAATGTTTTTGTGCTTTGAGTTATTTAGAAGTACATTTTTTTAGACTTCATGTATTTAATATTTTCCTGACACTATTTCCACATTTCAATATATCGCTTTTACTGTGATGAGAGAATGTATTTTGAACACTCAATTCTTTTAAATTATCTGTAATTTTTTTTATAGCTAATGATTCTAACTTAGTGAATGTTTTATGTGCACTGTGTTTTTCACTCTTGTTAAGTAATCTATAAGTTAGGTCAAGTGGTTTGTTGTCTTGTTCAAGTATTTTACAAGTATTTTGATTTCCCCTCTGCATATTCTTTATTGAGAGAAGAATGGTGAAGACTTTAGCTTTGCTTAATATTTTGTCTATTTCTTGATTTAGTTTTATAAAGTGTTTCATGTATTTTGGAATTCTGGTACTAAGAACATAAACATTGAGGACCGTTATGCCTTCTTGACACTGTTTTCTTTGCAGTGTCTCTCTTTACTCATGACCATCTTCATTGTTCTAAAATCTGCTTTGTCAATTATCTGTTTAGTAACTACAATGTTCTTTTTACTAGTGTATTTACGGTACATCTATTCATCTTTTTGTTTTATACATTTTGCTTTTAATCGACTTTTTGTTTATATCAATATGTATGTATTATATATTAATAGTTTATATATGTACCACTATTTATAATAAAATATTTTTCTCTATGCTTAAAATGTGGTATTCTTCCAGTCAACATTTGAGTTTTACCTTTTTATCAAGTTTCAAAAATTCTGCTATGATTGGAGTGTTTAGATAATTTACTGTAAAGTAATAGTTGATAAGGTTGAAATGTTTTGTATTTCTCATTTTTTCAAATTCTTTTAAAAAATATTTTCCTCCTTTCTTTCGAATTGAAATTTGAATTGAATTTTCATGATTCCATTTTGTCTTCAGTCATCATTTCTTAAATAACTCATTTTTTTAGTGAGGTGTTAGCAAATATTTTTCAAACTTTAGTGCATCAGTATCACTTGGCTGAATTTTACTGAGTATCTTACTCAGAGTTTCTGAATTTGCATATAAATGTAGAAATAGATATAGATCTATATACCAGAGTTCCTGACATACTATACTAATATACTGTACATACTTACAAGGTTAAGAATTTTTCACCTTTTAAATTATGTTGTATTATTTATATTTCTATGTCTTTATTTTTTTATTTCCTTCAAACACTGTCTCGGAATATCATTATCCTGGTCCTTTTCTAGTTAATCAGATTCACTCTCAGGCTTATCTAATAAGAAGAATAATGACAAAGTTAAATTTAGTTCAAATTAGACTAACAATAAAAAATAAAAATGAAACCATCTTCTCACTAGAGTTCACTTCAGTACAAGCTCTACAATGTCAAGGACATAGCTTTTATTCACTAATATCACTAATATATTTCAAGTCCTTAGGACAGAACCCAGAAATTTATAACTGTATGATAAATATTCATGCAAATAAACAAGGGAGATCATCATATGGATAAAACAATTATAAGCATTACAAATACATTTTATTTTAAAATTTTAATTACCAGGTTTAAAAGCTTCACTAAAGTTTCACTATCCTTCTTTGGGAAAGATAGTTCCATTCTAAAAGAAGTCTGCTGGTCTTTTGTTTTGTTCAGATCTTCAACAGATTAGGTAAGGCCCACTCATGTTATGAAGCAAATTGCTTTCCCCAAAGCAGTTTATTGATTTAAACTTTGCATCTCATCCAAAAGTATCCTCCAACTTTATGCATAAAATTAACTGTTGTAGTAGGTAAATATCTGGTCTCCTCTAACCTTAAATTACCACCAAAGATCAACATGAGAAACAATCACCTGGAAATATATTTGCAAAGTTCCAAAAGACTTCATCATGACTAAAGTATACCAGTTTCCCTGGTATGTTTTATAACAAATAGTTGTTGTGAAACAAAATCCCTGGTTATAAATAGTTGCTGTTTTCTGAAGGATTTTTGTTACATTATGTATTTAGATAAAGGAGTGTAGTGAATACTACGCTTCCCCTACTTTCACGATCAAGTTACTAGATTTTCGAGCTGTTAGGAATTTTACCTATTGAGAAGTCAATGCTAAGTTTCTCCCCAAAATTTACATTTAAAAGAGTGGCTTTTCCCAAAGTTAAGTCTCTTTTCTGGGTAACTTGCATCCAAAACTGCATTAAAATGGGATACAAAATCCAGGTCTCTGCCCTTTATAGGGAGGTCAACTCAGAAGGCATGTTCTAGTTTCTAAGCTGACCATAGGATCCCCCTAGCCCTTAATTCCAAATATTTCACAGTTCTCCTTATACTCATCTATTTATTTCAGTTCTTCACTGATAGTATCCCAAGGACCTTTCCTAATAAAACATATGCATGCAAATCCCATCAATGAGGCCATTTCTGATCTAAAATAAAACATTACATAAAAGCGTGCTTGAATCTGCCAGTGACAGGAGTGGCGATTATATAAATTATTGAAATTCATTTTTAGTAGTCCTTATTTATGTTTAACCTGAGGACTTCATAGGAACTCTTTTCCTTTTATCACTATTAATTTATTATTAATTCTACATATCTACTGGATGTAAATTTTTATGCTTCTGTTACTTCCTTCTTCACCATTATTAATCAATGACAATTATTGAGGCATGTTTGATTACTTATTCAAGGTATTATTCAATGGTTTTATCCCAATAAAGTATAATTAAGGTAATTATAAGGGTATTACTCCTGTTTTATTTTCATCCAGAAGGATTGATGATATTTTAGATCTGAGAGGCCTGTTTTATTTCTGTCATTATTTTCCAAATCCTTTCACAGTACAATGAGCTCTCATCTTGTTTGGTGACCTTGTGCTTCAGCATTTGGCATTTGAGAATAACCCATAGATTTTTATTTTCCATAATTGCAAATAAGAAAAATGTGATCTTTGACCAGCTTTTCAGTTTTGGGGAAATCACAGGACCAAGAAAGATCATGTATCTGACAGAATAGCGTAAGATTTAGAAATGCTGAATATAAATGCTTCAGAAATGTATGAAGAATCACACTAGATGGAAGTCAAAACAGTGATCTCAGTTGTGGTTATGGTTTTACATATTCTTCAATTTCTTCACAATGAGATCTAGTCCTAACTACCTACCACAAAATTAGGATCATATAATTCTTAATGGGTAATAATAAAAAATTAGAAAATTAATTCATTGAATACCTAAAATATCTTCTGAACTAGTTACAAATAAGAAATATTTCACATAGTTCCTCCTTTTCAAAAGAGCAATAGAGATTTTCCCCAATTCCTCAACATTTAATCATATGCTTTAGGTATGCTATTGAGAAATGGAGGAGATGATTTATATTTGGCAGCTACTCAGACAAGCATTTGAGACATGGTGAAAATTTGTTTAGATTTTCTGGATATATAGACGAATCATTTTTAAATTGTATTTTATCTTTTTCAAACACTATACATTTATTTCAGGGTCTATTCAAGAGTCATGTTAGACTTAAGAGCTATACTTTTACTGCTTTAAGACTTCGGTATAATTTTTATTTCTATAACTGTATAATTTTGCATTTGTTTTATATTTTTAATTAAAAACAGTATATTTTCTCAAGGAAATGGTAGCAGATAGTTCTCAATCTTTCAAGTGTTAGCTAACCTGACGAAATAGAGTAAAATGTATTTATTTTGCATGACATTTTTATAACGATTTTTGGTACTCTGCTACAAAATTTGAAATCCTAAGTAATAAGTATCAAGAAAATAACATAGCGGGTGAGCCCTGATGGAGTAGCAGTTGGGTCCACTGCCTCTTACTGGTGCAGTTCACCTACAAACCAAGTACCTGGATTCCTATACTGCAGGGTGAGGAGAACAACTAAGATGAACAACCGAACAAAACAATAAAGTCTGCCTCTTTATCTTCCTTCTTGTCTGCCTACTCACTTTCATTCCTGTCTGTGCCTTTCCTTAAAAAAATAAAGAAAAGAAAGCACAGCAAATCAGAGTAATTTTAATAACAAAACCAAAATATGACACAGAGAAAGCTCTTTTCAAGGTGGTGACAGTATCATAAGTATTTTTATGAACGTATTTGACTAGATATAGGTGGATTTGTAAAACAGGTAAATACTCTCCTAAGCAACTGTTTTCTTTTCCTTTTTTTTCCCCAAATCCTTATACCTCATTTTGGTATTTTTATCTCCTAAACAAAATATATCTTTTTACTATCAGCTTCCATTACTTCAACTGATTCTCTATCCTGCCTGATAATGTTTGGGAGAAAATGATGAACTATAGGCATTTGATTCATTTTATCTCTTTTCACAAAGTCAGATGTTCTCGGCAAAGAAAAAGTAAGGAGACTCTTTAATACCCCGCCTAATCCCTTGTGAACCTTCAGAAGACAGACTGATGTGTAAACTAGTGTTATTTGTTAGCCAGTGAGTGCTTAACTATACATTCTTTAGCAGGGTGAAAATTTTAGCTGGATATTTTCATTCTGTCTAAGATCGCCTATTTTGAATAAATCTGAAATCTACACATTTATAAGGAATGGCTTTCTTGAAAATGCCACATAAGTGATGGAACTGAATATAAAATAAAGATATTTCATCCTAGCATGACTCCTTTCTGTGTAAATAATAGTCACATCCGTTAGAGTTCTTTTAAACTAATCTGAACCACAGTGCATTTTGATGAGGAAAGAAAGGACCAGACTGTACTGTAATTCTAGACCTCTCCCTGCTTTTTTTTTTTAAATGGCTAATGATCATTTGTATTATTGAAGTATTAGTAATGCTGATACTAGATAAGATTTCTACTTCTTGTCATCTAATTTGCCAATCTGATTTTTTGAGATAACTTACTTAGCATTCTTCAGTTTCTTTTTAAGATAGATGTAAAGTTAATTTCAGAGTTGTCATCCGTGTATAGAACAGATTGGCATAAAACCTGACCACTTGCTAACATGACAAATAAAATTATTATTGATACCTTATTAAGTAACATACTATTATCATACTCCAATGAAAAAAATAAAGCTCTTGGACAACCAAACACATTAGTAGAAAACAAGTTTCTGATGTAATTCAAATCACACATATTGAAATAATCTCTGTTTTCTCTGAAGAAAAATGAATGATGATTCCAAAAAATATTTTAATAGGTTTCTCACTTAAAAGTATTAATTATTCACAGGACACTAAAATAGAGGAAGGCAGATCTTCTTGGGGAATCCTTTACTAAATCAAGTAAAATTTCTTATCTTCATTCTTAAATAGCCACATCGATATTAACTTTCAGGAAAGATTTAATAGGAATTTCATAAAAGAACTAATATAAATAAGAATCTTGCCTATTTGTTAAGAAGGTCTGAAAAATGTAAGAAAAAATGAAGAAAACATTCTTTTATTCCAGTTTTAGCTTTTTTTGTTCACTTGGACATAAAAATGTTGTATTGACAAAATGAAGGCAGATGTGTGTTTAATTATGAAGAGATTTTTTTTCTCACTTCAAATTCTATACAAAACTGAAGGCCTGTGAAATAAACTATGTTTCATTCCAGCATTTTTTCATGAATTATAATATTTCAGAGAAACTCCCACAGGGGTAAATATGTTTTCATCTGCTGAAGGTATGAAAAAATCTTCCAAGGAGCACTATTTCCCAACAAATGAAAACATTTCCAGCTCCAACCAGACTTGAAAATTTTACTACTAGGGATAAAGAACTTTTCTAAGATTCTAAGGCCTTTGTTTAGGCCCTATTATGTCAAAGACAGATTAGAATATATCATTTTTTCATCTGTGAATGCTGTGTTTCACTGCTTATACCAAGTTTTCCTTTTCTTTTCCAAGAAATAATGGTATTTTATTTTAATGATGATTTTTGCTGGTATTATTCTCAGGTGACTAAAAAGGAAATAACAAAAATGTTGCATTTATCATTCAGAAATTATATTCAGAATGCACTATGTGCCTGCAGTAGCCAAGCACAGCATTGTTGATTACTATAATTAAGAAATTAGTTTCAATTTTTTCATACACTAAAACACAATTCAATGAGTTCACTATTGCTTGAATTCATATATACCATATATATCATATATATGTGGTAAAATTACCTCCCTCAATATAAAAAATTATTATAATCAATAAAAGTCTGAGTATTATGGCTGAGAAAATAAATATTTATTCTGTCTGTCTATATTAGTATATACAGTACAACCATAATACTAGTAAAAATAGAAAACTAACTATAGAGTTTTCATTCCAAAAACTATTTTATTTAAACTATTTTATTTATTTTAATTAACATTGATATGTACAAAATTTGAGCAGGATTTGAAAGTTTGTCACATTTTCTATGTGAACAACCAATTTTTAAATAATGTCATTAAACTACATGAACAAAGTTAGGTAGAAAAGTATACGGATAGACTTGAAGAAATAGTCTGAGTATTTCATAAATTGTGTTATGGAAGCACAATGCATACACATGCACACATAGACATTACATAGTGGCAACTGTGATATTCTAAACTGAATCTTAATAATATAAAATCATATTGGAAGAGTAAATCTCAACAGCCATTATATACATAGCACAGTATCCTTATAACATTGCAAACAATAACTCTATGAATTCCTAAATACACACTTTTTGAATGCACAGAATTGCAAATAAAATTCAATCAAAATCAATGATGACATTGTATTCTAGATGCTGAATACCTCAGTTTTGAGAGGCAGAAAAATGACTGGATGCATGAATGACTGAAAATAGTATTGCTCACGTGTTAGCTTTCTTCATTTCTTGCAATTTTGTTTTAAAGCAAAATGTAATTATAGAAAAGTATACTCTTCACAGTGAGCTTTTCCAAACTAAGCACATCTTATAGCTAACATTCAAACCTAAGAATAGAACATTAAGAGTCAGCTAGAATCCTCTCCTACTTTCTTCAGTTTCCTAGTCCTGACAAGAGTAACCACTTTTCCTGACTGCTAACATTGTAGATAAATTTTTGCTTATTTTTTAATATATACAAATGAAATAAGTTAGTATGTACTCTAGTATTTGTTATATTTATTTATTGGTCAACCTTGGGTGTGTGAGATGAATACTTATTTTCCATGCATAGTTATAAAGGGTTAATTTTTGTCTCTGGAGTTTCTTTGTGAGAATACACAAAAACTATTTATCTTCTCTTATGTGGTATCCAATTTAGGCTATCACAAATCATTCATGTGCAAATAATGCTAGAATTTTCTTTTTGTTGAATGTGTATCCATCTACATTTAGTAAATGTCTGTCTCAAAGAGATGCATATCGTGTGGTGTGGTATGAAGTAGGAGTCAAGGTATATCTTTCGCCACATGAATATCCAACTGATCTGGTTGAATTCAACTTTCAGAGTTGAGATGTAAATGTTAATTACATTATTGAAAATAGCAAAGTTAAAATATGTTAAATAAAGAGATTATAACTGGAACAATGATGAGAATCTATAAAGAACTGATGTTGATGCTTAATCATTATTATGTATTTATGGATAATAGACAAAATAACATTAAATAAAAAGAATATATGCAGGTAAGACCATGAAGCATGATTCTTAGTGTCTAATATGGAAAACAGAAGTCAAAATAGATATTTGTATAGAGGAAATTAGATAGAGGAATATTCTATATAAGTGATAGAGAAGTTTAAGAGCAGAGAGGTCTTACTTCCTGGGTTTTATTATACCCAGAATTATTAAGTAGAGATAGCAGCTTCCACCCACAAGGCTGGGGAACAAAAAAGCTGGAATTTACATGAATTAGTGGCTCACATTATAGTTACCACTAGCAACTTGCAGGAAGAAGATACACTGTGTCAAAGAGAAGCTATGAGAAACTGCTGAAATTCGGATAAAGTGACACTTGAAGCAAGCAAACAGAAACAAAGCTGTTTCTTCTCTCCTTGCCCTGTTTTCTAATCTGTTTCCAATGTCCTTCATTGGTAGAAATTAATAGTAAGCCAACTGGCAAAAAAAAAAACAACTGGCCATTGTTCTCAGCTTCAGCAAGAGAAAACAAAATACATCAGAGAGGTTGTGAAACTGAGAGACAATAGATTAATAATGGCAGAATGATAAAAATATAACACTGAATATTATAGAACACCATATCATTTTATTCACATGTTGGTTTGGATTTAAATTTGAATACCTGATGATGTATACTAATGCATAAGTAAAAAAGAGTAGCCTACTTCATTCAGAGTATATTTATAATGCCATATATGGCACTAAACATATTTTCCAAGGTCACATTGTTGAATAAGCCATTTTTCATTTTATTTTAATCTCATGGATTTCTGTAACACAAATTTGTTACCTAAGTGTGATAAACTACCTTGGTTAATGTTCATAATCTCATTTTTTTTCCATTTTCTGGGTGCATTATTTTTTATTACCTAAATATTACTCTGCTTCCATTTCTTCTTCTGGTGTCTGCTATGGTTCAAACTTTATAAAGTGGTCACTAACACATTCCCAATATGCCAAATTTCTGCTATTTTCTTTAAAACATGTTTACTCCTTTTAAAATCACATGTTCCCATGTATTTCCCATTGTAAAAAAGACACAAAACTTTGTAATAATTAGCAAATAAAACATTTCAGCTCTTGTAGAAAATAATATAGAAAAAGGTAAAAATTCTCATTTGAATTCTATTCTTTTTATGTGTATAGACCTTAAAACGATAGACAGTTTATTTTAAAATGTGTCACAAGCTTTTGAAAGCTGCACCTCTCACCATCTGGGAGGAATGTAAACATAAAACAAAAGAATAAAATTCCAGTCCATATATTCTTATTGGTTATGTTAACTCGGCACCAGAAGAATGAGTAAATACAATAGGAAAAAAAAGAAAAAAAACATAAAGGTAGGTAGTTGACAACATGTACGCCAAGAAAATATCATGAGTGAGCTATATTCCTACCTTTATGTATTCATTTTCCATGTCAGAGAAATGTATAAGCACAAATTAAATTTTAGGAATAGATTAAAAAAGTAAGAGAGAGCATAACTTATGAAAAGAGGCTTGCTTCTCAACTCTCCTGCCCTAAACCCATCCAAATTTACATGGACTATGTTAAACGGGGATTATAATGTCACAAATGTTTCAGAACCCATTAAATAAAGTCATAAAATAAGAATATGAGCAATACAAAAATTAAAATTAGCACTGCTAGAAAATACCAGTATCTTTTTCTCTTTGCTGTTATAATGATTATATACACAGATATTTAAAAATGAAGCTAAAGGAAAATATCTACTTGGCAGTTTCTGATATAAACAGAAAAAAAGAAACACAATTTTTCAAATGTACCTTAGCTCTTTTTGTTGTTGAATTTGTGTTGTAATATATGACACAGATGCCCAAAAGGGCTAGCTAAGATTACAAAGTAGGATTAGTTATAAATCCTACTTTTCCAAAAAAGTTTTTCTCAACAAGTCTGTGACTAAATAAAATTTATTTTTTCCTATTTTTTGATTCTCTTACTTCACTGTGATAATGACTGCTAGCAGGCAAGCATTGGCAGAAATACAGAGAAGGGAAATGCAATGACTGAGAAGGCAGAAGCTCAACTACACCGGCCAAGCAGGCTCCCATGGTTGCTGACTATGAGGACGAGTACTTAGGCACAGAACACCACAAAACGTCTGGTTCGACATCTTTTACAATTTGAGGAAGAATGAAAGACATCGGTGAATGAACATAATTTCTAGAAAAAGATAAATCAATTTTTGAGCCAAGTGAGAACTTGCGGAAATAGAAGTCAACTCCATTTTTTCCTTAAAAATTTTCTGCTTGAATTTGTTAAACTTGAGATTGAGCAGTGCAGAATTATAATAAATGAATGAATAATACACAAATGCACAAACATAAATGTAGTAATTTAGCATATACTATGTATAAAAATATGTTAATCTAAGGAGAACCAGCATTTAAGAATCACACTTACTAAAAATATTTTTTTCCTTGACTTCTGCATCACATCTTATCAGACTATTTCTTTAACTATTTGAAGTAAACTATTATTCAGCAAATGTACAGGATGTCCTTGACTTAATTATTTTCCTGTATATTCTTTCTTGGATCAAGCAGCCTTACCTCAAACAATATCGTTCAACTGTTTGCATAACTAAATGCACATGTTGACCAAAATGCCACTAAAATTTGGTTCACTAGCAATGCCAATAAATGACAATAGCAAGATGAGAGACTAAAGTGAAGAGCAAACTAAGATACTAATTAAAAATAAATGATGAGAGACTTTAGGAGACCTTAGATAAGCAGTTTGCAATTCTTCAGACCTCAAAGCCCCTAATATATTTTAACACAGTATAGTAATTTATTGCATGATAAATATTTCAGAATCATCAAATCAATTTAATCCATATGACAATAATGATAATAATAGCTAATATTCATTGATTGATAATAAGGTAACAGGTGCTGCTATAAATGCTATTTGGAAAGTTAAGAGATTCTGTGATACTTAAAAGATTAGAGATTTTGGATAAAATAATCTAACGTTTTAATAACTTTTTGGGGTTTATTAAAATTTTGTACAATAAATATAATTAAAAGTTTACACATTTCTTCTAAGTGGATAAGCAAGGTTTTAATTAAAAGAGCATAGCTTGAAAGACGATATTTGTTTCCTTAAACCAGACAATAAGATACAGTTAAAATGAAATGTGGAATTTCATTTCCCTGAAAACTAACTTGAATGGAATTACTCACATACCAAAAAAAAATATTGTTCTATTTACATTATTGATAGCTCACCAAACCCCAGCTATATTGAATCAATTGAACAAGGAAAGTTCATAAAACACATAGTTATAGATACGATCTTTATTAAAGCCATGGGACTCTCTTTAGATGTTTTCAGCTTATTAATACAGTCCATTTTAAGTCTTTGAAATACTATGTATATAAATGAAATATATATTTATACACATACATACATATGTTTGTTTATTTTAACTTATCTTGCGATTTATTCATGGAGATATTATTTAATTCAACAATCACTAGTGGTCAACTAATTATATTCACCAGGTACTGTGATAGGAACTGGGTGGATGAAATACGATAATGTCATAGTCTCTATCCTCAATGATTTTAGAGCCTAGACTAGAAGGACAAATGAACTTACGTATTTACTCTTAAGGAGAATTAGCACATTAACTTGTATGGGATGTTAAAGGGATAAAGGAAAAGGTTAAATGATCAAGCCTGGAAATAAGAGGTCAGGGGAGGCAATGAGAGAGATGCACTTTAGGACTTGATATTTGACTTGAGTCATAAAAGATAATAAGAGTTAGCTAGATCAAACATAACTGGAAAAAGCAATAATTTACTTTGAGTTGGATTGGAGCTGAGTTTAGCAAAACAAGATGGTGGAGGCACAAGCAAGAGACTTGACTTGCTTGCCCTGATACTGTGGGTGAGAGGCAAACTTTAGACAGTTCACACTCAGAAGTGACGCAGATTGATTTAAAAAGTCGAAAGTTTCATTTTGAATGCTGTGCGGAGAAAGCACTTAAGGAAGAAACACACAAACCGGTTAAGAGGTTTGCTATAAAAGTTCAAGAAAAATTGATGAGGCATTAAACTAGCATTAAAGTATTAAAATTAGAAAGTGATAAATAGATTAAAATAATATAGAGGCTATATTATTCAGAATTTTAAGATTGGGTATATGTTAAGGAAAAAAAATTCAAGTCAAACTTTTAGACACATAATTTCAATATTGGGTGTAAGAGTATAATATTGAGATGTAAAATATAGCAAAAGTTAGTTGATAAAGGGAATGATATGTTCAGATTTGGGCACTTTGAGTTTGATATGCAGGTAGAAAATGAAGCTAGAAATTGGGTACTTATGCATGAAATAAACGTAGAAGAATGGTGCCACAGTTAGTAGATTCAGCCATTTCAACAAGCAAAGCCTGTTTAAGATATGAGAGTGAATGCAATTTCTCCAAGAAAAACATAAAAATTGAGATAGTGGCCAAGATAGAACTCTGTAGACTCTTTGGCACAATATTGTGGGGATGCCAAATGTAATACCTTCTTAAAAATAATCTGATGGAAATCCCAGGATAACTTAGATAAAGTTAGAAATGTTTCAGCTCAAAAACTGTAGGTGATTGCATTGGATTAGTGAATGTCACCACTTTGCAGATATCAAGTTATGCCCTATTTCAAAAATTGATTAAAAGAAAATTTCTCTCAAGATTTTTAAAGCCATTAGAATATCCTACTAATCCATTCTTTCTCCCATCACCATGAAAATACATATTAAAATATAAATGCTGGATAAGATGAGATGTCTCTATAAAAGTCTACTCTCTCATATTCTATAAACTTTATGTCACTAACATTCAATGTAATATTTTATACAGTCTAACTAGATGAAGCAGGTTTCCTGGAAGAATAAGAAAATAATAGTATTCTTACATGAGCTCGTGTGTGTGTGTGTGTGTGTGTGTGTGTGTGTGTGTGTATCAGAATAACTTCCAGTCAGTAGTCATTAAAAGACTAAGGCCCTCAGTGCATTCTGTTGACTTAGCCAGGCATACACAGTCCACATACATCCTAAGAACTCAGGTTCACGACCTGAGGGCTTGGGGTGAGTGGGTGGGGAAAAACCAGGATGAACAACTAAATAAAAATGAAAATAAGTTCACTACTTCTCCCTCCATTCTCTTCCTGTCTGTCTGCCTGCATCTCTCCTTTAAAAACAAAAGCAAGAATAAAAAACTAAGACCCTCAGTGTAAGTTGGTGAAAAAATTGAAGCCTCTACCAACCATGTAAACGGTAGTTGAAGATGGCTCCCTAGTCCTGAACATCATTTTGAGTGTAGCTTTATAAAAGACAATAAAGCAGAAGGCCAAACTAAACTGTATTCCAATTTCTGACATAGAAACTAGAAGATACAAGGTATGTATTACTTTAAGTAAAACTTTAGAATAATCTAGTGTGATGTAATAGATAATTTAAAAATTTCTTTATATGTTTTGCCTTTTGATAATACCACTAGCACATAGTATTTATTTTATCTACTTAATACCTTTATGAATAATTAAAATATGTTATCCATGTCTCATTCTTATTAGATCAATATTTTTATTTGTTCTATTGATATTTGTTGATGGATATTTTTGTAACTGCATGAATGGTTATTTTAATAATAGCTTATTCTACCTTTACCTGAAGCACCTATATTATCCCTAGGTATATTCAATTTCCAGAGTATTTTCCATTAGCATGGTGCTTCATAAGACATCTGTTACAGAGTCATACCATGAAAAATGTTTTGTATTTACATTGATTGAATGCACAGTGAACAAGAAGCAATGATCCAGATGGCGTGCGACTTAACTTGAATAAATATACAACTTCTTCCTTTAGTGTGTCTTAAATATTTTTGTTCAATAATAATTAAGTCTTGCTATTATTGCTCAAAATCTCCTATACACATTGGAGTTTGGTACATTAAATCTAAATTATTATTGCTTTCCTTGAGGAAAGAAAATCACAAGCTCAGCTGTTCAAAATTTGGTTTAGAAACAAATATTTTTGTTAAGAAAATTTACTTGTAATTTGAATTACAGTTTGAAATTTTGATATTTTGACTCATCTAGCTCAAAAACTTGATGGAAAATATGTTAAACAATAGCTTTAGCAGTTATCATATTGTGGGAGCTTAGGATGTATCTGCTGAATTCAACCAGATTGACTTACCTTTTTTCATAGCTCTTTTTTAAGTATTTCCTTGTGACAGTACAAACCACTTCACTGAATTATCATAATAGCAAATTGTCCTAGTAGTATATAAGAAGCATATCTATTTCAGCAACAGTAACATATATTACACATTAGTACAGATATTACAAAGAAAACATTTTATTAGTGACCTAGAAAATGAAATTTCAATAAAATATCTATACATTTCAAATATACTATGCCAAATAGGTAGTTAATGTTCTACTGATAAAGACAGAATCATATACAGTATAATGTTTTTTGCTTTGTCAGTGATTATAAATTTGACTTATCTTAATTACAACCAATTATAAATATAAATATATTTTATTCATATTTGATTGCATTATTTGATAACTTAGGATAAAGTATCTTGAGAATTACAACACATCCTTTTCTGCTCTAGAAGTTTTGGATTGAGGTTTATACTAATTCTTCACATTCTTATATAGACTAAAATGAAATCTGCCTTTAAACTGCCTTCCATTATTAAACAAATAATTATGTCAGAACACCTTCTCATCTTTCCCACTTGATCAGCATTGACTATTAAATGACAGGTGGCAGGTCCCACACCATAATCTTGACCAATAGAGTTTACTATGGGTCACTTTGTAAATTTGTCTTTTCTCTTGAATCACTTCTATTGAAGTTCATGCTCATTTTCTTAGGGAGTTAGAAGCTTTATTCTTCTTATTTATTATCCTACATAATTTTCCAATGCTTTGTAGTATTTATGTATATTTATTATTTTTTGCAGACATGACAAGTTGGCTTCATGTTAGGAAAATTATCTTGCTTTCTGGCTGAAATCTTTTTTTTTTTTCATTTGAACTTTGTGGAATGTTCAGTTATAGTTAAAAGAACTCAGAGATGCCTCACAGAAAGCTATTTTATATGTCAGGATAGACTGTAGAACATTGGTTCTTAGTGCTATAAGAGGTTAAAATTTACTAATATGTACATTTTACTGAATAAAATAAAACCATAATTCAAAGCCTAACATGTTTGCATTTTATTTCATCCATTATTACAAGGCAATTATGTCACTATGAAACAGTCAGGATGAACTTGTGAAAAGTAGCAGCAAAAAGTGTATACCTGATCCAATTTCCCAGAAACTATAGTAAATGTTCTATTTAAGATAGGATATGACTAAATTTTATTAGGCTTGAACTGTATTCTGGGTAATTGTCCAGTAATAACCTTTGCTAAATTATACGAAGTCTTTACTTTACTTAACAGAGAACACAGACTCCCCAACCTCTAATATTATCATCATTCAAGATAATGAGCAACACAAACCATTCTATTACCAATCTAAAAGCAATAAATGTCAAAGTAAAGAAGTATGCAATATTCTGGCTTGAAAGAACAAAGGACAAAAGTAATGATAATACCTCTTTATATTTGCAGTCTATTAAATCATGCATAACAAATGATACTGTAATTGTAAAGTGTTATTTTAACAGGTTATAAGGAGAAGATAGTGGGGGAAGTGAGAGAGTGTTTTGACTATTGCTATAAAAAATGCTTCAAGCTTCTTAATGTAAAAGAGACAGCAAGAGGAGGATTTTGTTTTAAAGTGCATTTGATTTTAGTTCTTTTTTGAGTCAGATAAGCTGAAGATTTTGGTGTTTGAATAACCATCCAATTATTGTATTAGGGACTTCAATGTAATTGAAACATAGCATGTAATATATTTCTTTCCAACTAAATCATCATCAGAATGTATGGGAAGCATATGAATGGGCTCTTAAATGTCATTTCAAACAGTCTAGTGGAACCGATGTTGGAAAGCAAATGCATGTTAGGCAAACAAAATCTTGTTTCCCTAGTGAATATTGCATTAAAAAAAATGATGTCCTATCCCACAGAATGATAGCTTTTGTGTGTTTGTGTCTTTGTGAGATATTCAAGTTACATGATCTCACAGGAAAAGGCCACCAAGGATATCAAGGAGAATAGTTGGGCTCCAGATCTGATTCTTCCCTTGACTAATATATAAAACTATTCTTTTAAATATATTTTTCAATATGCTTCAATATATTTTTTAAATCCTGTAGTCTACATAAACTATTTAAAATACTAGATAGTCAGAAAGGTCTGACTTTTTGAAGACTGTACACAAATTTTGTTTTTTAAACTTGTCATTTCAACTTTATCCAGAGACATGAGGGTGATATGTAAATGCCTTGTAAATAAAATCTACTGATATTTGAAGGAAATTTTCTGCCCTTTATTAAGGCTACTGTGGCATTATGTAGTGGTCATGCTATCAGTCTATATTTTTTACACCAGTTTACAATCTTTAGACTCCTGTTCTACCTCTGGACAGCATCTTGTAGATAATTAGAGCACTATAATCCTTTAAATATGGGATGATCTAGAGAAGTCAAAACTCTTACTTGATTTTTTTAAGTCCAAAAGCCATAATTATCTTTCTATTCCGTGCCCACAATGAACACCACCTATAAGCTGCTTTCAATAGCAATAGAGAAAAATTCCCTTCAAAATTTGTACAAGTGGTCATAATTTACAGATGAGATAATTAAATTCAGTTTTTAAATAATGGACTATAACTGGAAACTCACTAGGAGAACAGAAACATTTCACTTTTAATAATTACATTAGCTCTACCCTATGAATGTACAATTCTTCTAGGTACTCCCTGCTCGTAAATGCTATGTGTTGTCAGTCAGCCTATCTTGCTCCAAGTGCATTTTTGTACTGGTGATATTCTTGTATTTTTCTGTACATTGGTCTTATCTTAGACAGAAGTAATGTTTTCTTTTTAAAAAATGGAGTGATAATACGCCTTCATAGTGCTAGTATACAAATGGACATTATTTTGAGGAATGTGATCATTTCAGCCTCAAAATAATTGTTTCATGAGAACTATTTCATCTCAGTACAATTTTTTTTAGGAATTAATGGAATAATTTATTCACTTGATTTTCTTTTTTTAAAGGAGAATTATGATATGTATATATATATATGTCAGTAACAGCAAAATGCTCATGCATCATAATTTCATGTTGCAGTGCAATTTTTTTTTTTTTTTAGAAATAGCATATTTTAAAGGTGTCTTTTAGGGTTAGAATTACTTACTATGCAGATTGTTTTAAAATTCAGTATCTTTGCCTTTCCCTACTTTCACTCCATTTTAGAAAGACAATTACTTTGAATAAATATATGAACCGGAATAATCTGTAAGACTTTCATGAGTATTTGTCTTTGTCAAATACAGTCTAAATTTAACCAGATGATGCTTACCTATGATGCTATCATACTCTTATTTAGACATCTGTAGAGTCCCCTTCAGGAAACTCCCTTTCATCTAACTGCCACTTGGGAACAACCTGATAAATGTACTTAGAGACCAAAAATTGTATATTACTTAACATTTCTACTAAATTTAATTTACTAAATAACATTCCAGCAACTAGTTTCTTGGAGTATCAATATTTTATAACTCAGTCTTCTCAGAACACCATCTTCGTGGTAGAATTTTTTAACACTAGCTCAAAGTCTGCATAATATTTGGGATAATTCTTTTTTAGGACCCTAATGTTACACATTAATCTAATCTCCTTATAGGCAGACCTATGGCTTTTTTTTTTGTAAGAAATAGAATATGGCAAAGTGACGGATGTTATTATCTTGATTAATTCATATTATATGTCAATGATAATTAGATCTGATTCATATTGCTACATTGTATGACAAAGGTATTTAGATGAATTCACAGCATTCCATTTTGTTATATGAGACTCTTATCAAATTGGGGAATTACATTCATAAGTCCAGCAAAGTAATACCTATATTCACAAGATTTCAAAGATCCTAAGCGTCTCTAAGACCAAAAAAAAAAAAAAAAAGAAAGAAATCGCAAGACTCATCAATAAAGAAATGTGGATCAAGGAGAAAAATAAGTTTCTAGAAAATAACCCAAAGGAAGGCAATAAATACATTACCCAACCAATAATATAAAATAATTAAAGAAATTCATTGATTATACAGAAAACTAAAAGAAATTGGGAAAACAGTACATGAATAAAATGAAATTATCAACAGAGATATAAACAAATCAAGAAACACAGAAATTGTAAAGCTGCAGGTTATTGTAACTTAATTGAAAAATCCCATTAACAGATGAGTGAGCAAAAAAGATATATATATATATATATATATATATATATATACACACTGTGGTATATATATATATATATATATACACACTGGAGTACTATACAGTTTTTAGAAAGGTGAGATTCTGCTTTTTGCAGTAATATGGATGGATATGGAAGTATTATGCTTAATGAGAGAAGCCATAAGAAGAAAGACATTGCATGTTGTCATTCATACGTGGTGTATAGAAATATCAAGCAAGCAAATAAACAAAAATAGATGTTTAAAGATGAACTTAATAAAGCGACAACTTTTTTAGAGAAAAAAGCAAAGCAGTGGCTTCAGGAATAGATTGGGGAGTGCAAGAGGTAAGCAGTGTAAAGGGAATTAATTGCATAGTGACAGAAAAATTGAAATAGTGGTGAACTTGCTGTAATATATACAGATGTAGATTTACTATCATTTATACATAACAACTAGTTAACACAATAGTCCTTCAATAAAATCAATTAAAAAGAAAAAATCATTAAAGAATTTCAAGGGCAATTTTGATCAAACAAATAAAGAATCAGTGAACTTAAAGACATATGATTTGAAACGATCAAGACAAAGGTACAATAATAAAAGGAAGAAATGTGAATAAAGTCTAAGGGAATTTTAGGACACATTCAAAAGATCATGGAGTTAAAAGAGAAGTAGGAGAGAAGGAATAGACAGCTTATTTGAAGAAATAATGACCAAAAACTTTTTAATTGAGGAAGGAAATGAAAATTCAAATTGAAGCTTTCAAGAAGTACAGAGAGGATCACTTTGAGATGCATCATAATCAAACAGATGAGAGAAACAGACAAATAGTTAATATGAAAGAATAAAGATAAAATTCCTTATGAATAAGGAAGCTTTCATTATTATGAGATTAATCAATAAAAACTTGGTAGTCCAGAAAGGAGAATAATAATATATTCAAAATGCCAAAAGGAAAAAAACAAAACAAAGTCTGCCAATGAAGAATAGAATGTGTGGTAAAACGTCCTTCAAATATGAAGAAACAGTGATTCTGTGAACATGGTAAACATGCACCAAAAATCTGTCTCTCCATCTAGACAACAATTAAGCTGACTTTCTGCCTAATGTAAATATTTTGAAATTCTAGAGTTTACTGAGTATTTACAGCTTTGAGAGGAAGTTTTGAGTGGTAGTTAATTTCAGACAATTTCAGCTCAGCACAGTATCAGCAATTCATCTCTACAGCCCTATGATTCACAGCAGAACATGCGTTTCAGAGAAACTTCCACATAGCTTGTAGGAGACAGGGTGGGCCACAAGGATCTGTCCTCCAAATAGGAGGGATCTGATTTCTGAATGTTGATTGCTGCTTCTCATTACAGATTGCAAGCAGAGATCATCACATAACAATAAACTATAGAGTCAGACACCCATTAAAAGAATCATAGACTGTGGTCAAGTAGGATTTATTCCAATGATTCAAGTATGGCTCAACATATGCAAATCAACAAGTGTGATATACCACCTACAAAAAGGAATAGAAAAAAATCCACATGCTAATCTCAATGCAGAAAGTCATTTGACAAGTTTAGATACCAATGGAAAACACCTCATGTGATAAAAGTTAGACGTGTAAACACATAGCCAAAATCATACTGAATAGGAAAAGCTGTTTCTAAGATCAGGAACAAGGCAAATACATAGATAAACATTCCTTTCTTGTCTTCTCATTTTAACCCCATCTTGTTTTACAAAAATAAAGGAATATATAGATATACATTCCATTCTTGTCTCCTTTCAACTGCATTTTACAATTTAGAAAAATTTTTATTTATTTTATTTGAATCAACTACGTAATTTTCGGAACTTTTCTATCCTATTTAGCTTTCTTTTTGACCTCTGTTTACAAATGTCTGTATGCAGTTTCGATTGATATTAGCGCAATATGTAAACTGTTCTTCACAAATATTGCTTTTACTTGGAATAATGTATAATCAGTTCAGGCTTCATGGATTACAGGCTAATGCCAGTTTGCCCTGCTTTTTTGTATCTAAGCAGTGCAACTTTTCATATGCTGTAAAAATATGCAGTAGTACACCCAAATTATTCATTTTTATAAATATGACACTGTATCCTCTACATTATGTTATAAAATGATTTATCAGTTTATCTAGTGAAAGAGTGGACTTAAATGTGAGGTAAACATTTTTTGTTCATAGATGCCTTTATAATACACTGAATAAGATTCAGAAGGTTTATATAATTTTGATGTTAATTTAAACCAGAAAGTATTGCTTTTACTGTAAAAGTCTCCAAGAAGAGGAATATCACCTTTTATTATGAAAATTTTATTATAAAAGAAAAAAACTGAAAGAAAATACTTCCCTTCCGGTGAACTTTATATCCTAAATAAAACTATTTGGCTTTTATTTTTTGTTGTTGTTTGGTCACTCCATCACTGGTAGATCAAAAGTTCATAGCACTTGTATTACCCATAAATATATTATTTCAAGTGCGAGTAAAATTAATTTTATGTAGTCCGTTGCTCATTCACATCCCCAAATTTGATTTCTCCTCAAAGAGAGATGGAACTGCCTCTAAAGCCAGGGATTTTCAACCCTGGAGCAAGTTAAATTACAGGTGACCAGGAAGTTTATAGAACTTCTCTCTATTATACTGACAGGGCCTCTCTAGCACAAATAGCATTCCTCTTTAGGGCAGTCTAAAATTTATAGCCCTGTTATGAGGTAGAATATGAAGGTGTTCCCACATGCCTTTCCCTCTACTGTTGATCATAAATAACTTCATCATTATTTCTTCACTAGGTCATTCTAAATATCGAAAGTATTTGCTCTATAAGAAAAAGTTTGGCAGTCAGAATAGTTTCATGACAAAACATGTAACTGATCAAAGTTAATTAATTTTTAAAAGAAAAATTCAAATCCGTGTCAAATATACAGCAATCAAGCTCTCTGCTGGTGACCACAGGTATTTCATTAACAAAAAATCTGAAGTAAAGAAACTCCTGGGTTATCCTTGATTGATTAATCAGATGAATGTAACCTTCTCTTTTCAGTCAAAGTGTATTAGCAGTTTCCCATCATGTTATAGTCATGTGATAATAATTTTAAATAAATTATTGTTTATATCCTAACATATTTTTCTCTCAAAATAACCACGATATCTTTAAAAGTAAGTAAAAGATACTTTGTCTTCTACATGAGTCAAAATATTGTCCTTTGAGCTATCTGTTGTCATATTTTCTGGGAAATACTTTGTTTCTTATCAGTTAGAAATATCTGTTATTTTTATTTTCTGCATATTATCAGCAGACACAGAACATATTACTGTGAGGCAATGGGTCATGGATGAGTCATGACTTATAGTTTTACTCTGTTATAGATATGGCGCTTATACCAGTGGGTTGACTTCTTTTAACCCTAGAACTCTCATCTACAAATTAATGGGACAAAAATTTTCTAACTTACTTAACCCTCCTTACCTATCATAAGAAAATAGTAAAAAGGGCATGAAATTATGCACATAATAAAAGTGAATATATCAAAATTATAAGATTAGGTACAGATGCAGCTATGATGATTCAAAAATAATTATTTGGAACATATAAATCGAGTCTATTTTCAGAAAATATAAGCCTAGTAAGAAACTGATTAACTAATAGGTAGTTGTTTCTCTAACTTTAGGTCTCTGCTCTCCCTTTTCTTAGAGCATCTACTTCAGAAAACTTGCAAATTCCTTTTATATCCTTTTAAGATGCACATCTTTAAATTAAAAAAAAGGAATACTTCTTGCAGATTTTATAATATAGGAATGAAGGTCTTGCTTTAGTTCTGGAAGTCATCTTTGAAATGTAATCATCATGGAAGATAGTGTCCCTACACCCCATGCTTTGTGGAGGATCTTATTGACTCCACATTGCAAGCTCCTTCATAAAGATAGAAAAATGTTTACCATTGTTACCCGTTATTAAGCACAGAAGATCTATTATCTCTTTCCTCAGCTCTTAAAAAAAGACTAGCCTTTATTTCAGTGGACTTTAGCTCAAATTAAATTCTGGCCTCTATCCCCTATTATAATAACCTTGATAAACTCTTCTCTATTCTGTTTAACTATTTCCCAGTTTAACCAGTAGTTTTGGTTCACATCTTTAGTGCTTTACCAATGAGTGTCTCATATCTAAGTTAACGTGGTCTTCATGTAGATCAATATAACTAACTCTAGCAATGAGAACAAGAAGAAAATTATTTAAATCTACTCCTTGCCCACTGTGAAAATTGGGACTGGTGACATTAGTGTCTGGAAATTTTGAACTATGTCAATGAGAAAATACCCATAATACTAGTCAGAAGTTTGGGGTTTTTTACTTTAATGAATTAATATCAAAATTTTAGTTATTTAAGGTCTTTTTAACAAAGCTCAGGGACTTATTTTTAAATCACATATTTAAAATATAGACATGCTTCAGAACATGTATGAATTATGAATGAATTCACTAAGGACTTTGGTTTGTGTAATTAATTATAATCAAAATCTCTTTAGTATTTTTTGTCAGTAAAGATCATGTGCTTAAATTCCACTTGCTTGCTCAATCTAATATAGTACTAATGATCAACCAATCATGATTCTTATTTTTCAGAAAAGGAAGATAAGCCTACAAACTTTCCACTATTCATTCAAGTTTGCCAAGTTACATACAGATATGGGCCTGCAGCTAATGTATTTTGAGTCACATATAAATAACGACAGTCACCTCTTATCAATTATGTATTTTTCATGATTACTTGATGCAGAAAATCATGAGAGTGTTTGTTTAAAAGATGAAATATTTCTCTATATTTAATTTACTCTCTTTCAATATATTGGTAACATCTACTGCTACTGCTAAGAGGGTTGATCTATGCCAAAAAATGTTAGAGACAGGCTCATTTGTGAAATTGTCGATTAATCAAAAGAATTCTTAGGCCATGTATTTTTTATTTGTGTAAGCCTCATGTTAGAAACATGTGCCCTGTTAAAGCCTTTCTGTTGTGTTTAGCCCTAAATATTGAACAACCTGCCAAGGTGATAAGAAGTGACCTAAGAAAATAATTTACATTTCAATAGAAGCTATATTACTCAAAATAGATTAAGAAGTTTTTCTTGTAGTATGTTATTGTGGGCCTTCAAATTATCACTATAGCCACTGCTGTATACTCAAAATAAGGTAAACATCTAGTATTGAGTGAATTGTTTATTACACCTAAGAATGAGCAAGTATTAAAGAAAAATTAACAGAAATAAAAAAAAAGATTGGTTTTAGGTTTGCTCTAGTGGAGTGGGGATTAGGTTAATCTCCTCCAAAGGATGCAGTACACTTACTCGTGGATCTGAGTCCCCCTGACCTCTGGGAAACAATCAGTGTGAACAACTAAATGAAAAATAAAATACTTCTTCCTTGTCTTTCTTCCTCTTACCTTCATTCCTGCCTGCACCTTTCCTTTAAAAACATTGCTTTTATATTGAACAATCAATGACTTGCCATTTCATTTCCTGAAATTGATCAATTCCCACTGTAATGTCAAGTATGCTTCTTCTATAGTGTGATAATATATAATTTGAAATTATAGATGCTGGCTATAAAGAGTCATTTGTTTCATCTTCTATAAAGATTGAATTAATTAGCCTTTACTCTCCATGAGATGGTGGTACTGGATGAGGGTTGGAGGGAAGGGATAAACATTTTCAACCTTGGTATTTGTAAGAAGACATTGAGAGTGGTTATCTTACTTATTTAAATCCCCAGTCTGCTTCAGTACAGCGAAAATCATACTTTTTCCAATTTTAAAATGTGTCATTAAATTTCTGGTGTAATTTTATTGGTGAGATAGATGTTTTATATTAAGACCCAACATTTTAGTAGAAAAAAGTGGCATTTAAAATAAAACAGCGGTTAAGACCATAAATGATTTCAGGTGTGACTATCATGCCCTTTTATTTGCCCCAGCATGTCTTTTTCACATCTGATATTATTTGTCTACTTGTTTAGTAATGAAACCAAATGAGAGAACAAATACGCAGGTATAGTTGTACGAATCAAATAGTTCAAGCAAGGTATTTTCAGCAGAAAGCTTTTGGTAACTCACTCCTTAGGTCACTATTTTTACAATGAAACATGGGGAATCTAAACAGAAAGATTGGTTTTATGAGCTGTATAAAAATAACATCTTAAGAGACTTTAGAAGGAGCCCCCAAAGAGCCATCAGATTCTTAATCACATTTATGATATGTTCGTCAGTATCTTTACTGATCATCTACCTCATAATGTTAGCCTTACTCTTGTCCTATGGATCATTTAATATTCAATCTCTGCTTTGAATTGTCCTCTCTACCTAATCATTTTGCTAATTGTATAAATTAGGATTGATAAAAAACACTCAGAAGCAACCAGCCATTAAAAAAAAAAAAAGTCTATAAGACCAAATTAGTAGTTACAAAGAGATGGGGAAGGGATGATGGACAACTTGAATAAAAAGGGGCAATTATATGGTGAAGGATAAATCAGATTATTAGTAATGATCTTATTGTAGTATATATAGATGTCAATTTATAATGATCACTTTGAAACTATATTTTATATTGCAATTTTAATTCATTAATTTTTAATTACTAGTTTTTCTAAAGTTTTCCATTTACTAGCACCAAAAAGTGAATTTTATCTGTGGGTAGATATAACAGGAAGAAATCAATGCACTATCCCTAATATATTGCCATTCGTCTTCATGTTTTTTTGTAGTTTTGGGTCCTTTTCCCAGTGAGGCTGTATTATTTTAATTGTACTACTTAATTAAGATGAGAATCAGTCTCAAACATTTACTTTGTCTTTTTCTGTAACAATGTCTCCTGCTCTAAGTCAAGCAATCCTACTTCATTCTAACTTGTGAAAAATTTAGTTTATATATAAATTATAAAAACTTATGTTTATATATAAACATATATAGTAAAATATATTTTATTATATATATTATAATTACATATTATAATTCACCTCTTAACCCTAAATAACTTTACACTCTTTGAATCCAAAACTAACTCTGAGTTTTCAGAACAAATGCAAAGTAGATCATGTATTTAGCATACAATTTACTACTAGAATGTCATTTGATTCTGAGGCTGTTTAAAGAGGTTTGGGGAAGATTTCTATTTCTTGGACGCTTTGGAGCATTCTTCTGAAAATAAGTGAAATCACACTTAGGAATCTGAAACACTATAAATATGTACATTTAAAAATAAAATGTATGCCTTTCTTGGGATTTATCTTTGTCAGACTGAGAACTAAAAGCTCTGCTGATCCCTCCTCAAAATGCTGCTCACAAGAAAAGGTTGTAACAGCAAACACATTAAACAGAAGTTTTAAGGTGAGATAGCGTCAAAGCAAAAACTATACTGGACAAATTTAAACAGGCACAGAATATCTTACAAAAGTTATTGCAATACAGAAGAGAGACCAGAACTGAGTCTGAATTCAGTTCTGCTGAACAAGGCACAAGAGAGTTTTTAAAAGCCAGACTGAGCTACTTAAAGAGTGCAGGAGGGCATGAGGGAGGAAGTTGATCAATAGGATGTATTCCTGAGTTTGGAAATGTGTTTTTCTCTGTGATTAGGTCATCTGTGTTTGCTAATTGAATTAGACTCCCAACTTCCCACAGAAATTGACTGATGAAGTTCCCGAGAAAGACATTTCTGAGTTGTGACATGGCCAAGAAATTTTTAAAAAACACTCATATCTCAAAAAGATGAGAAAGAATTTATAATCACAAGTTTTCTAAAGTAAAAGGCTTTAAGAAAAATAGGTGCCTAGAAGTCTACTGTTTATTCAAGTTGAAAAAATCACTAAGACATTTAAAGATTTATCACTCCTTTAGGGATCACATCAAAAAGGATAATATGGTTTCTCATGAATTATCCCTTTCAGCAGCCACTATAAGAGAATTCTGGGCTAAGTCTGATTCACTTGAAGATTCCTTTGTTGAACTGTAAGTTTGTGACGTAAGATATTTCTCAGCTTTGCAGCTTAAACTACGAACCAGAGTCACTTAGTAGACAAAATGAGCTGCTCAGTTTAAAAACTAGAAAGAAAGTTGATTTCAAGTGATGGCAAGATAATTGGGAGTGTTTAAATTAGCCAAAAATAAGTTACATCTTTTTGTCATTCCATTGTATGCACATTTAAGTGTAAGAGGTCATATTATTTGTCTACTTTTTTAGTAATGAAACCAAGTGAACAAATATGCAGTTATATTTGTTTGATCAAATAGTTCAAGCAAGGTATTTTCAGCAGAAAACTTCTGGTAACTAGCTCCTTAGGTCATTACTTTTACAATGAAATATGGGGAATGTTAGACAGAAAGATTGTTTTTATCAGGTGTAGAAAAGATACTATCTTCAGAGATTTTAAAAGGAGCTCCCCAAATAGCCATTAGTTTCTTCTAAGCAAAAGGAGTATCTAATATATTTCAACATTTTAAACATAGTTCACTAACAAAAAATTGTTAAAGGTTTCTTCTTACTGGAAATGAGAGTCGAATCATACTTAAGTTTTAAAAGTTTTATATGTGCTTGTTTTCCATTAAAAATGGAAATCATATTATTTTTGCTTCGCTATTGATCTGGTTGCCCCACTAATTCAGTTATTGTTTTCATGTAGACAGAGCTTCTCAGGCAGTTTGGAGAAAGGATGGAGATATACCAAATGGTTGCTTTGATTTAAGATCTCTGAGTGCCATGTGAAATGGAACAATGCAAAACTTTATTTATATTCTTTGAGTACAAAGAGATAAATCCTCCAGGATTAAGTTCAGAGGATACAAAGAAAGAAGATTTTGTTTCAAGATATAAATGCAAAGCATAGGTTTGCTATGGCAACTGCAGGATTTTAGATACAAGTCTGGGTACAATTTTCTTTTAAAAAAGAAAGCTAAAATCATTCAAAGAAATAATGATACATAGAAGAAAATTCAAGTGGGACTATGAAAAAAAATAAAAAGTAACAGATTGTCAGAGGATTTGACATTACACCCTTGCCCATGTTTGTCTAAAATGACCAGTGATACCAACAAAGACACAAGAATGTTTCAGATGAATTGCCTGAGGGAACACAATGAATTTGCTTTAAAAGTTTCAGATCTGAGAGAGAGTAAATATATGAAGTATGATCTAATTTTTGAAATTCGTTCTTCAAATTCTGTTCATTTAACCATTGGAAACAACCTACAATCATACTACCATAAAAGAAAAATGTATGTTATTATCAGAGTCAATGCCTTTGGTAAAATATTGCAAAATATTTGGTAGCTTTATAGCTTTGTGATGCTAAAATAAGGAAAACTTGCTTCTTAATCATCTTTGTAACTCCCACAACATTAAAGAGTCAAAGTTATTTGTAGAAAAAGATAGTCTAAATAATGAGCTACAAAGATAAACTCTAGCTATAGGGAAACATCTTCAGGTCTATCATGTGAGGTGGGTATCCAATCAGGGAAGGCAGTTGCAGCTGGTGCTCACGTTGATCTTTAATACAGCAATTGGCTGGTGAGGAAAGTTTGTGTTTCAGAATGGTTAGCTTTTACTCAAGAAATACATAGGGAAAACAGCGTTTGTACAACATTAGCAGACTTTTTTTTTCCTTGAAGTTTTAAGGTTTTTGTTTTTGTTTTTAAATACTGCTATAACAAATTAGCACAAGCACAAGGACTTAAAACAACACATATTTACTGGTTTATTCTTTGGAGGTCAGAAGGTATCCATCAGACTCCATATCTTTCTGGAGAGCAAGCGCCAGTCAAGTCTTTCTCACATGCTGCACTTTGACACTTACTCTTAGCTTCTCTCTTTTACATTTAAAGTACACTGTGAATATCCTGGACCCACCTGAATAATCCAGGATAATCTATTTTAAGGCCTCCTATTAACAGCCTTTTCTAACCAAATTCTCTTTTGTCACATAACCTGATACACACAGGTTCTGGAATTTTAAGATATTGACATTTGGGAGAGGGTTAAGGGTGGGTATTTTTACTAAGGAACTAATTCTTTCAACCAAACTATGCTAAGGAGAGTGATTAGAATAATTTTTAGTGTTGTTCAAAGTGGAAATCATGTTTGTCTTCCTAAAAAGATGATTAGTTAGGTTATCTTCATTTGAAAAGGGTGAAGAACGATTATCTTCAATCCAAATTGGTCTGGACTACTTAGGTAAACAATGGTGGTGGTCACGGTTTATGGTAGATGGTTATTTTTCACTTTCCAAAACAATAGTTATTTCCTATCACTTTATTCTGCTCTGAGGTGTGACTAAAAATCCTAGAAATTTGGGTTCATATGGAGAGTGCAAAAACTCATATATCCTGATCATATTACCATCTCATTTTAACCCCTTTTACTCTTCTTCTTACCCCAGTTTAATGATCCTGTGTGGATGCCCCTATTCTCTATTCTATTTTTGTGATAGTTGCTAAACAAAATGGAAACATATAAATGCATAGGACTGCAATATACAGTAGCAGCAAAAGAGGTCAAGTGAATGCTACAAGTTTGAGAAATAAGATCTCTCTGTTTAAGATATTATTAGGGGAACTATAAGTATCTTTCTATCATTTCCGTTGTTTCTTAGATGAGAAATGTGTGGTCTTGATAAGTTAAATGTCATGTCCAAGTTCATGCTGCAAAATAGAAGTTAAATCAGATTGAGAATTCTATGTTCTAAATTACTTTAACACTCGTGTTGATAAGATAACAAAATATAACATATACAGGTGCATGGGGAGAAGTGTTGCAAAAGCCTTTGTGATTCAGCTCTTTTCACCACAGTCAATGAAATTCCAACAGCACTGTTCCGAATCTGATGAACACCATATAAATCTGTCTGCAGCTGATAAATATTACCATTTTGAAATGATTCCTGTAATGGTGTTTTTACAAGCGGTTACTGGTTGTGAGTGGTTGAAAGAGCCTACCTCACATAGTCTGAGGTGCCATTATTCATGCTGTAGTCACTGTTTTTTCCTTCTAAGTTGATGGCTTGGTTGACTTTAAGTACAGACTGCTTGCTTTTTTCTCACTTACATTTAATATATCAAACTGCACGATATAATAACACAATGCCAAAAGTTTATGGTCAGAAGTGCCACTTCTATACATGATCACATGTTTCTTTCTAGCATTATTTTTGTGATATGAAAGTCAGAATGTATAAAACAGGAGCTGTAAAATCAAAGAGTAGGCAAAAACTGACTGCACATGAACTTTCAAAAAATGTTGATTTATCTCCGAATAAGAAAGTTTAAAGTAATTATATTCTTGTCTGGCAATTGTTTATTCAATTCCAAGATACATCAACAAAGATTTATTTGGAAGAGAGATTATGAGTTATTTATGTAGCATACAGCATAACAATTATTTCTACCTTACAATATTAGTAAAGTACAATTTTATCAGGCTTCATTGTCAAAAGTATATGAAAAAAGTGCATATTTGCTCGCAAAAGATTGACTCTATTACACCATTCTTATTAAATCAGTCTTTTCATATGTTGTTAATACTTGCTGCCATGATAGGCTGTCACAGTTAATTTAGTAATTTCAACTTAATGCATGCTATGTTTCCAAAAGATTTTACATGCCTAAATCTCTCTCTGGTTACTATTTCATTATTTAATAAACCATTTTCCGTTGATTGCATATTTAGTTAACTTCCAAATTTTGCTATTATAAATAATTCCATGTTGAGCATTTACATAATTAAAACTGGTCTTTTCATATAAATAAATAATTTCTTATAATGGATTTCCTGAAAATAGATTACTCAGTAAAAGATTAAGACAATTTTAGTGTTTTTTGATGCAGGTTTAGAAATTAATTTTTATTATTGTTTGACATAACAAATTTCACCCCAAAACCTGTCTCTTATGCTTAAAATTTAGGACAATGTTACATAAAAAAATACAGAAATGCTTACATTTTCTATTTTATACTCTAAGATTGAAAATGCAGTATTTATGAGTTAGAGGAGTAACTATAGTAATCGAACACGGAGATAAATATCATCTTGTCCACATATAACCAGGGTGATTTATTTTTAACTTAGAATATTTATGAGTAATGCATATTTTATATCATATTCATATCACAAGAATTTATATTGTAGACTATAATGAAAGGATCATTACAAGATTCTACAAATTATACTTAGAATGAAATGACTTTGAGGAATTATAGACTTGCTAATTAATAGACCAATTATCAAGATGTTAAGCAATTCTACTTTCAGTGAATTTATTAAATAAAGCAATGTGGTACCTGATCATTCCACTACAGGAAGATCAGGGGAATTGATCATCTTTTGATTATCCTAGGGACACCAGCATATATTTAAATAATGTCTTGCAGGATCTGAGGATTAACATACAGAGACATTTTTGTAGGGAATAAAGATTGCTGTGATTCTTTCTTCTTTCCAATTTTAAGGTCTGATCATCACAGTAGGTTAAATAGATCCACATAAAAATCTCCATGGGAACTAGTAAAACTATGTGACTACATTTGTCTCTAATTTTATTTAGCTAATTTCCCTAACACCTACTTCATTCTGCTGAATAAATTGCAAGTTCCCTCTGGAGCTATTAGACAAGCCTTGAAGCAAATGATGGATTTTTTACTTCTACCATCAATAAGTTAACCTATGTAGATTTTTTTTACTTGAAATAGTATCTGCTGGGCTAATTACCTATCTATTTACATGTTTGTATTCTGCCTATTGCAAAGAGAATTCAAAGCAGCTGTTATTTGTTGACACTGACAAAAAAAAATAAGTTTTTTAGCTTACTTGAAATATTCAGATTCTCCCAGAGAAAGTAAAAATAACAAATCTTAAGATCATGATTAATGATGAGCATGTAAGGATGTCCCTAAAGTTCAAATCATTTCCTTTTTGCTTGTCCCTGGCTCTTTTTTAGGCATTTTATCAGCACCAGATTTTATATTAATGGTACAAACATACTGGGTCATTTTAACACTTGTTATTTAGGCTAAATTCAAATCATATCAATCTAAGAATAAATAATTTTACATATTAAGGCAATAGCTGTCTTGAATTTCTTGCTAAATAATCTGAGCCTATATTAAGGCACAACATCTACTCCTTTGGCCAAATCCCCAGGTCCTATAGCTTATAACTTTCAGCCTCTACGTTATATCTTTTAGCTTTTTCTATCCTTCCATAATTCTCACAGCTTCTCCTACTCTCTCCCCTGCCTCTGGAAAACTATTTTAAAGAATTTGAGCCTGAGAAGGATTTAAGGTCTATATTCTGGGAACTTTGGAGATAAAGGGAAAAGCTCATGTGTGATTGGCAATCTAGGATGAAAGTCATGTAGTGGATCTTCTCAATATTACTACTGAAAAATTATATTCATTAAAAAAGAGTTCTTTGAATTTTGGCCAGAGTTACTTATTATGAATTTAGTTTTCTGTTTTCATGGATTTGTGAATGGTATTTGCAGCATTCACTGACCCATGTGCTTTGCTTTGTCTCTCTGCTAACATGGGAAACTCAAGCTGTGATAAATCTACTTTATTCAAAAACCCAAAGGATTCATTTCAGGAAGGTTTTCAGACATGTCTTTTGTTTCCATTTTAAAAGTGCATCTATTTCTTGTGAAAATTAAATAACAATCAGAAAAGTTAAAAAATAGTCATAATCAGAACCAAAATAGCTTACAAGTAAATTTGTTTTACTAGATATGTAAATGAAAGCGATGTTTTAAATTGTAAATGACTATGAACATAATTTTTTCAAGCTATATTTTTTAAAAAAATCAACCTTTCTGCTATCATTATTTAATTTGTATATTAAGAGCATTTTTGTATCATGTATTATTATGATTATTAATATCATTTTCAAAACATTAGGTAATATAATTAAAAATATTCCTCAGATAAATGTTAATCTTTGTATTGAATTTATCATTCTTAATGCCATTTTGCTCTTTTGCTTTTGTATCTACTTCACAGTATAGGTTGTTACCCATGAAGGATAGACCTCCCTGGAACCTTTTAGATTTTTTTCAAAATGTCTAGAACTGAGTTTTTCTAATATGTGTCACCCTGGCATGTGGAGCCAAAGTTAATTAGGACCTTAAAGACTTCAAGAGAAAGTGTTACCATTATCCTAAAGAATGAAAAATAAAATTCTTCACACCTCTACAAGAAATTGATCAAATTTATGTTCCTGTGTTTCTCTTAAGAGTTCAAGGAATTGAACTGATTGACTTTGGGGCTTCTTATATAAGTTTATTTTGTTCAAACAATGAATGTCTTTACTGTTTTTATCATTTTAGTCTATTCACTAGGGCTTGTGCATTATAGATTCAACTTTTTTTTTTTAAGTAATTTTCGGAGTCTTTCCAGGCATTGATTGGCAATTAAACACTGCGTAGCAGTGAGGTATATAAGCATTATGTTTAAAAACCTGAGACTATTACACTGTCAGAGAAGAGAAAGATTTACTCTGAGGTCAGATACATCTGGATTCAGATCTCAATCCTACCCATGCTGTTCTATGGCTCAAAACACTTCACATTACATCTATTTAGCCTTTTGTTCCTTAGTTATACAACAGTAATAAAGTAGTTTATGGCCTATTTAAAGATAAAATATTTCTCAGTAAAATAAGTAGATTCTTCCTATGTTTTACTATGATGATTACCATTCCCTGTAAAAGAAACCAGATTAGGTCAGATAGTGCTTTCCAAGTAGAGCATTTCTAATTTAGAAGGAAGTCACTATAAACCTGGGTAGTATCTGGCTTTTATTCCCCAATAGTTTTGCTGTCTTTCACAAGGAGACGTCATTGCTTCAATGAGTGAAAAAGTGAAAAATGCATGTAAGACATTGTTTGGCCAAGGTTTGTGTTTTCTTCAAACTGCTACCATCAGTTGATCCATCATCATTGCTTTGTAATGATTGGCATTGATTACAGGACTCAGTTTAGTTCTAAAAGGTGCTATCAGGTGCTATCAGGCTTTCTTCTTAAAGGATTTGAATTTCTTATAACTTCACACAGAATTTGGTTCAAGTGAAAATATGTTATAATAGCACTGTAACTGATTTGTAATATTAAGCATTTAGAGTAGCTCTGAGTATAATGTTAGAAATGTATACATTTGTGGATAAAAATAGAGAACTGGAATCATTAAAAAGCACTGTGATATCAAGATGTATTTTGCCATAGTATAGTTCAAACAAGTAGTGTAAGATCCTTTACACAATGGAAATGAAATATTTTCCAACCACTTTCATAAAATAATCACAAATGCTTTCACACAACTAACTAGATCTGTGGTTTAAATACAAAGAAAGAGCTGGTTCAATTTGTGGGCTGTTTATTACCTTACCAAATCTCAACAAGTTCATTGATTCAAAGGAAGGCAAATAAATACTGTATTTAAAAAACAGAGAAAATACCAGTAAAGGGATTTACAGAACAAAAGCAACACTCAATTCTAGCAGAAGCAAGATTCTGTATATTTTAACTGAGTCTGAGACCAGGTCCACAAAGCCTATTTCAAATAAACTGTGTGATTCGATGACTCCTTGATAGAATTTCTACGTGAAACATTGGATCACAACTGGACTGGTTTGTATTTTGACAGGTTACAGATGATCCAACTAAAGACATAGTCCTGACTCAAAGGGATTAGAAATAATGATTTTGTTTTTTGTGCTCTCTGTAACAAAATGAATTTGATAAGCGAATCTGGCGAGACGGCATTGACAACGTCATTTTACTTTTTTAACAATCTCTTTTTATCTAATCTCGTGGAAATCTAGTATCTCAACAACTTTTGTTTGCTGTCAGTTTTTCACAGTGACAGTCAGCTAACATTCGGAAATTTTTGTCCCTGCTATACATACAGGAAAAAACGCATTTCTGAGTTAGTATATATTAAAGATTTGAACGAAGCTAATCTTGGACTCTACTGAGTTATTAAAATTGTGAAGAGTGCTGTTTTCCAATACTTATCATTTAAGAGCCTTCGGGGTTAGACTTAACGAATATATAGTGGAACTGCTTGATGCTTAACAAAGTCTGAGAATTTCTTTGTTGTAAAATCCCTCTTCCACAAAGTATAAATAAAATAGGCGTGCTTGGTATATCCATACATGAAAAATTTGTTCATCTGATTCACTTTCTTCAAGCATCTATTTGAGATACAGGCTCCTAATGGGACATGTGCTGTGATTGAAAGGGTGTGCTGATGTGTGTGGAGCTCTGACTTGGGGGAGGTGGTGTGCACTTTCAGTATAAGGGATTGCAAACCTACCTGGTGATAAAAGGCAGAGCCCTGAGTAGTTCAGAGACTCAGAGATTGTGACAATAGTTCACATGTACCATCCCCTAAAGCACTATACTACCAGCATGAAAGAAACTATAAGGGAGAAGAGAACATTAGAAGACACATAACCAGAACACTTGGTGGGGGAAAAAAAAGTGAAATGATATTCCAATTTTAAACTCTGATGAATCACTTTATACAACTACTTCAAGAGTAAATTTGCAGCTACTGCATCACTTATCTGATCAATTTCACAAAATATCAGGGCTAGTGAATTTGGAGGGAATAGACAGTGCAATAATGACTGAAAAATATAGAGATAGATTTTTAAATATTTGCATGTATATGCACTGACACAAACGTTCATTTTTTTTTTTAGCTTACTCTGTTCCTCATTCTTTAAACAAAATTTTCACCTTTCCTTTCTGCTCAAATTATTCCCACTGTATTATAAATGATCTTCTCTAAATCCAGTCCAAATGTGCATATATCATCTCAAGTTAGGTAATTTCCCATTGCTTTTTTTCTCTACCTATAATTATTTTCTCCCAATTTCTTCTCTGGGAATTTATGATTCTATTGTTCCTGCTCCATTTCGTTGTTATCTAATCATTGTTTGTACCACTTTGAATGATTATCTTTTTTTTTCTTTTATCATGTTATCACAAAAATTAACTTTTGTTTACTTTTTCTTGTATTTAGGTCTCAATACTCTCTATCAATTATAATACAGACAGTCTTCTACCACAATGATTGTATGAATGAATCAGAGGAAAATGGCTCCTGACATGGGTTCAAAAATGTTAGTTTTGCTAAGTGGTAGTAAATGTAAAAATTATAAATAGTAACAAGATGGCCATTACTTTTACACACGATATTTTGGATGTAATTATCAACACCGTGAAAGTGAAAAAAAAATCTTCAGAGTAATAATCAAAATTAGAATCCATCAAAATTAGTATAAGACAACACAATTGGTAGCCAATAAAATATGATACCTGACAGAGAAAATGCTAATTATATACACAATGGGTTAATAAATTTATCTTATAATGATTTATTTTCTAACACATTGTTTTAGTTATAAATTCCTTTTAAAATGTACAGAAATCAAGATACTGAATACTTTGAAAAACTAAAAGTACTCAGTAACATTAATTTATATTATATTATATTATATATTATATATATTATGTATATATATTATATAATTAACAATGCTTCCCTTAAGGATCTGTTTTCTAATATTTTATCAGTTTAATGTAATATATATTGTATTTGAAAAGATTGCATTGGAAAATAAGTTCATTATAATCTGTTTTTAATTTCTTACTCAGAGCATGTTTTTAATTTTTGCTCCAAATAATCTTGATTTTTGTTGAAATTGAATATTTCTTCAATAACTAACTCTACATATCCCACATATTTTATTTTCCAATAAATTAATACTTTCAAGGGAAGACACATTTTTGCAAGACACATTTTGTAAAACCTCAGCATTATTATTAAATAAGTAAAACTCTTTAAAACATCTTTTGAACATAAATTTCCCTTTCATTGATCATTTTTTGAGAATTATCCAAAATTAGAAGCAATTATTGGTGTGTCTGTGACATTACTCAGTTGCTGAACCTTTCCAGGGGCTCAGGTTCATTTTCATAAAATGATAAAATCAAAATCTATTAATGTCTAAGATTCCATTAATTGTAAACCCCATTTTATTTATTCGATTATGTGTTACCCTCAAAAATTCAGTGTATCTTTCCTCATTTCTCTTTTACAGTATGCTTTATTTGGTAATAATTTTATCTCCATCTACAGGGATGTTATTTATATTGTATATGCTACTATAAATTGCTCTAAACTGGACTTGTGTGTGTGTGTGTTTGAGAGAGAGTTTTATTTTTCTAAAAAGTCAAGCTCACCTTGGCATTAATTCTGAAAAAGAAATCTAGGCTGGTTTCACTCTAATCCATGCTCTGCTTCCATGGAAAGCTAAAATGAATGTGAAGTGGATTCAGAATGATTTGGCAGTAGCAACACATTTAAAAAGACCCTGCTGAAAGCTACTGCCAGATCCCATGCAAGCTGGGCATTTTGACAAAAACTGTGTTGTTACTTCTACTTGACTTCCAATCAGTTTAATATTTAGTGATCACTGAAGCTTAAGGCACACCTTCTATGCTGAGACATCCTGAGAATACTGATCAGCATAAAAAAGTAGGCCTCTTCTTTTCCTAGCATCTCATTATTTGTGTGTCTCTTCTCACTCCATCTAAATTCACCTTTTACCTAAAATTGGACTTTTGCTCTCTGTCAGTGCCATGGTCTTACTGTTATTAATTGACAAACATCAAATTCCTTGGTCTTCATAAGTTATCATAATCTAAGAAGCTAGAACATGGTATGAATGACTTTCCATGGTCGATAAAACTGACTTAAAACATGGAAAAATTGATATAAGAAAGGCTATATTTGGAAGCTATGTTTAAATCATAACCACCTAAAATGGGATATATGAAGAGAAAATGATTAAGAAGGAATTTTATGGGAAATGAATATGGACACAGAGAGACAGTAATTTCAATGAAGATAAAGCAATACATTTAATTTTATAGATACATGTCATACATATATCTATATGTATATCTATGGCATTTTGCTAAAACAAAAATATCTCTCGTCATTTAACCATCTTCCTTTATCTGTTGCTTTGAAATAGCCTATATTTTCTATTTTTTTTCCAGGAAATTCATGATTTGGCACATTAATAACACCCCCCAATATCCTTTCAAAATCATACATACACTCATATATATGCATTTTCTGACTTGTGAAAAGTGATTAATCTTTGTATTTTTGAATTTGTTTTTCTCAGAACATAATATGAAATTTCTGCTTTAAGCCTAAGAAAAATAAACTATAGTTGGCCTACTTCCCAGGCATTTTTGACAGAAAACTTTCTGCCTCAAGCTGATAGGTGGTATTAATTGAAACAGATGTTAGTCCTATTTAATTATCTTTCTAAGAATTTTCTATGGCAGAGAACTATGATGTACACTATTATTGTTTAAGTACCAGTCATTACTACTTAACAACTTTCTTCAAAATTGCTCTTTGTATTATTGAATTGTTACAAATATTTGGTAAGGAATTCATTTGGGGATTGTACAATTTATTTCAAGGATTATAAACAGGAATTTTCAGTTTTTTCTTGTAATTATTCAAACATTACATTATTTCATTATAGATATATTTTCTTAATTAAGAGTACTCTAAAAAAATGTAAGATTGGATATAAACTCAACTATAGAATAGATTTTATGGAAATATTTTTCCTTGATTCCTTTCTGTTTGTAAAAATATTCTAGGTAATTACCTGGCTTGAACACTATGCTTTACAAATGAATAATATATTATCATTATTGCATCTACTGTAGTAACATTGATTTATACTTTGTATATTTATAGCTAAGTAGATTATCTTAGGAAAAACTGTGATTTTACATGTAAATATTAGTAGCTTTTAGTCGACCATAATGGGGAGAATTTCTTGTAGCATCTTGGTGACATTTTTGAAAGCGTATCTCCATACATTATATCTCCAACTTAGTTAGCCACAGTGCTATGGGTTATAATGCTACTAGAAGTCTTTCATTTTCCATCATATTTTTAAATTAAACCTGGCAATCTTGATTATTTTACATATACTTTTGCATTGGGATATTTTCCAATTATTTCTAATTACCATTGCATATAATATATATAACATATATATGTATATAATATATATGTATATGTATATATATATACAGATTGGCACATTTCCTTTTGTTCTGACCTCGTTTCTCCCTCACCAGGTGCTCTTCTGATGCAGCATAGTCTCATAAGCACAGAGTACTTCTGGACAAGTTGAAGCAAGCAAAATTAGAGTAATTAATTCAAGCTGACACAACTCTTTTTTCCTGATAGCTGAGAAGAATTTGTGCGTTCTTAAGCCTGTTCAATTGGACTAGTAAGATTATATACTGCATGGTACCTTATGGGAAAGTCAACATTTTGAATCATATGTAATTTATCAGATTCAGAAACTGAAGATTCTGAAACTGAAGTGGAAGGCATATAAATAAAAGATAAAGAAGGTATGTTTTCCATGTGTGAAGTAGAGGACATGTATGTACTGGAAAACATATTAGTCTACCCAAAACATAAGAAATTAGTTATGTTCTTAATTGTGGGGTTGATGAGAATATCTGGGAAAGAGATGTTATGGATTGAAGGTTTCTGTTCCCACAAAAATCATAATGTTGAAACTATACCCCTCAATGTGATGGCATTAGCTCATAAGGCCTTTGAGAGGTATTCAGGTTTAGATGCAATCTTGAGAATGGAACCCCATGATGGAGTTGGTGCTTCTATGAGAAAAGAAAGGGACACCAGCCTCTCCAGAATGTAAGGATGCAGAGAGAATGTAGCAAATGAGTGGATCCATATCAAGAAGAGAATCAGCCCAGCTCCTTGACCTTGAACTTCCCAACTTCCAGAGCCAAGAGAGGTAAGTGCCTGATATTTAAGTGGTACTGTCGATATACTTTGTTATAGCTCCTTGATCTGACCAAGACAGTAATGGTCCTTTATATTGTTCTAGATGTGGTTACTCTAAAAAAGTATATTATTGTCTGTAGATGGTCTGTTGTTTCTTTTGTTACTAAATTCTGCTTTGGAAATATAATGGGTTGGTATGCCTTGGGAGATTAGCAGTTAGGTCAGCCACTTGTGAAGGAGCTCAGTTCATGTACATCCTAGGGACCTAGGTTCATGTCTCAGGTCCAGGGGGAACAACCCATAGAAACAAATAAAAATAAAATAAAATGTTTCCTCCTCCTCCTCTCTATTCCTGCCTGCTTGCCTATTTGCTTTCATTTATGCCTGCACTTTTCAGTATATATATAACATAATATAATAATATAATAGGCTGAAAACCATTCTGCTTCAGTATCTACAAGACAAGAAAATGAAGACATATCAGAGTGGACTAAATCTATAAATCATGCCTAGTGGAGACCACAAGTCATAGTACCTTCAACATATAAAACTTCATGGGAGTTAGGAACATAGACATTCAATAGGAGAACTGATTCATCCCAGGTACTTGATGTAGTCAGTTCTGTATGCAACACATGATTTCTTTAAAATTTCTGCTTTAGGTACACACACATAGACACAGGACTTATGGAAAATTGAAATCAAGGACATAACATCAAAAACTACCAATGCCTAAAAATATTGAAATCCAATAAAATTATAATGAAACTTTAAAAATAAAAATGGTTAGAAAATATACAAATATTGCAATAAATATGGAAATTTATCTTCAAAGATACCTGAAGTTTATTTGTGAAACTGATCATCACAGGATGGCAATTTGGGGGTTATTGTGAATTGGTAGAAGGAAGATTATCTGAAATCACAAAGTAATAGCATATTGAAAGGGTGCTTCTCACAATAGATGGGGTAGACTGAGGTGGCTGGAAGATGCCTGAAATGAATGCTTTTATTTATTATTACTGGGCTCAATTTACCCAAGAGCAATTTTCTATATTTTTATGCTATTTCTTATCAAAGTATACCAAACACAAATTCAGAATTTATATTATGTTTTAGCTGTTCTTGCAAATATCTCCTACCTAAAAATTCAGAAGTAAATCTGCATTTTTAAGACCAGCATTAAACTAAAACTGACTTGCATTGATAGGTACATACACAATGATGACTGTCTGTATTATTTTCATATTTTGAAGCACAAGTAGTTTTTACCAAAACAGCATCACCTTTCTCATTATATTTAAGCAATTAATTTGATTTTGTCTTCAATTTATATTTAAACATTTTTATTGACTGTACAAGAACTACATGTGTGGATATTTCATAATGAGGTCATTTGTTTATATGACAATAATGCTTAAATTCAACAAGACTCAGCACTAAAATTTAAGTATGCTTTTCTTCCTGTAAAAATCCTTACATTTTCAAGTTTAGAATGAAGGGGGTAAAACAGATTATCCCAAATATTTCAGAATTGATCCTTGTAGATGTCCCACTCTGACAAGAAGATTATCTTCAGTCTACAACAAATGCGGACAAACCTGGAGGAGAAGAAGTTCCTGCTCTTCTCCTACTTCATTTGCACTTCTCTTGATCAAAGAAGTCATCTGGCCATCCCTGGTTCTTCACTCTTCCCCTAATCTAGAAGTGATACTTGTCCCTTATACCATAGAAAAATGTAAAAAGTTATTTATTTTCACATTCAGAATAAAAACGAGTCATCTCCCTTGCCACAGAAAGAAACCCTCCCTTCTACATCTCACACCAGGTCCTTTTTCGCATGTCACAACACAAGATATAAGTCTTTAACTACTCTGACATCAGAATGTATCACCATATACATTCTCCATACATGCTATAAAATTTATTTTATCTTCCTAATCATATCTAATATTAATTTGTTCATCTAGTCTGTGAAGAACCTCAGCAAAGTGGAGAAAATTCTCCTTGTCTCCCATAAGGACATTATATATTAAAAAGTTTTGTTATCTGCTCCTTACTATCTTAAGTACCAAGAAATCTTATTATGATTATATTCAAATTTAAAATTACTGGAAGCTAGATATTGTTTTTAAAATTAATCTATTCCAAAGATCTTTTCTAGGATTTCTGTAATATAGATTACATAAGGCCAAAAAGGTATTAAGAAGTCTATAGCATGCATATCATATATTTGATCTCAAACAGCGAATGCCTTTTCTCCTGAGGATGATTATCCAGTCTTTTCATTTTCAAAGGAAATTTGAGAATTAATAACATCTGACTAATTTCAGGAAATACACATTCCTTGCCTCCATTTATCAATATTTCAGGTGAAAAGCATTTCTTGGTTTTGAGTCATCAGTTATTAATGCTTTATTTCTTCACTCAATTATTCTCTGAGAGATGTGCATTTTGGATCAATATATATTAAATATTATATATTAAACTGGCAAAGTCTTGATGAGTTGAAAACAAATTTCTAAGGAAAATTAATGTGTCAACTTATATATGAATTTCTGCTTGGCAGCAGTTATAGGCAACTATGTTTAGCCATCATTGCTGTGAGCCTAATTTAAACTGTTCTAACAAGTAAACCTTACACTTTAGTTTGAACACAGCAGTTCTCTGGCACAAAATATTATTTTGCCCTCTTATTTTGCTGAAAACTAAGAATTTCATAGGATTTGCCTTCCCTTTCTCTTTCCTTCCCCTCATTTTTTCTCTCTCCACCCGCTCCCAAGCACATCTCTAATAGGATATTGCACAAATGCAAATGTTTTTGTATCTGCTGAAATAGAATAATTCTCACATACTTTTCATAGAATAAATTAACATGTCAATATATGTATGTGCTGTATATATATAAAACCACTTGTTTATCTAGAATGCTTTAATTAAAATAGTATAAATTTATAGGATGCTTTAAAATAAGCCAGGCATTAGAGGAAAAATGTTCATTAAATATAAAATTGCAAGTGCACTAAGCTCAAAATTATAAGTGAAGAACAAAAAAGTCAAAAGAATTATAGCATGGGGAGAAGGTTAGTTAGGAAAAAGCTGAGATCTGGAACACAAATGCTAGTTTGCTGGTTTACAAGAGTGAGTAGAAGTAAAGAAAACACATTTTTGCCAGATCGAACAGTATGGAAGTGGTACATTAGGAAAAAAAAATCTTGATGGTTGGATGTAGAGTTTCCATATCAGTGACGTCAAATTAGGTTAAAGAGACAGGTTGTACCAAATAAGGAAGGATTTTGAAGTCCATGGATGTTTGTCTTTATTTTGAGGGCAATGAAAACTATCAAAATAATTTTAGTTGGCTGTTTACAAGGCCAATTTTCAATACATATGTCATAAAACATCACAGTATGAAAATAGATAAGGCAATAAAGTGAGGAGAGGGGAATAACATTTAGAAAGCTATCATTTAAAGAGAACATAATTGAGCTGATTCTGATGTACCCTGCTGAATTTCATGCCATTGAGAGATCACTGTGACTTGGACTCATGGAGTGGCTGTAAATATAGAAAGCGCTAGACATTTTAAATGATATTTTTCTTTTACATTGGGACTTGAGGGTTATTCTTTGTGTTGAGGAACAATGACATGGTCTCTCAATGGTATGTTGGAGCTGATAGGTGGAGATGCTAAAACATAAAAGGAAATCCAAAAATATCTGGGAAAAAAGATTTAAAGGAAAATTTCAAACCATCTGGGAGAGCATTTGAAAAAAAATTTGGTTAAAACCTGATCATATTTATCAGCATCCTAGGAGTTGATAAATACTAACAAAGCTGTAGACAGCCTCAAAAAGAAGTTTCATTTTGAATGAAGCATTATGTCTGCACGATGAAACAAGCTAGTTTATGGTGAAGCTCCTATGATGTAATGATTTCTGTCTGGCATCACAAGAGTCCCTTGTTCTTTGTATGAAAAAAATAGATGATGAGAAAAGTCCTTCATTTTAAGGTCATGGAAAATAAGTCTACAATTTTGTTTTATCACTACAATTTTGTTTTATCAAGATCAATTATATCAGTGTTTAATGTTGGAATAAATTATGAACAAACATCAAATCTTGGTAAATGTATGACTAGATTAAGCCATTTCAATTTAGTCGTCATAACACAAAATTGCTGTAAAATCGCGACCTGTCCAAAAGTAGATGATTTTTCAATTATATTAAATATGGATATTTAAAATACACGAATACAGATGAAACCAAGTTTTTTAACAGAATAATTTTTTTAGTTAACCAGATTTTAATCTGATTATTCTGAATATGAATGCTTTCACCTTCAGTCACTGAGATTGACCAAGAAATGACCGGATTGTAATAAAATCAAGAAGGTACTGAGATGAGAAAGGAATCATGACTCAGATCCACAACCCAGGGGCAGTCACAAGGTTATTCCATCAGGGCCAAAGGAAAGGAAGGGGTTTTAAATAATTAAGCAGGGAATGCTTTAACTAAATTTAAGTCCTTTCTTTGGAAATTTTGTATTATTTGACAGGAGTTTTCACAGAAAACATTGCAAAGTGAAGTCTTTTTGTAACAGTCAGCAGAGATGGCATCTGAAGTTTCTCTTCATCATTGAAAAAAAAAAAAAGAACAGAACAGATGTGACCAACTTCTCTCTCCGAGTCATGAGTAAGGAGAAATCAGTGAGTGTGTATTCTTTCATAGGGAGTTGAGTCAGGTCACTAACTTTTCACCTGGAAGTCTCAACATGGCACCTAAGAGACAAATGGAGTCTGTTTGACACCAGACAAGCTTCACACTTGCTAGAATTTAAATACATACTTACGATGAAAACTGAATGAAAATGTACTTGACACATGTGGAAAAGTCCTTAGTTATTTTATTTTTTTGGAGAGAGACTCAGTTTGGTAATTAATCACAGGAATAAAGAGAAGTGCAGAATATTTTGTCTTCATTCAAGGTATTAAGTATTACTAGATTAATGGAGGTAAGAGTAAAGTGGTAAGAGTAAAGTAAACACAGGAATTTCTAGGAGAAAAAAGGCAGATATCAAAATGATAAATCTGGATACTAGTCAAACCATGGACAGTTTGGTGCTAAAAAATTGTAATTTTGAAATTCAGTGCACTCAAATTAATAAGTGGAGAATACTATACTAAAAATAAAGAAAAGAGCATAACAAAATAATTAAAAGAAGTTTTGATAACCAAGGTCCTGAGAGAAGATCATTGATCAGACTATCTGGGTAAAACCAATCAACCATTACACAGAATGGATTTAATATAAACAGTAATAGCATCTGCATTAACCTAGATGGTTGGGCCACATGCATGACTTTTTCCCTAAATGACCCTAACTACGTTGTTCCCAAGCCCATATTTAAAAGGTCCAAATGCCAATACTTACATCAATTCATCATAATGAGTCCTGGTATCTTCTTCCTAAAATGTTTGTTTCTCTACTTTAGTGAAAATAATTAAGTTATGGATCCATGAACTTCAGGAAAGGATCATAAGAACCACAAACATTAGTGACCAGACACGTTATAAATTTGCCTACTTACTAAAACAATGTACAAAATATTTGAGTCTTTGGAAATATTTCTTCCAGCCATATTAAAATACAAAGTATTCTTAATGTTACTACTAAGACATAAACCGCATAGAGATAGTATTTTGAGTATTTATACCTTTAAAAACCATAGGTATTAGGGCTTCCACAGTAGTCTAAATAAACAAGGTCAAGTAAGTGTAACTAAAAATAAAAGGACTTCAATTAAAACAAAGTGATATGTCCTTTATGAATTGCTCATGGGAAGCTTCAAGTGTTCTTTAAGCAGAAACATGAATTTGAGGGAACCAGTCATACAGAAGAATGAAAAACCTGTTGAAATTTTTTATTGTAAAAACTTAAGGCTTTTTGAAATCTAGCAAAGGAACAAATGTTATTGGGCATAATGAATATATTATTTGTGAGTGTTTTGATATTACCTAATAAAATGGGGAACTTTTCGGGATATGGAAAAGCAAATAATTTAGAAACATAAAACATAGCTTGATGTGAGAAATCAATGAGATAAAGTATATAAAATTCAGTGATCGGTACAATTTTAGCAATTATTACTCCCCATAGCTCCTCTATATGCCAGTGAATCAACAAACTGCCTCAAGAAGAAGTAACATTTTGAACTACCAACCTTGTTCTCACTGGCATTTATTTTCCATTGTTAGAAAAACAAATGTATCCGCATATGCAAATTTATTTTGACATAACTAAATATTGACGCTTAAAACAAAATATGTTTTGGAGGTATGTTGGACTTTACAGGAAGTAAAAGTTTGAGAAAGGACATGAATATTGTTCAGATACCTTAAATACCTTACTTGGATGTAATATTTTCTGCTATAAGAAATAAATGAAACCAAGGGGAAAGTGGGAAAGAATATTGCCAGTGATTTTTTGATTATGTGAGAGATTCAAATGAAGATATAGAAAGGAGAGTACAGGCTGAAGATTTCTAACTCTTATAACTGATAGTTGAAGTCAAGAAAATAGAGGTGATGGTGTCAAGAGGAATGGAATATGTTAGAGCAGAGTCCTAACACTGAAATTTGAGACACAACAACATAACCAGGTTTTTACAACATGAACCCAGAGGAACTGATAGGTTGGTTGGTAGGAGAAATATGGACTGAATTTGAGAGACACCGTTTTTATAAGACTGTAAGGGAGTGGTTCACAGACTCAGTCAACTGAAAAATTGAGTTAAGAGAAACAAGTAGCTTTTGACAGCAATTGGGCAAACTACAAAACTGTCTTTTTTAAATTCTGGTATATTTTAGTCATCTTCAGATTTCTCTGTTCATAGTGAAGACCTGGAGTTTGAAAAATGTGGGGAACTTCTTTTTTACATATTTTTCTTAGGTATATTTTCTACCTGATGTGTTTGAAACATTTTTAATGGGAAATAAAGCAATTAGTTCAGCAATTTACTATTGGTATGTAACTATGCCTTATATAAGTATCAACTACATAGGTTTTACAAAAGGTAATCTATAATGATATATATGATTTTTTTGAATTTTGCCTCCTTTTTTTAAACTGCTTAAACAGTTTCTCCTCAGTAAATTTTTTTTTCTATTCCATCCTCTTGATGTAGTAAATTTGTCTTTTATACATGCTGCAACTTGGAAACAGTGAGAATAAATTTTATCGATAGTTGAGATGATGCTTGTTAACTAGGTCCTATGACTTATGAACTATTTTTGTATGTCAACCAGTTCATTTTTATGGATTTATGTAGGATAGCAAGTATAGCTCAAAGAATGCTTATGAGCTTTTGAGTTAATTTTCTTGGAGAGTATAGATTATAGAAATAGAGGTGATTTTGGATCCTTTCAGTTTCATACATTTATTTTCTGTTGACCAATACCGACAGCCTAAGGTATTAAATGTCTTGCTCAGAAAATTAGTTCTTATAAAGATGGACTTTAATCATTCTATATTTACCATATATATACACATATAATATATATAGACAAAAATATCAACATGAGCACAATTTTTCTATTTCATTTCAGAAAGCAAAAATCACCTAATGTAGCATTTTTCATATAATAAGTTAAAAAATAATGCTGGAATATATAAATTAAGGAAGGACATATATCTCTAATCAAAGAGCATACTTCTAAAGTTAGATACAAACCTCAAGATTTCAATCTTAGATATACATGTACTCTATAAAAATATTTGAAGTGGGTTTTTCAAAAAGTAAATGTGAAATATACATTTACGTTATATATATATGCATATATATCCTCCATTTTTATTTATCTCAAGAATATTTTTATTTTTGGACAAAAGTAATTTCATATAATACTAAAAGAAGATATGTTTTATATTCATTGTATGTCAATATTCATTTTCCCTAAATTCTTTTTATAGAGTTGGAACATGATTTCTCAGAAATCAATTCAATCTTCTTCGAGTCAGGAGTGTAAAGACAATTTTCTACCTATCTATATAAGAGTGGAAGAGTTTCACCTATGGGAAGAACGTTTAATAACATAAAACAATTCTTTCAGGATCAGACAGAGTGTCTACAGCTCTCTGCTATGGTTCTGTGCTTATCCATAATCTAAAGACTATAGAAAACTTTGAGATTATGTATTCTAGACATCTGCTAGACTTTACGTTTCCATAATAGGATTTTAAACAAAGTTCCGTCCCTTCCTTGAACCAATGTTAATGATTTTCTTAATTGCTACAGAATTTTGTTATTTCTTTGAAGGACAAAATTATTGGAAAAAGGTTTTTATAGTAAGTCACATAATGTCTTACTTTAAGGTTTCTCTTCTGTCTTTGCTTTTTGAAATCATATATAGGAAAATCAGATATCTTTCAAAATGCACTTTAAATACTTTAAGACAGTTTTCATGTAACTTCCAAATTTCCATCTTTATAAGAAAAATCTCATTTCTTCAGATATTCTTGTTATTATAAACTGTTTCTATGCATCAGCATTTTATCAATATCTTCTGATTTTTTTTTCTATTTTACTATATACTCATCAAAGTCTAAAATCCAGAAGCAAATATAGTACTCAAAATTTTTCTTAACTGGCTTAGAAATTATTGTAACTCATTTGAAATACCCATTTATTTAGCAACTTTATTAGACATATTTACGTGAGAAGCAGTTTGGTAGTCAGGATAGTCAACAACCCTGACATTACGCACCTACTACCTAGAATAGATTCTTTCCAGGTCCTCCGCTCCCTATAAGTCTTCAGGTGGTGTTTTGAAGGTACTTCATACAACCAATTGTGCATTTGTTTTCCAAACTTTGTTTTTAGTCATACTCTGTTGGTTGTTGGAAACTAAGATGGGGATATTTACACTATGGAAATCAATGAATATTGCATTTAAATATTTTTTTGTTTTTGTTTGTTTAGCTTGGTTTTATTTGTTTTGGTGGTGAATAGCTGTTAAACATATATGAGCATATCATGGTATCATGGTAATACTAATATATGTGTGTGTTTACATATATATATATGAAATATACATAAATCAAAATATTTAAATTCTGTTCCTTCACCTGATAACAATGACATCAATGTATAAGCCACTGGTGGCATTAGTGCTGGAGGTGCTTCGTTACTGTGTTCTTCAAACATGATCACTCCTGAATGGACTGACTATTCTTTATATAGAGGATGTCTGCCACTCTTCTTTTTTTTATTGATGACTTTGATTAATATAATATTCATTTAAATTATCATCTACAATTTCAAATCAAGTTTATTGCTAGAATCTGAAGCATAGAAATCATATCAATTCACGAGAACACTCTTGTTTATTTGAGGAAGATTATTACCTTAAGTCATATTATCCGAACCCCTGTGATCTCAGAAACCTAGTAAAAGATTTACCACTCTGAGAAGACAAAAGCTATTCAGCAGACTCTAAGTGATATTGCATGATATTTTATAATCCTAGATGGGAAGATATTAGCAAAAATATGCGTGACTAAATATCCTTGTGATTAGAAAACGTCACAGAAAAGAAAAAAAAATAGTAGCCAGTGAAGATCCTAGTACTAAAACTGGGTTCAACAAATTTAGAGACCACTTGCCAGATGTCCTATAAAACACATACTGTGAGGATTATCAGCAGAGTTTACTGGACTAATGCTTGTGACACCTAATTATATCTGCAAACAAAATAAGGGAGAAAAACAGCTGGCTTAATGGAAAATATTTTTCCAGAGATATTTAAATACATAAAATGCCACTGAAATTGCTCTGGAGGTGGTGTTGACTACCTTTGTTCCTTCTTACTTGCAAAGATTTAAGAAAAATTATGTTCTACCTGTATTGTTTGGCAGACCAAAACCATTAATTGAATTTATTATGGTAGCTAATGGAATTCGCAAAAAGTGCCAAGAAAAGAATAGAGAACAATCAAATGTAAAATTATGGTTTTAGACAATCAAAGATATTTGCATTTCAGGATTGAACAGGAAATTCATGGAGGTAGAAATACAGAAAGTACATGGGCAGACCTTTTTTAAAAATCTGTGTGGAATGATCTATGGATTTTCTGCAAAGAAAACACCACATTAAAAAAATAAATAAATAAAGCCAGGTGGCTGTGACTGGGGAGGCAAAAAAACAAAGACAAAAACAAAAAACTAACACAACCTATCTGCAAAATCCTCTCTAAAGTTCAACCGTCGATTGGGATAATGTCCAAAATCCACAATCAGAGCCTTCTACTCTGGACCACTTTGGGGGAATTTTATTAACATTTAAATTCCATTATTTTCATTATTACCACAAAACCAGCTTAGTACATAGATGTTTAGCATACTTCAATGGAAAATAAAGCTAATAACTTAGAGAGCAGGAGATTTTGTTCAACTAAAATTTTGCTCAGATTTTGCCAAATATTCTTTGCATTTAGTTCATTTTTTCCCAAGATAAATGATCTTACTGTAGATTGATAAAACATGTACAGATGTACAGAATTATGTTTTCTCTATGTACTATCAGGTGAAAGCCTTTTCTTTCTTTTATTTAATTTCTGGATGTATTCTTTATAGGCAATTTTTATTCTTAACATCCAATAAGTTCATATTTAGTCAATATATAAATCAATTTAAAATAATGCTAAATTCTTCTCAAATTTTCCTAAGATCCCTTTCACATAGACACATGAAAGAATACCTCACTAAAGAAAACATAATTTATACTATATATATATTATCAATTGTGGTAAAATTACTCTTTTCTCTTTGAAACTCACTTGAATATTTTTGTGAAATCCATGCCCTTTAAACAGTATCATTATATACTGCCTTATTTTCTATACCAATCAGTCATTTTTTCTGATTTATTCTTTTTTAAATCATGCTCTCCAGTACATTGAATTAGACTATTCTCCGGCTTTTCTGAGAGCTTCTCTTTGTATTCTCAAATTCTCAGAACATTCTAAGACCTTGTTTCCCGAATATTCAATCTTTTTTATTGAATGTTTGAGTGACCTTATACTAATTCCAGTATTTTCATTTAAAGAGAGATCCAAATTTTATTTTTCATCACAGGTGCCACAAGCTTTTTTAAGTGTTATAACAAATAAGTATAATCTAAATGCTTTTTGTTAGAATACATTGCTCTACAAGAGAGCAAAGCCTGTCTTCTTCCAAGTAAGAGCTATCCTTAAAATCACCACGTGACCTACGAATTCCTGAAGGTTCACCTTTGTTGGTATGAGTGGCTGTAATTACCAGTGCATAGTGAGAAAGAAATCAAGGGCTAGTTTTAAGGCAGGTGTATGCCCAAATCCTTAGTACAAACAGATACAGAATTGTCTTTATTCTTTAATTTCAGAGCTTTAGGATTTGGAGCCCTTGATTAATGTATGATTTTACCTGTTCTGTTATATAAAGAGTCACTTGAGAAACATTCATATCAATTATTGAGGATAACCAATAAGGAGATGCCCATTAAATCTCTCACTTTAAAGTAGTAAGCAAAGAGTTTGTCCAGGATCTTATATTTAATGATCAGTGACCCTGATGGTTGTGACTTCCTCAGCTTTGTTCTTAGAATTTCCTTTCTGAGACTATTTTCACATATTCTATAACACATCTCCTAAAGTTCAAGTCTATCTCTTTTTTATGTCATAAATATAAATATAAAAAGAGTGTTATTTCTTTCTTTTGGATATATTATATTAACTTAACTTGTATTAAATTCTGATTCACAAGTTTCAAAACACACAGACAGAAAAAAATCATCTGATTGTTCTTCAGTTACTGTTCTTTGAAAAGGATATGTTTACTCAGAGACTCAATGCATAATTCTCATCTTTATTTTTTTTGTTATCTCTTAGAAATGGGTCTTGTGAACTTTTTCCAACTTTAAGAAAGCTGTTCTCACAGTTTTCATTTATTGTTCTACTAATATGTTCTATAAATTGTTCTGCTAATATGTTCTACTATTTATTGTTCTACTAATATGAGAAAGGACTGTTTTCTTTGTTTTCTGCCTGAACTTATTGCTCTTCTTAAGACTTCATATTTTTACCTTTTATAAGAGTTGTCAAATATCTGCTCAGACTTGCTGTACATTTGGTATGGTTCATGGCTCAAGGAAACTATAAACAATGAATTTCTCATCTTCAAAAGGGAAATCTCTCAAATGGCCACTATGTTTAAGCTAATTGTTAGTACGCTTCATAATTACCTGCTGCTACAAAAAGTGTCATAGTGGTGTCACATATGGACATGATCTGATTGATCAAAGTAGGTTTTATTTACACTTAAGGATCCATTCTGATTATTTTAGTAGGCAAGAAAATGTATTTTCTTTCTTTGTTTTAAATTTTATTAAATACCTTTGCATTTAAAGGTATATAGCTTTAATGTGTGCATCATCATAAATTAGCCTCTGTATATACTGTTTAAGTTGACCACCAAGAGAGTATAACTCTATCCTTCACCACATAATTATGGAGGCAATTATTTCATTCAAGCAATAGCCTCTGAAAATTTTATTTGTTACCAAATGTTTTACTTATCTTGCATGCAAAACTTTGGCAAAAATGCTTTTGCAATTCCTGTAATAAAAATATATGTCTATATTTTTTCCTGTGACTCTGGACTTTCTTTGTGACTTGATCTCTTATTCTAACGTAGCAGAAATAATAGCATGCCAAATCTTAAATAAACCTCTTGAGAAATTGTAAACTTCTATTCAGCCTCTTAGAAACCTTCTGTCACATGACTAAGCCAGCTCTCCCACTAAAGGATGAAAGATAACAGGAAGAGTCAGCCCAGTTCTCACTCAATGCTCCATAAATGTGAGAGAATCCAACTAAAATCTGCAAAGCCATCAAAAAACTCAGAGATAACAGTCAATACATGACAAAGCTCAGCTAAGTAGATGATCTTTCCAGCTAAGTTGTGCATAAATTGCCAATTCTAAGTTGCTGCTATGCATGAATATATAGAATTGATGTTTACACTAATAATATGACTGGTATTTATATATCCAGATTGCTAAATTTAGTTATTAATTTTACTAGTTAGTAAAACACTTCAAATTTTCTATGTGATGCATATAAGATAGTGACAACTACAGACCAATATAGCTATTTATTTTCTTTTCTAATGAATCTTTTTATTTCTTTGTTTGCCTTAAATCATTGGGTAAACTCACTAATATGATGTTTAACAGAGTAAATAATAGAAAAATACCTTTATTTTGCTCCTAATCTCAGGAAGAAAAGTTTAAAAAAATTGAAATTTGTTGTTATTAATGGAACAAGCCAATAGAGATTATAGTACATCAAAATATTGCATCAATCTCCTGGAAATTTCTGTTTAGGTTGACAGTGATCCACTAATCATTCCCTTGAGTTATTTGACTAGTTAGAATTGTAAAATATATCAGTCCACCTATTTTAACTTGTTAGCAAGAATGTAAATAATATGTCAAAAGCTTCAGCAAAGTAGTGATATACTGTGCTATTACTACCCATTCCTGATTTATCCATGTAACAATTCTTTGATGATGCCAATATGTTATTTAGGTTTATCATATAGTGACTTTTTTTGATAAAACTTTTAAGATCTTCTTTCAGAATTTATAATAGGGTTTATCAACACACATATTATATATATATAGATATATATATATATACATATATACAAACACACACACACACACACACACACACACACACACACACACAAACCTTAAAACCCTTGAAAAAAAAAAACCTGCTTTTTTTGTGGAATCTTACCAGCAAAAGTCAGACTGAAGTGGGTTCAAGAAATGAAAGGACAGGTGGAATTGAGAACTTGAGTATTTAAAACAGAACTCAAGGGAATTCCTGAGGAACTAAACAAGGAGTGTGAGAAAAAGAAAATTCAAAAATGACTACAAGAGTTTTTCTCTTTACAATTAATTATAAAATTGGGAAGACATTGGTGGTGGGGTGAGAAGGGTAGTAAGGAAGCTTTTGCAAGAGTTCACAGAATAGAAGATATTAATTCCACTGACAGTAATGTTCACTACACAGGTGAGAGAAAGTCATTATCACATTAGTGTTATGTAATATTAGTAAACTATTATGAGTGTTTTTTTCAATAAATAGAAATAAAAAAGAGATTTCCAGTCCCCTGCTAATTAAATTTCTACTTGATTTTGTGTTGAGACTGATAGTATGCTTCTCTATTTAGTATATGACCCCCAGTTTCCTCTCTTTTGAAAACTGAAATTGTATTTGACCACCAAAGACCTCCTAATAGCTTCCTTCTTTGTGTTTGTTTACCCAAGAACTACTAATATTGATTAGAATATTACATTCTCTTATTTTTTAGATATGTCTAAAGGTATCTGATTTATAGTTTTAGGAATATAATAAACAAACCATTAAGTCATCTCCTACTACAAATAACTGAATAAGTCATTATTTTAAATGCAGCCATGATAATTTAAAAATTAAGAGAAAATCCCAGAAACTTCTAAACTGGAGTTACAGTTTATATAAAAGTAAATAAATAAGAGCCATAGTAAAAGGTTGAGGAATAAATGCAATATTTTGTCATAAGATTATCATTTGTTCATTTAATATCAATATGTTCTAATGTGATAAGTTCAAGATATGTATGTGTCAACAAAAATAACAATAGCAAGTCAAAAATAATTAGATAGCAGAATTGGGGATGAAAGGAATCATTAAAACAATTCAACCCAAGAAAAGAAGAAAAAGAGGATATAAAGAATCAAGGGTATATGGGAAGTAGAAAATAAATTTCAAGACAATTGGTTAAAATCCAAACATAACAATAATCACACCTGCAGATGATTTAAAAATTATAATTAAAAGACATAGATTGTCAAATTAATGAAAAAGACTATTATATGTTATCTACAAGAAATCCTCTTTCAATATTCAGTAGAATAAAGTAAAACAATAGCAAAAGAATTATCATGGCATCATTAAGCAACAGAAAATTGGAGCTGGCTGTATTAATATTAGAAAACTAGATTTCAAGGAAGAATATTACCAGAGATAAAGAGAATCATTTATAAATGAAGAGATGGGTTAAGAAGACATACTCTAATATTTAATAATTTATGTATATTATACAGAAATTAAAATAAACAAAAAGATCTAAAGAATTAGGAGAAATAGACATATTGCAATTATACTAGAGATTTTAACAGTACTTTCTCATTAATTGATACAAGAATATATAGAAAATCAGTAAGAAGAAGAAAAGTTATCAACTTGACCTAATTGTTATTTATATAGTAGAATACACATCTATTTCAAAAGTATATATACTATACTCCAATAGAGATATTTTCAGGAAATATAAAAATATAGCATAAAAAGTATTAATTAATCTCTGCCATTAAAACTAGGAGAAAATAAAAATGCAAAAATTGTCATAAATTCCTTTCGGTATAGAAGTGATAATTAGAGAAATGTAGATGCAATGATTTGGCTACTAGTTCATCACCAACTGTTTGGCATCAAGAAGTTTATTTAATGTACATAACTAATTTCTGCATCTGTATAACAGTTTTAGTGTGATAATAAATGTCTCATTAAGTTAACAGAAAAGTTGAATAAAAGTCTTTTATTAACATACTTCTTACGTAAATATAATATGTATATATTTAACCTCATATCAAAAGCACATCTTTTTCAAGATACAAGAAGTCTGAATCTTTCTTAGTGAGATTATCTTCATTCTTTCTGCTTTGCTGTTTCAATCATGCACGATTAGCTACAAATTTTATGAGTCCTAAGCTCTCTCATGGTAAAAGCGTAAGAAGCTTTGTTTTCAAAATTAAAAATATTTCAGCCACTATCTTATTTAAATAAATTTATTTATTCAGCATTTTTTATTACAATGTTTCTACTAAATTTAACTGAGCTCAATTTTATTTCTTTCTTCCTTCAAACAATTCACAATACTGATTTTTCACTAGCAGAAGATATATATATCTTACAATTATTCACATTTTTGCATATTTGAAATTCATGTGCAGTAATTTTATAGTAAGGAAAATTCAACAAATACTTTTTAATTATAGGGAAAATCTGATTGAATAACAGAATAGCTGCATTAGTAACTGTGAGTCAGACAACCATGCAATTAATTCAATCAGGTGTCTTATTTTACCTAGAAATGATTGATGTTTGGTTCACTTACGTTGATCAACAATTTGTTCTGGTATCAGTAAGCAACCTCTAATATCTGCTTCTGGAAGAAACTGTGCCTATTGAAGACTGCTTTATTTTTAAAAAGTAATTTTTTCAGAATTCATTTGTTGCTACAGGTGCTTCCATATAAATGTGTCATTTGTCCATTGGGCATTCAAGTGGTTAATAGACTAAATCTCTCTAATTATAGAGGAAATCAAGATGTGTTGACAGCTCTGCTATTTTGGGGGAGTGACAACCCTGGGTGCCTGCCACGTTCTGCCATTCAAGCTACACTTGTTAGTATCAAAAATTCTCTGTAAAAATAATTTCCCTAGAAATGACTCAGAAAAAAAATGTTGCACATATTTTGTTAGATTTATCTAGTCTTTGGTGACATCAATTATCCCCACACCCTCATCCCTGTAGGCTTAAAAGCTACAGAATAATGCTCTAATTGTTACTATTAGCCTCTCCTTTCAATGTAGAATGAAGTTAGAGAAAGGGCATAATATTTAGAAACAAGAGAATTTGGTTTACACCTTGGTTCTGATTTATGACCATTCAGTGTAATTTGATAGACAATTAGACTATAAATTTCTTGATAGATAATTAGACCAAATTTTGGTTCTAAATTTCTCTTATTTTACTCTTAATTTACCTCTGAATTTAGAAGGAAATTTGTTTGTTTATCAAACCTTCAGGACATTTCCATTACTTTTAAATAGCAACTTTAGTCCATTTGCAAGGCAATTTTCATGATGCATTTTCTCAATTAATTCCTGAATTTATTTTAACCATCATCAGGAGAAATAGTTACTCACATAACAAACTTTAGAAAATTTTATAAAGATTAGTTTATAATTTCCTACTTTTTAATAGGTGTGACTGCATGGGCTAATACAGGTACCATTTATTTATAATATCTATCCATCTATCAATACATACCACACATAAATAACCACACACATATTTAGGAAAAACCTGCGTTTATCTGAATATATGAAGCTTTCTTGACTCCTGTGTTTTAACAACCTCTGTCTGATGGGTTTAAAAATACATTCTCTTAATAGAGATTAATTTTCTTACTTCATTAAACAGAAAAATGTGAGAAATATTTCTCTATATGCTTCCTAGATTTCAAATTTATTTAAAAGATTTTGAATGATTAAGAATAGTATAACTAATTTTCTAAAATATACTGAAATATTTAGGGCATGCTTTTTCTTATGGTACATGCATGGTTGGTCTATTTATTGAAAACAAGCTAAAGTTCTAGGAAATATGTGAAAATTTTGGAATATAATTTGTATTTAAATTTACATACCAGGATTTTTAAATTTACACTGTTGTATAACCATTATTGGTTGTTTCATAAACTTTGAACACTGATTAAAAAATCACTCTTCTTATTTTCTAGGAGATCTTGAATAAGTGACAGTATATTTGAATTCATTAAATAAATAATCCAGAAAAAATAACAAACCACTTGGTACAACTCTAAGCATCCAGCTAGAACTCACTTAATGACTTTAATTAAATGGAGACTAAAGTAATTTCTTTAAAATTCCTCCCCTGGTAATCACTGTTTATCATATCTAAAAAGTGAAAATTATAGAAATATGTCTTAGGTGTTTTATGCAGAATGAAGTTAGTCATATTTAGGTCACTTTTATCTATAATTGAATTCCAATGTCTTGAATAAGTATTGAGGCTTGCAATTCATGTATTTTTCAATAAAATAATGTCACTTATTGTCCTTTAGAGTATAAATATATTTTCATTTTTTTTTCCTTTTTGGTTACACTCCAGCTTGTGTTACTTGAGCTACTTATTTTACTCATTTTCTTTTGTGCCTCACCATATAGCTTTACTTTCTCTAAACAAAAGGCATATCCATTATTATCAGAATTACAATTACAATGACAGTAATAGAAACAGCTAGCACAATTTGTTTAGAAAGCTTGTACTTTTTCAAGAGTATAATACATGTTGAATTATTTACGAATCCCTTTATCTCACACTAATTTTTTTTTTCAAAATGGAAATCTCACCTTGGATGTGTGTTAGATGTCACTGAACCCAAATCTCCACTCAGCCTCAGCCTCTATCTTTGATATTTGCATTGTACATTTACCTTATTCTTTTTTGGGTTGTTATAATTCTTTCTTGTCCCTGGGATCAGCCATGTTTTGACTGATGAAATGACAGCAGATCTGTTGCAAGAAGAATGTTGAAAAGTGCTTTATATTGGATTTTATTTTTCATATTCTTTTACTATCCCAGTCAGAACATACTTCTAATGTCTTCTAGTCTTAAAAGTAGACATATCCTAGATTAGAGTTGGTTATCTGACCTACTGACATAAGGACAAGTCTGGTGGAAATTAGCCAACTTCAGTTTATACTCAGACTAGTCAGGAGTAAACAAATATTGTAGTACGCCACTTTGATTTGAGGATTGTTATGTATTAATCTGCGGTGATAAATGATATAAGATCTTTTTTTCAGTCATCATAAATAGGAGTAATAGGATGATTGGTTGTCTCAAAGATATTTTTCATTTTATAAATAAATATTAATTATGAAGTTAGTATCAACATAAATCTTTTTTTGTAAAGAAACAACGCAAGTAGGAATGAAAGCAAGTAGGCAGGCAGGAAGAGAGAAGAGGAAGAACTTATTTTTGTTTAGTTGTTCACATAGGTTGTTTTCACTCACCCCAAGTCTTGAAACTGGAATCTTGGTATGTACATGGGACTTGCTCCCAGGGTATACTAGACTACTAGGCCATCAGGAATGCCCCTAAAACATAAATCTTATGATGAACTTTTTATTTAGTTTATAGTACTAGGTTTTAAATCTGTATTGTACGATATGGCAATAATAATATTTTCATTATTTTCAATTTCTCCACTTTCTTGCTACTTTAGAATAGTAAGATCACATCCTAATTTTCAAAAATCTTAGGGGATTTTCAAAAATTAATGTATGAACTAAAGCAATTTTAATGTCATTTACAGATATTTTCAATTCATGATTTTTGTGAACAATTGGTTTATAATACTATGTAAGTTTCAGGAGTATAGCTTCACACCTCAATAAATGTATATTCCTATGCCCACCAGCAGAGTTCTGTTGTCATTAGCCACTATTAAATTCAGTCCCTCTAGGTGTTGCTCCCTTTCCTCTACCATTCTCCTCTATAACTATCATTTTGATTACAGAATCTAAGAATTGTTTTGTTATATTTTGTTAGCTTGTTTGCTTTGTTTCTTTGTAGTTCACCATGAGTGAAATTACTCAGGTCTTCTGGCTTATTTCATTTAGCATAATTATCACAAGTTCTATCCATGTTATCACAAAAGGCACATTTAATCATTTTTTTTTGTAGCTGAGTATTATTCAGCTGAGTATATATACCACATCTCTTTATATCTAGTCATTGATGGGCATTTAGATTGATTCCATGTCTTGGATAATATGCTGCTATGGACACAGAATATAAGTATACTAATGCTCCGATCAATAATACGTTTAAAGGAGCATTCGTCAGCATTCCAAATCACATTAAAAATCCCTCTCCTGTCTATTTTAATTTCACATTATTCTAGCATAGTATTTAACATATAATTGAGATAATTAGCTAGTTAAGTAGATAATAGATGATAGGTAAAAAGGTGATTGATAGATATGATAGATGATAGAAAGACAGATGATAGATGGATAGATTGAAAGAGGAAGTTTGTTAAAAATGTGACTATCAACTTTAAGTCTGCTGATTATGTCTTTAATTCACAAAGACTAGCAAACAGTCAATCCAATTTTGTTTAGAATTCATGAGAAAAATTTTAAGAATGTGATGATTAATTTTACATTTCCATATTGCTTGATTAATTATTACTTGATAACAAAATGCCGAGCTACTTACCTGTACTGATGAGGAATTAGAAGAATGAAACAATTTTATATACAAACTGCCTTTTTGTTTATTTTTATTGAGGTGCAATTTAAATTGTGTAGATTTAAGCTATACAGTGTGCTGATCTGGTATAATTATATGTTGCAATATGATTACAAACATAGCTTAGTTAACACCTCTATCATGTTAAAATTTATTTTTTTTTTGTTAGAACAATTAAGATATTGTCTCTTAGCAAACTTAGAGTTTATAATGCCATATTGTCATCTATTAGTACTATGCTGTACACTAAATCTACAGAACTTATTGATCTACTAGTTCTATTTTTGCACCTTTAAGCCTCAATTCCACTATTCGCCAAAATGCCCCCATCTCTGGTAAGTGACATCTGCTCTGTTTTTATGAGCTTGAACCTTCTAGATTCTAGATATACACGTAGTATCATACAGTGTCTTTTTCAGCATATAGACTTAACAACTATTTCTTAGTTTCAGTCACATTTCTGACTTGAACTTGCCCTCATTGGAGGTCTTGCCTTCTCCAAGTTTCTGTAGGTCCATATGGGTTCCTCACAGCTTCACACTTCATCACACTTCATCACCTGGTTTCCTCACACTTCATCACCTGGTTTATATCATCCAAGAAATTTCCTTTTTATTAGTGACCTCTACTATAATTTTTTTATAAGAAAAAAAAAAAGAATGTGCTCAGCCAACCACCCTGAGGAAGATTATCATTGGAATGTGATGGCCATTTTTTTTTTTTTTTTTTTTTTAAGAAAAGGTGAAAGCAGGTAGGAAGAGAGGAGGAAGAAGCATTTTTGTTTATTTTATTTAGCTGTTCATCTTGGTTGTTCCCACTCTGCCATCTGCCACAGGTTTCAAACCTGGTCCTTGGTATACATGTTTCTTCTTGTCATTTCTTAAGAAATTTCATTTTCTCTGGTGCACTTTAGCAAAGAAGCATAAATTAGGCATAAAATTCAGTTTTTCTAGTCCTATGATCAGGGAAATTATGTTATGTAAAAATTCATTACTTAATGCATTGTAATATTTTCTCATAGTTCATAGTATATTAAATAATTTAAAGTAACATTGCTTTTTGTTCTTATCTGTAAAATCAGTTGCAAACTTAAGGAAATCTTTGAATAATGAAGTTGTGTTATTAAGCAATAACAAAACACATACAGGACACAAACTATTGTAAGACACCTCATAATAAATTCATTGTGCTACACTATCCATTCATCACTTTTATTTCATATTTCATAAAATGATTCATTAATTGTGTCATTGAAGAATTAGATTCAAATGAGAAGTCTTTAAAGCAATAATGAAGAAATTAGTCACAAGGAATAACAAAATTCCCATCCTTTCAAATTGAATTGGGCAACTTAAAGATAAAATCTACAGTCTATTCAAATTTAATTCTTCTAAAATATCAAAGAACATGGCCAAAAAAATCCAATCATATCATATTTATATAAAAAATTTAAGATTAGTCAAAGTAAAGCATTTATTATTTATGTACTAATAGTTTTAAAACTAAAATTACATCAAAGAAAATAAAAACTAATAACCTTCCAAAAGAGTGAAGATCTTTTTGAATTAGATATACATTAATTAAAGTAGTTAAACAAAATTTAAATGCATACTATCATTGTTTGCTAAAACAATAAAATTACCTGATCATACAGACATTAGCACCTTTGAGTAGCTGGCTCTGAATTAATTTCACTCTGTTGGGAGATAATTACAAAAGTTTCTAACTTTTAAGGTATGCTGAGTCAGAAAATGTTATTTTATAAGGCATGCTACTTGAAATTGAACTATGGTCAGCATGAAGTAATAAAACAAAGTGGCTATCCTTTGTTTCAAGTATCAGGCCCCTATTGTCTTGTGCTATAAACAGTTAGTTTAAACTTTGATGTTAAATGTGAGGCTGATGCATTGAGAACAAGTGTTGTTTCATTTCAAAAATGTATCTTGGTGGGACAAAAAATAAGTCTATAAATAAGGAGGTCTGAGACTGAATACAACACAATGTAATAGGTAATTTTGTATTACTTTTTTTTCACTGTTGCTTCATTTATTATTTTCTATTTTAAGTATAACTTCACAACAGTGGGAAAGAGCCTCATAGAAATGACTATAGAAGGAACAAAGACTGCTAATTGGTAACTTTTGATTCTTTTTAACAGAATCTAAATCTTGTTGGAGGTAGCAGAGTAGCCGGCTGAAATATAGTATTTGATAGCACAACCTAAAAGAAATAATATACCTGCAAATAAGATATAAATGAAAGTTGAACAGCAAACGCTGTCAAGGATGTGGAGAAAAGGTAACACTTTTGCATGGTTGGTGGGAGTGAAAATTGGTACAACCCCTATGGAGAACAGTATGGAGATTCCTCATAAAATTAAAGATGGAAATTCCATATGATCCCATCATTCCACTTCTGGGCATCTATCCAAAAGATATAAAAGCACCCATACGCAGAGATGTATGTATCCCCATGTTTATTGTGGCCCTATTCACAATAGCTAAGAACTGGAAATTGCTGAAGTGCCCAACATCAGATGAATGGATTAAGAAGTTGTGGTACATATATACAATGGACTACTACACAGCCCTCAGATGATACGAAACCCTGTCATTTGAATCAACATGGATGGATTTAGATGGGATTATGCTAAGTGAAACAAGTCAAAAGAAGAAAGATACCAAATGACCTCATTCATAAGTGGAAAGTGAATAGATAAAACAAAGAAAGAGATGAAGCATAACCAACCCTGAAACATTTGCAACAGAACTGGGGTTACCAAATAATACATTTTTATGTTTCTGTATAATTTGAGTTTTCTGAGAAAACTGAAGGTCAGAATCTAGTCTAAAAGAGCAAGACTGAGGTGCAAATTCAATATCCTAAAAGGACATAGAAACGTGAAATAACAAAACAATGAAATAATAAATAAAATAGAAATAACAGCACAATGAAAAAAAAAAAGTATATTTACAACTATGAGAGGGGGTATGGGGGTGGGGTGGAGGATTTACCTAACTGAACATGCACATTTACTTTTCAAAGAATTTCTGAGATCTGGGACTAGGAAAGTCTCTGTATTGCAAAGGTGAAACCAAAGTTCTTATTTTTCCACAGGAGAGATCAGTTGACATTTGAAAAGTGATCACCAGGGGATGGCTCTTGAGTCTCAGACAGCTGAGATGCAAACATGTGGACCACAAAGTAAAGCCCAAGAATCAGGTCCCAGACCAGGGTGAAAACTGAAAAGGAAACCAATAAGTGAAAAATGCTTCTTCCTTCTCTATTTTCATGCCTGCCAGCTTTTATT
>RJWH01000316.1:0-88929 GCA_004363575.1 Solenodon paradoxus
CAGCAGGATATGGCTGGGGATTGTATACCAGGCCACAAGCAGGCCATAGTCCCAACAGCGACCACTAGTGGAAAGCAGTCAGTTGTCTCCAGGGGACAGCAGAAACGAGTTGCACACAGCACTCCCATGACTAACTCTCAGTCCTCTAACTGGGCTTCAGCTACAGGAGGGAGGCATCCGCAACAAACTCCAGAGCCCAAAGGGCAGGAGGTCTAGTTGCCTGGGTCTGGAGATTTAGGGTACAAGTGGCAGGCAGGTTGTGCAAATATTCTTGCACAACATCCACAGTGTGGGAAGGGGCAGCTGTTTTGTGGGACTGCTGGAGCCTTTTTTGTAGTCTTCCCTGAAAGAGCTGTGGGAAATCTCCACAAACCAAGCATTGCACAGAATCTCTCAGCTACCTGTTTTAGAGCTTGCAGTCCAGTAACTATTTTGTATACCAAGATGTATGTGCAACTGTCAGGTTCTGGAAAACTTGATGTAGGAATGAGCCTTAAGTCCTAGAAAGAGACTCCATATCACTAGTGTTCTTCTTATTAGTTGCTTACTTTCTCAGTATCTTATATCCCCTGCATGGTGGGTATAGTTACTTTAGATAATAAAGCACTGGGTGGTTAACTGTCTTGAGCAAGGTCATCCTTATAATAATTGGCAAAGTCAGGATTTAAATTTAAGCAATATGAATTGGGAGCCTGCATCCTTAACCTCTCACCTTTTAAGTTCTCATTAGTCACTGCTGATTTCAGAAATACCAGTTACCTTTAATGAGACTGACCACAGAGAGTGCTACAAAATGCCCTGTCAATCTGGCTACATGCAGATGATAGGCGTAAAAAAGGAAGACATTGTAAATTTATCAGTTTACTTACTAAATTAAATGCTGACTCCCAAGAAAATAAAAAAAGCTATTACAGGTGATTTTTAAGGTTGTATCTTTAACTATTAATTGAAAGAGAGAGAGAGAGAGAGAGAGAGAGAGAGAGAGAGAGAGAGAGAGAGAGAGAGTGTGTGTGTGTGTGTGTGTGTTACCTACTCAGGCTCTGATCCTTAGATGAACTCTTACCCATTTCAGAATCCTAACTTTTACTATTCTGTTTTTTTGGGAAGCCTGATGGAGTAACCATAGACCTTCCAAAGCTGATGCAAGGCCAAGGGATTCCTGAGTTCCCAATATGGGCAGACACTAAATTTTCTTCCCATGTAATAACCTGGGGCACAAATGGAAACACTAAGACTGAAGGGAGAATTTCCAGTATACTATAGTTCATCTTCATAGAATAAAATTTTTAAGGTTTCGGAAAATACATTTAGATAAGTATCTGTTTGTTCTGATTATGGAAAAAAAGGAATATTTATGGTAAACCATTCCTTTGAAAGACTGCAGAGCCGATGATCTCATCTAGGGGACATACTAACCATGGGGGTGTTGGTTGGTGAACAGACTCCAGTTGCTACAATTTCTGATCTACTGACACAGTAGTAGACATCTGAAGAAACCATAACAGAATCAGAGAGTAGATCCCCACTGGTTCCTCAAAAACCAGGCTCTGCTAAATCTCCTTTTTTTCACCTTGATTAGCTGGCTGCTCTATGAAGAATACAGCATATTGGGTTGGGTAAGGTGGGAAAACTACCCACTGTCCTCTCTAATCTTCTACCTCTCTGCCCAAGTATGTGAGGTTTCCTGGAGGTTTATTACAAATAAGGAACATTCTGCCTACACCTATAACTGTGTTTCCAGAGGAGAAGGACTGAGATGCCCTAAAGGGAGCATGTAGTGACCCACAAACAAAGAAGATAAAATATCTGTTCTGTAATGAAGCTTCCCCACTTCACACTTAGGGGAAGATCACCACAAACCCTATTTGGAGCAAAGACACAAGTTTCATACAAGTCAAGCTAGAAATGGAGGGTGATACTTGGATGAAACAATTTCTTTGCAGAAATTGAAGAATTTCTGGAAGAATATATTTAGATGATATTTTTTTATGCATTATATTTTCTGTTCACCTTTCTATTATCCCCATGAGGAGACATAAAAGATCATTTTTATAGCCTCAGAGAAGGAATGCAAGAAGTTTTTGGGCACAGATTAAGGGAGAGATTTAGGGACAGAAACATGAAAGGAAAAAAATGCTCAGAAACTAGAACAGTTCCCTTAGATCAGAGAGACGGAGGAAGAAATGAGGTTAGTTTGAATGGCTTTCTGAAAATCTGAAGATAGGCAGTCTGACACAGAGCTAAAGGGGTTTCTTGAACCTTAAGGTCTTGCTGACTGGATCGATGTAACCTATGTATCCTTCTTTTCTGTTTTGTTGCCATATCACCTCTCTGAGTCATAACACAACCCTGGGAGAATTGATGATACCAGTGTTAGCATTTCCAAACACAACCCAATGTGACAGGGTTTCAAAAAAGAAGTTTGATTCTTAGATTACTGCATTTGTGGTGCATTAACTGCTACATTCTGTTTGATCATACCTGAAAGACTAATAGATGTTTTCCCCAAATGTTTTTAGGGTGAAAATGGGATTCATCGTTTAAACAGTTCTTTGGAATATTATCCAAATTATTAACAATGGGTATTTCTATTGTTCACGAGCAAACAATTGTTAGGTGGTCAGTGATGGAATTTGCCTGGAATCCACAGCAGAGAAACAAAAGAGAAACAAAACTGAAAGTGCATAGTCTTAAGTTCAGAGAAAGCTGGATACTGGGGCCAGCCACCTTTCTGTAGGCATATTTAAAGGTAGTATTAGCAGAACCAGATGAAATGGGCTTCTTCTCCAAGTTACCTATTCTCATAGAAGATTGAAACTCAAGAGTTTGTCTCATTAGATAGACGAGATTGGGACTTTCAACTTTTGGGGACTAGCACAATATAGTACAGAGAAGCACATGCTTCAGAAAATTACATTATGACATTGGTCACTACCAGTCAGTTCAAAAAATATGACTGAGTCTCATTTGGGACACTAAAATGAGAGGCTGCTGGAAGTCAGTCCCTCAACAAAAGTTATATCAAGACTATAAGAATAAGCTAGAACTGAAATTATTGTCATTTGTTGTAGTAGTCCAGTAGAAAATTTTGTTATTTTCCTTCTATCTCTTACACTATCAGCAGATAAATAAACTTTGTCATAGAAAGTGTGTGAAAGCAGATTTTTAAAAAATATTTCATGGTCAAAGACATATAAAATAAATGAGTTTCTCTATTCCATTTGCATCTTAAGGGCCTTTAATAATATGAACTCCTGAGAAAGGGAATATTATGCCCAAATTGATTCGCTTAATCCTATTTGTTTGTTTGTTTTTACACAACTCAGTGCTGGTGAACCTTGGAGAAATGGTAGATTATTTGTCTGTACCAGCAGTAGGGGTGGGGGTTCACAGACAACAAGGGAAATGCCCAAGTTCATTCCAATCTAGTGGCCACATAACACCCATATTTATTTTAAAATAATTAAGTATTTTTTCCTTCACTGCTGCAATAGTAGTGAATATCAAAAGGTTGAGAGTTCTTTCATCTGTGTATAGGCTACAAATGTTTTGAGTATTCAGCAGATTATCAAGTGTTTAAATGACCTTGCTTTCCAGAACAAAACATTCTGGAGAAATTATTTCTTTCTGACCTTTTGACTACTGCAAAACAAGATAAACAGGTTTTACTGAAAGGGAAAAGGATAAATTTTATTTCAAGAAATAGGCATGTTGTTAAAAAAAATAAGTACATCTATTATCAAAAGTATCTGCCAAATTGTATTCTGAACTAAGTTTTATAAATGTACTCATATTTCTATATAGATGAAATTTCACAATTTAGAAGAACAGAAAGGAGAAAAACGAAATGACATGCAACAAGCTAACATACTGAAGCAGTCCCATGATATTAGGTGACCATATGACATTTTTGAATTGTCATTTTTTTTTTCAGCATATGACAATGGCTGTTTCACATGGTTTGATCTAATAACAAAGCATATAAACTTTTTCTAAACTGGCTTGTTTCCACCTTTCCAGACCCCAAAGATGCAAATTCTATGTGAAATTAAGGAACCACTCTAACTGCCAAACCTATTTGATGTTGAACTGTGATAATAAAAGTAGTTATTATAATTGCTTACCACGTGCAAGGGATTTTGTATTATTTATCTTATTTAATCATTACATGCAAAACATTGACATATCGATTTTAGCAATAAATCTCAAGGATGTTAAATATTTTGCCAAATTCACACAGCATGGAATTTATGGTGTTGGTAATCTTTGAACATAGTTTTGTCTAACTCCAAAGTGTCAGCATCACTTCCCCTCCCACTAATCATATGAGTTCACTATTGCTTAATTTATTTTTTATGAAAGAATCTGTTTCACTATGTTTTCAAGATGCCAACTTGGAGTTAAACATAACTTCTTTCTTATTCACTGCTATAAATATTACTAGGAACACCAAATGCACTATATGTGAAATACATGTTTTAAAAATGAAATGAATACCTGCAAAACTTTGGTAGCTTAACTAAAACTAAAAAGTGATAGAAAGTGAGAACAGTTTAAATTTCCTTTTTCACTGCCTGGCTTTCTCTAACCCTGGTTAGACTGCTATTTGAATTCTTTAAATGGCACCTGAGAGACCATCCTCAATAAATTAATTTTTTTCTAAAGTACTTTTTAGTACAAATTCTGACAAATATAACAGCACTTAATGATTTTTAAAGAAAGAAAATTCTTCAGGTGTAAAGTGTAGCCAGGTGAATATATCTTTAGTTTTTCCCTTTAGATATATTACTTTACAGAAGCAACCAGGGGTGCTTCTGTGTGTCCTGCTGCCTGAATTGTGTGACCATCAGAAGAAGTACACATCATACTCCCCATGAAAACACTAAGGAGAGATATACAAAGAAGTTCAGCACACATTTGAATTAAATATACGCACTTTGTTATTAACAGATATACCACAGATTTTCACTTAAGGCATAGTTTAAGGAAACATGTTCAAAATGTCCATATGACTTGTTTCACTACAGTATTTGGAAATTTATGCAAAATATTTGTCTTTCTAGTAAAATGATAGTGAACGTGGATTTAATTTGAATTTGGGTATTCTATTGAATGTCATAATCTCCATAATTAGTCAATTCTAAAGTACACTTTCACCCTCTCATTTTAACAACTCTTAAATCAGGATATATCTGATCATTGATGATGTAATTGTTGTTGACTGAGGGCAGAGTTGTAATATAATTTTCATTGCTGAGACATGCGTGAATAACATTTCTAATTATTATTGTTGATATTATTAGACAATGGTAAATTTATGATCTATTAGTCAAGAAAAATTTTAAGTATCATTTGAAGGTATTTAAATTCTAGACAGTGTCTAAAAGACTTTTTTTGACTACTTCTTGTAAGATCAACAAAGTATCAGCATCAAAGCATACAACTTCAAAGAAAATCTCAGAAACGATAGTGGAGAACTCTGTGCGGAGAATAATACTACAGGGGAAAATGGACTATTTTGACTATTACTTTAAGAGATTATGAATGTGAAAATGCTTTGGGAATGCTTTAGTTTATTTGCTTATGTCTTCCTTTTCAGATGAGTAAAATATAATTAAGAAATTCCTATGTAAACAAATCTAAAATAGCTTCTTTAGTTGATTCAAAATTAAACATTTTAGGGGATAAGAAAAGCATTATATTACAGTTCAACAAAGTTTATTTTTTTCTTAGATATTTATTATTATTTGATAGATCAAATAATGATGCATAATAGTCATAATTGATTTAAAGTGATAATAATCTAAGCTAAAGATGTTAAGAGACTTTTGCCACATCTTTACCCCCTATGCCCAATTAATACAAGAATTTGTCAATTTTGCTTCTAGAATATAATTTCAATCTAACCATCCTCCCTCATTTCTACTATTTCATCCCTAATTATCATCTTTATAACCACTTTTCAAGTTGTTACAAGTTGTTACAATAATCTATAGATCTCTTTGTCTCAGAGTTCTTCTAGTCAAAGTCATCCTTCTCAGTGACTTGAGTGATCCCCATGAAGTGCTGTTACATTCAGGTCACTGCTCAGATTGAAAAGACTTAATAGCACCCTATTTCCTGAAGCATGGTCAATAAAATAAATGTACTGTAAGCATCTCTTCACCCTACATGTCCATGGCGAATCAATAAAGGTTCCTTTTCTCCTTTAGTGTATATGTTCAATGAAATCAGGGTTTGTGATTATTTTGTCAACCACTAAATTTCAAATCCTTACCATACTATAATATGGTCTAGTACATGATATGGTCTCAATGCATTTTTGTGAATAATTAAATAAGCCAAATAGCCTTCATAATTCATGTAAACACTTTACTGTTTATTAATCCAGGTAGTAGCAATCTCCTGAGGTTGGCACTTAAAATTAGCCACCCCAGATAAACAAGATAAAGTCTTTAAAATAGTAATCAACATCATTGAAAATCTGCCCTTTATGTTCTTCCATGTCCCATCTCTTGTTCCTTTCCATCATACACCCTTTATACTTTGACCTTATCAGGCCACTTGATATTTCCTGAATAATTTCACCAAAAATTATAACTGCTTACTGTCTACTCCCTTCAGACTGCTAATCTAACATTATTACATCAGTTAATTGTGTGTTTTTGCCCTCAAGAAAGTGAGTTCTTGAAGAATGTTTAGTATCATTTCCTCCAAATAAATGTGCTGAAATAAAGTTCTTATCGATGACTTAATATTTTTTTAAGACTGCCATAATAAATCGCCATAAACTCAGTGGTTTTAAACAATGGATATTTATTCCCTCACAGTCCTAGTGGCATCTGTACCTTGTAACACTCCTAAAATAAAATAGAAGTACTTTGTATTGTTCAACACAAAGGAAAAGGAACAATTTGGTGGGTATCTTTAGATAGTAATGACTACATATGCTGTATTTAGGCATGCTGCTCTAATTTATGTAATGAGTTTCCCATAAATGGTGTCAAGACCATGAAAATATTCTGCGGCAGGTGTGGGTGCAGTGTAAATTACCTCACCACCTAGACCGTAGGACCCAAAAGACCAGATTTTATTCAAAAAAGTCTGAGACAGGAAAATTTATGGAGTATCTGATAAACCCTGGTAAGAAAGTCCTAGGATTTCAGAGTAAGGTCATGTCCTCTTTTTTCATTAATAATTTTCCATTTGAAAATCAACGCCTGACTTGGTTCTCTAGAGAGTAAAGTCCTAACCATGAGACTTTGAACGACTGTAATTTGAACTGTCTTGTTATTATCTGCTGAATCATAAAATTGTATAAGTGCAGCCGTAGTCCCATGTTAGATGGAAATAATCTGTATGAGATTGGGCTTTAGTAGAGCCAAAAGGCTCTAGTAAATTAAATTAATGAGTAGCTCAGAATCCCATAGTATCTTGTACTACTTTGCCACTTCTTTCTTAAACTGCATCCGTTTCTCATCTTTGAATGCTGACACATACCGGAAAGTAGAGAGCCACTACATTACAACTCCACTCAGGAGTGGCCCTGAAATATGGTGGATAAGGAAAATACTCCAAATGAACAACATTTTTAGTTGTATACTTTGTGGGGAAGGAGATATGAACTGAGATGTAGATGGACATTGATTAATGAGTAGCTAATAAGTATATTAGTTCAGGAACATGGAAAGAAGAATTATGAAAGAATGGTAAAAAGAAGAAATAGGCATTTGGATGAGCTCATAATAAATTGATAAATAAAGCTTGTAATAAATCCATGAGTGGATGACCTGATTGACAGATATCAGTTTTTCATCTTGGCCACTCTTAATACTTGTTGAATGAACCCAAGAACAAAGTGGATGCAGGCCTTGTATGGACTCACAATATGTCAAATAATTTTATTCAATTAAGGCTGAGCAAATAACTATTGTATTCTGGGATCCCACACACCATCTCTCAGTTCATACCTGAATCTCATCTCATACCTAGAGAACAAGTCTACCACTGAGAAATTGCAGCAATGTAAAGACTGATCTTGGAAAATAGTTTTTTCCACTTTACATGGATGCCCAACATCTCCTCCCCACCATTTCTTTAAAGTTTTACAGCATACAGATTGTGGTTATGTGGGGTTAGTTTTCTACTCATTTCACACTTTACATGTAAGATGAGAATTCTGGTATTTTTAGAAGAAATGTATTTTAAAGGAAACTACAACTCTCTGCTGAGTTGTCAATTTTAAAAATTATTTGATTTGCTTTTGTAAATATCTGGAAAATTCTGAAAGTTGGGAAAGACAAATCTCTCTACTGACTTGGACTTTGAGATGCTCCAAATGTCCCTGTTAGCTTTCTAAAGCCCATGTTCTGACTCTGCATTTGTGCAAGTTGGAATTCTTTTCTTAATTTAGAGAAGTTTAGATTTGGAAACCCCACCTTAGTGTAATCTAGCTGATTGGTCTCATTTATAAATAGAGAATCTGGATCTTAGGCAGGTAACACTGACTTGATGAAGGTCACCAGACCTCAGAATTAGGACTTAGACCCACTCTTCTGACTACAGAATACTCAGGGTAATTTAAGCAGGGATTTTTACCTAGTATCTTTAGAACATGTGCTGCTCTTTTCAAGAACAAGTGGAGAAATACAAGTCAACAACAAAAAAATTAATCATAAAAAAGAAGTACCGGGTCTTTACTGGAGAAGTGAGCATTCTGTTTTACATGATCACTAAACATACCTGAATGCCTGTTCTTTCTCATAGTTTACAGTGTGTTGATTTCAGAGGATGAGGTGATACCTACAAGCAACTGAGCCCTTTCAGAATTCAATCTCTTTCATGTGAACTTAACTACCCATAAAATTAATGATAAGTGAACTAAGTTCATTAATTTGTTTACCAGAAAATTAGAGCTTGACAGGAGTAGGAAATATACATTATGCAATCACATTCATTTTGTGTGTTGAGTTCAGGATATATAGTGATGTTAACATTGCATAAAGTGATCTTTGATCTTCTTGTTGAAGTTCAAAGTCTTACAAACTAGAGAACTATGTATATATATTATATAAAAATAATATGTTCACATATACATACACATACATATGTGTACACATTAAATATACATATACATGCATATATACATACATATATACACATATATGAATATATATATATGATATCTTAAATAGTGGAAATTTCAGGCCAATTTCCTCTCCTTGAACCATAATTTATTGACCCTATAACTTCCTCAGTTTCAATTTCCTTATTTAGGTTTCCACAAGTTAGTCATCATTTAGAGTCTACATTTTTACTTTGTGAGAATATCCTATTATCCCTTTAATTTTAGGTTGTTTGAGCTGTGAAAATGCTTATAAAAATAAGCATGCTTTGTTTAATCTGTTCTGTTTTTTGAAAAACTGTACCCGTGCATCCTTTATTGTTTTACTCACTGTCTTTGCTTTTGTTTACTTTTCAGGGAGAGTAAAGCCTATGATTTTGTCTAATATTTTTTATAGTGAACTCGTGATCATTTTAATTTATTTCCATTATAGTCTGTACCTACCTTATTTAGCTCACAAAGTATCTTTTGGAATATTTAGGGATTGAAAACTAAAGATTAAGTTGGGAATTTAATTTTGGTTTTTGAATTTATTGACAAATATTGTAGCTGGATTATTATTTTCTTTTAAACCTTTGTGCTTCTGGGGCACTTTAAAAATATTTTTACTGAGGTAAAATTATTTTACAACACTATATAAGTTTTAGGTGTAGGTTCACTTTTCATTAAGTGTGTCGTGTCACAGCATGCCCACCTCCCAACTTAGACAATTTTTTATTTTACCATTTCCAGTCAAATAATTATAAAATTTAAATTACTGTGTCCACTTCAACAAAATAAACTTAATTTCGTATACTTTTAATGAATTATCTATAAATTCTTGATTAAAATATATTGAATGAATTAATTAAATCCCATTTGTTTTATATATTTTTAAGCTTATCAACAATACAAACCAGTTTCCAGAAGGACTGCCTTGGTTACTACTTGGTACAACATAGCCTCGTAGGTATAAATGGAAAAGCCTTCCTGATTTAATCATACCATCGCTTCTAATTATTTTGTTTATTTAAATTAAAAGCTCTGTACTATCAATGTTTCTAAGAATAATTGAGGATGACTTCTTGATCATATCACTTCAATCCTCTTTTTTACAAATGCGTTAGACTATTAGCATTTATTTAGAATAATTTTTTAAATAAATTTGTTTTACTCTAGCCTTCTAATCAATTATTAAACCATGCATACTTATTCAAATATTAGCATATGCAAATTTGTAAAATGTGGCAGAGTGAGAAAAAACATTTACTCTGACATTTGGGGAATAATACATATAAGACCTGATGCTGATTTTAAGTTTATTAATGTATGTCTCATCAGTCAGTGCATTAGCATTTTCAATGTCAAAATTTATGAGCAACAGGTGTTATACCAATGTGCAACCAATATTTTTTTCTTTACAAATTATTTTTGTCATAGTAGAATAGTTGTAACTATACATATAATTACATGCACATGCACCAACGATTAAGGAAAGATATTTTAAGCCATCTAAAATACACAGATTAAGAAATGCTTTAATAACAAGGATTGAGATTAAAAGGGCATATTAAAAGAAAACTGTTATACTGGTCACCATTACATCATTGCTCACTGAATTTTTTTTTTTACAAAAAGTATACAACTGTGAATAAAAACAATGCCTTTTAGTCTTTGACAATTTAATGATAATTCTCTTTATTTAAATTTACAACTCAGAAACTGAACTATATGTCAGGACTATCCCTGGAATAAGGTCTCCTGTGCTCATGGCTAAAACTCAGAGATAAAAGTAAAATGGTCAGTTGTACAGATATCAGCAAGCTGACAGAATGAATATAGCATTATTTATTCTCATAAAATTTTAGACATTTTTAATCCCTTTGGAAAAGTCTGACTAAGAAAAAGTAGACCCTGTCTCAAATTTAGAAATTCTAGGAGGTGAGATTTGTCAGTTGATTTTAGACACTTGCAGACTTTAATGAAAAACATGTATCCTTAACATTTAAAAGAATTTTATCTGGGAATTATACACTGACCCTAATTTTCTGGTGCTTTCTGAGATATTGCCTTGCAGATTAGTTCCCATTCTTGGACAATTTTGTTCCACAAGCTTCTTTTTCTTTTCTTTCAGCGTAAAGATCTCCATTCTGAAAATATCTTCCCTCAACCATTTGCTTTCTATAGTTACTATTGCTCTTCCCTTTATTCCCTTCACTAACCAGCCTATTTAAAAGAATTGTCTGTATAGGTTGAATTGTTATCGTTAACATTTATCCTTTCCTAATTCCCTTACGACTTGGTTTTGCTTTAGCAATTTACTGAAAACCACTCTAAGGTCACCAAGGACAGTCTTCACAGGAATGAGAAGTGGGGTTGAAATTTCAGATAAGGATGGCAATTGAACTAAACCTCAAACAATGCAGTTGAGAGAAAGGCAATCTAGGCTTTCCAGTGTGACATGTCTAGATGTTACAAAAAAGTCTGTACCCTTAAAAGTAAGGAGACACTTTTTAACATCCCAATATGTGTACGCTCTGATTCAACTCAATAATTTTACCCAATCAACTTAAGGCAGCAAAGAGACATTCTGAGATAGAAATTACATGTATTTTTAAGGAAAAAAATATTACCCCCAAATGTATGTAATTCAACTGAGAAATGAAGCAAAATTAATAGCTCAAGGTAGTAAGCGTGTAATAATTTATAAACAATCTTTTGTCCATTTTTATAAAATTTAGAAAACTATTAAAACTGAAAATTTTTTATGAGCTCGTTTCCTTCTCATGACTCAAACCCAAACTGTATTCATTCGTAGCCAAACTTGACTTGGACAGGCATGAAATTATTTACATCTTTATTTTTGTATATATTGCTGTAAAACACACAAATATTTTATCTGTTTGGTTATAGATTTTGACCCTAAACCTGAATGGGATTTTTAGGAAATGTATACTAAACATATTACATTGTTTTCTAAATTGAAAGAAAAAATTTTCAAACACGTCTGAGGTTATTGGCCAGTGTTTGTATTTCATTAAAAGAAAAAGATTTTGATCAGGTTAGGAGGGAACATAGCTTATTTTTTAGGTTTAGTCTGTGGGTAATTTTTCATCCCATGGCTGTTTGGTTGTTTATTTGTTTGCTTTAAGTCCCCTGATTATGAGCCATAGATTCATTCTACCTTTGCCATCATCTTCTATGTAGTGCTCTTTTGTGTCCAGTGGTCTAAAAGCCACTCTTACCCTGCCTCTGCACTGTCATTCACATCACTCCTTGCTTGTCTCTCTAGGAAGAGTTTGTATAAATCTCTCTGACTTGCACTCCCAACTTACCCTCCTCCAATCTCCACATCTCTCATTCACTTTTTTCCATTATTAATTATAAACTATCAACTTCTTTGACTTCTAAAATGTTTTTTCTCTTCATATATAAGAAACCACAATCCAATTTAAGAGAAACATATTCCAGTGTAATCTTAGAGATTGGTATACTGAATGATATACAACACATATGCATCACTGTAGAAATAAACAAAGGTGGTATGGTGTTCTGGTTACCTATTGTGCTGTATAGCAGGCTACTCCAAAACTTGATGAATTCAATATAAAAATAAAATCTCAATTCATTATTATTTTATTTGGTGACTCTGTAGATCAAGAATTTAGATAAACATAAGGGGTTGACTTTCTTCTCCACAGTATCCAGGTGCCTCATTTGAATGACTCTGGGACTCTAATGGTTGGAGGCTGGAATAGCTAGACACAAGCTCAGAAATCTGTCTCTCTCTCCTCTCTCTCTCTCTCCCCCAACCCCTTCTTTCCCTATGGCATCATCGATGCCTGCTTTAAGCTTCCTCATAACATGATGTCTTCTTTGGGTACTCTGACTTTTTACTGAGTAACTCAAGGCACCAAGAGGTCAGGAAATGGAAGTAGAACCATTTCTACCATACTTATGTGCAAAAACAATTGAAAGACCTGTCAAATAATTTGTGGTCAACTTTAATCTGTCATGGTGAGTCAATCAACTTTTGTTCTCTGGAGTTATTCTCCTTCCTTTCACTTTCTTTATTCTGTGATCATATGACCTGATTTCATATTTGATCACCTTAAGTTGATTTCCAAAAATTTTCCTATTATAAAATCCTTATATTTTACATTATAAGTAATATTTTTGTTTCCTCTATTCTTCATACTTAATGCTAGAAGAAGATAAAAGCAGGTTATAATTGTCTTAGTCATACCTTCAAATTTTAATACTTATTTGGAAATATATATAGTGGCCAAGAAAGACAGAGAGTATTTTCATTTTCATTTTTCCTACACAAAAAAGACTCACAGTGAGAAAACTGTGGATATTCTAAAATTTCATTATTATTCTTTTATATAAGATTAGAAACTGGAGAAATGAATTTAGAGAATGCTTAATAAAAGAAAAACAAAGGAGATGTCTTGAAAGTCCTTTTTATTTCTCTCCTCTGATACCACATTTCCATAGGCTAGCTTCAAAAGTATGTATTTATTGGATATAAAGTTCTTAATTGCAAATAATAATCTATTCTGGTTCACTTACAGAAAAGAGATAAAGTAAAGGAGAAGGAGGTAAATATAGAAGCAAGCCCTCAGAAACAATAAACAGGAAGACGCGAAAGAACTGGCCTGACAAGAAATGTGTCACCAATATCTCAAGAATGATAGTGCTATCTGCAGTATAGGGGGAAAAAAATCACCTCATAGAGAATTTTCACATATAGTTCACTTCTAAATCATTGTCTCGCATGAATGTTTCTGATTGATGGAAACTTGGCCACATGTCCTACACTAATAAATAGATTCTGGTACATGTAGGATTCTTAGAAAATGGAATCAAGCATGAGGTGGTAGAATTTAGAGCTTGGCAAAATATCCAAGTGCAAAGTAGGTGATTAAAATTTTATCTCAGCCCATCTTTTAGCTGACAACATCAAATACAGTCTTCTACCATATTAAATTTGCAAACAACACAGCAACAATATTCTCTAACCTTGTATTTAGTGAATATCAATTATTCCTTAAAGACTTTCACTCTTTCCTTGAAGAGAGTACCCAAATTATATTCAGCTACTTATTCTATCTCCAAGTCTGAGATCTAGGTGATTACCAATTCTCTGTTTTATTCATGATTCCATCTTGATGTTTTCTAACAGATGCATTAAAGTATAATAATATTAGAAAAGGTGAGGCATGTTAAATGTTTTTATGTAAACACACACATTAACATCAAGAAATTAAAATGTCTATAGATATTTTGGTAGCTAATAAATTCTAGTTGCTATTTGAAACATTGTGCTTTCACTACACATTCCAATTCCCTTTGTTCTCAGCTAAAATATTAGTTGGTTATGGTTATGTACTTTGTAGAATGACCCATAGCTTTATGTTTGAGGGAGCAAAATACTAAAAGAAAAAATCTACCAATCAAGAATACTGTACCCTGAAAAATTATCATTCACATATGATGGATAAATAAAGGTCTTCAATGACAAACAAAAGCTAATGGATTTTTCTCTCACCAAGCCTGCTATTCAAGAAATTGTGAAAGGGGATCTTCAACAGGGAAATGAAGACCAAGTTCCACCAAGCCTCAAGAATGTTGATAAACAGGAAAGAAAAGCAGAAAGAAAGTTGAAACCAACAGAAGAGAATTTAAAAAGCACTATAGTGGGAAAGAAAAACATGTAACCTATATAAATATATAAACGTGATACTGAATCAGTTCACAAAAGTACATTTAGAGACAATCCATGAGATAGGCATAAAGTCCAATTCTAAAGACATACATAGCCAGGAAGTAGACAAACTAACAAAAGACACTGAAAATCCATCAAAGGAAAAGGCAAACTTGAACAAACAGGAAACAAAACAAACAACACACACACACCAGAAAATAAAGACTCAAATTACAGTAATAGGGTTTCAGTCATCACCCTCAATGTGAATGGCATAACTCACAAATCAAAGGACATAGAGTAACTGGATGGATCAACAAATGGGACCCAGTAATATTATGTGTACAAGAAACTCATATCAGATCCAAACACGAACATAGTTTGAAAGTCAAGCGCTATGGAAAAATATGCCAAAGCAACAGTGATGAAAGGAAACAGGGACTGCAATACTAATGTCAGTCAAAACAAATTTCCAAATCAAAAGGATTTTCACAAGGCAAAGATGGACACTACATTATGGTCAAGAGGAATATTCCATCAAAAAGAAATAGATATCATCAACATGTATGCACCCAATGCAGGACCATCTAAATATATAAAACATACTAACAGAGCTAAACAGACATTGACAGCAAACCAATATTAGTAGGGGTCTTCAAACTCCACTTACATCAATAGATCATCCAGGCAGAAAAGCAATAAGGAAATAAGAGTACTAATTGAAACAATAGATCACATGGACCTAACAGACATACAGTGTGTTCTACCCCAACAAGAAAGAGTATATTCACTTTTCTCAAGTGCACATGGAATACATAGATCATATACTAGAACATAAAGAAAGTCTCAGCAAATTTCACAAGACTGAAATTTAGAAAGCATCTTAAATGAACACAAGGGAGTAAAATTAGAAATGAACAACAAGAGCAAAGCTGGAAGAACCACAAAGATGTAGAGATTGGACAACATGCTCTGAATAATCCTGGATCATTGATGGAATTAAATATGAAATTAAGTCTTATCTGGATAAAAAATAAATAAAATTCAGAGTTGAGCTACCAGAACTTATGGGATTCAGCAAAAGCAGTACTGAGAGGAAAGTTAATAGCTCTACAAAATCACACACCTCAGGGAACGATAAAAACCAAAAATCAGCAAAAGAAAGGAAATAATAACAATTAGCAGAAATAAATGAAATTGTGTTATAATATTTTCAAGTTGTTTGAAATATTCTAATGCAACACTATGTTACTATTACAAACTCAGAAAAAAAAGCATGTTTAAACTTGTGTGGAAACTTGCTTGTGTTTAGCAAAGATAGTAAACCTACGTTGAGTGATAGATAAGACATCAGCAATGTCCTGACTCACCAATGTATGTTAAAGTGTGATATGTAAAATGAACGTTAAGATGTGATAAAAAATCCCTGAATGTACCAAACTGATAGCCTTTGGATTCAAGCTATAAAAGGGACTCCCACTTCAAACAAGTCAGTCGCTTTGACTCCAACGTAGACCCCATGACGTTCTGTGCAGTGATTGGCTGGAAGCAACTGCTCTCTGGTTTCCCGTCGGATGCTCAGCTCTTCTCCAGTCAGAACTCATAGCTGCAGCCACCATTTGAGAGAAGATCACCACTGGGTCCCTCTTAAGCTGAACCCAGGCATCAAGAACTTGTGAGTAATAAAGGCTGCGTGTAACTTGCAACTAATATTTGTGTAGTCATATCTTACTCCAGCAGCACATAAATATTTATATTTATATGAACTCTCCGAAGAGCAAATAAGTAACAGAGTATACCTAGAGCAGTCTCAACAGTACTCTCGACCTGCGATTGTCTGATATTAAGTGTGCATATATTTTCCATCTCACTCATATCTCGGAAATTTAATAAACAGATCATCCAAAGGAGAAGTCAATCCAAGAGCTAGTTCTCTGAAAAAATAAAATCTTTCTAGACTCAATAAAAAATGAGAGAAAACCCTAATAACAAATTTCAGAAATAAGACTACAACTAACATCAAGAAATACAAAAGATCATGAGAGACTATTATGAACACATATATGCTAACATTCATCAATCATGAGGACATGTACATATTTCTAGAATCCATTATCTCCCAAAACTGAACTAGGAAGACACAGGCAATTTAAAGAGACCAATCACACAGAAATTGAAACAGTCATGAAATTTTTCCTGAAAACAGGAGCTCAGGTCCAGATGCCTTTGTTAATAAATTCTACTAAACATTCAAAGACGAGCAAATCTCCAACCTCTAAAACAATTTCACAGAGTTGAAGATGAACCTCACAAAAACTCAGAGGACACAAGATGATGGTTGTAACGTAGTGGGAGAGGGGAAGGAAGGAGAAAAACTGATCGTAAAGGACACTCTGGTGGCAAATATAGTATGAAATATAGACTGAAATGCAATTTCAATATCCTAAAATGAATATAGCATTATGAACAAAAGAAATAGTATAAAAAATAAACTACCAAAAATTTGTCAGGGGCCCTCAATTTTGGTTGCTCTGTTAAGTCGGGTAAAAGAAGTGGCATTAGGTAGGTTAATTTTGGTAAGAAAATTGCATTGTTGAGGTCATAAATAACATTCATAATTTTTAGCATTGGTTTTTGGGAAAATGGCTATTGACTCCATGCGGTTTACCCTAATCACTTAATTACAGAAAACCTTTTTACTCAGTGTATGTTATTGAATATTCAGATGAGCTGCAATTATTTTTTTCCTCCATAATCTGGGCTTATTCTGGGAAATCCGTCTTTATACCTAGCCCCCAAACTTCTTACCATCTAATCCCCAGTCTTGTTCTTTATAAATTCCTGAAAATTTAAATAGCTAGTCACTCTGAATTAGTACAGAACCATTGTTCAGGATATTGCTTTCAGTGAAAGCAGATCATGATATTCACCATTTGAAATGTCCATTTGGAGCAACTCCTTTTCTGCAGCCCTTCAAACCACCCTTAGGTAGCTGCAGAGTTTTCTCCTGTCAAGTGCCCATACTTAGTGCAGTGTCAAAGTATAACAGGCTCAATTTTTGCCCTCCACCATCAGTTGACCAAAGGGAGTTCCTCATGAAGTCATAGTTGTGAGTAGACATGTAAAGTGCTGTATATCTGGGTAGGCACCATGTTTAAATGAAACTTGCTTGTGTCTGTAGGGCCTGATAAAGCCACTGAAGTATCAATTTGAAGTACTAGTACTACTGTATATGCATAAATAAGCTTGTGTTTTACATAATACCATGGATATTTTCATGTGGCCAAGAGGCAACTATAAGAAGCAATAGTTACAGAACAATAGCTATAGAACAGTAGCTGTTACTGTATTTGTCATTTGTCTTAAACCATTATGATTTTCCAAGAACAGAAAAGAGTTATGTGAGGCTTTTATAGAAATCACCATTCCTAATTTTTCAAGTCTTGGATGAAGGCATTAACTCCTGCAATTCCTCAAAACTGCAACATTGTTTTTGTTTCTTTTCATAGGAAGTAAGATCTCCCAAGGTTTTCATTTGACGCTTTCTACCTTAATAGCTCTCTACCTTAATAGCTCTCATGCCACAAGGTTAAGTAATCTATGTAGAGAAAAGCCAGTTGCTGAATTTATCTATTCTAACAATAAATTCAAGAATAGAGAGAATACTCAGGACATATTCACAGACCCTGGTCCCCCAATGATAATGAATTAAAACCAAACTCCATCTATAACTTCCATTGACCTCTCTTCTTCTCCATAAATGTCCTCTTCAATCAGTGGAACACTATAATATTCTGGGCCTCAGTGATTAGCATTAAATCAGATCACCTGACCACAAAGTCCTCAGTGCACAATTATAATAGTTAGAGCATATTCTTCTGAAGCACTTTAACAATAATACAGTGATTTATATGATGTTCATAATGGACATTGTCAGTGCTCCCCACAAATCTGTTCAGATCTCTCATACTGTTTCTGTGTTTCCCTCCTCCAGCAAAGTAATTCTTCTAGACACAGACTTTGGGTTAATGGAATCACTCTGTCTGGAGATGTAGAGAACCAAGTACCTGAAAATACATACTAGAACACCCAGGGTAGCCTTTAGCCAATGTCTATGAATACTAAAATATGAAAGCCCAGACTCCTTTTACTCTGTCCCTAAATTGGGACAAACTCTCAATTCCAATTTATACTCCAGTGAGCCTTGCAGGTTCAGTTTGAGGATTGTACTTTGCCTGAAATTGCACCGTGGCTTGATGTTTTTCTTCCCTGTTCAACCACCCCCACTTCCTTCCTGGATCCTTTCGGAAATGCTTTTTAAATATACCCTTTGTACAGGAATCCTTACTTCAAAGTCTGCTTTTGATGGAACCCAATCTAAAAGAAATTCTGCAGTGTTCTTTTTCAAGAATTCCCAGGCTTCGTGCTTCATTCAAGAAATTCTGTTTTTTGAATTGACTCAAGGGAGTCATGGCATGAGAGCTTAATGGCAGAATCTCTCTTCCAGACCAAGATACTATTGTTTGTAATTTTTGTTTCGTTCATATAAATTAAGTGGGAACTTAGTGGGTGCAAAAGTTTTTCAGATCCAGAGACTCCCTCTCCCACAATGAATCAAAAAGGCAAAGTGGCATGTGTCAAATGCTCTGATTATCACTATCTGGGTTAAGTGCCTTAATGAGGCTCATATTAAAGGCAGTCTCTCCCACAGTGGTTTGCAGCCTGAAGAGACCAGACACTACATACTTTTCAAAGATGGTTGCATCTGTTTGCCTGATTTTTATTCATGTATTTTCCTGTCCTGAATCTTATCTAGAACTTTACCTTCAATATATAATCATATTTCATTTGTTCTTGTTCAAAACTTCAGAATTCATTCTCATATATGTTGTTGCAGGTCTTTGCCACTGTTATGTGGAAATATATTGCTTTTTTTTTTGTGTGTGTGTATAAGTTCTTTCTTCCTGGTTAATTTTGCAGTGGTATCTTGGAACCTGATAGGCCCTGAGAGATCTAAGACATTGAAGGGGATCAGGCATATGTTGTGAGGAAAATTATATCTATTACCTACAAGATGACTGTCAAAGGTAGGTTGCTTACATAATTTTCAAGAAAGTCAGGACTGCTCACCAAACTGGAAAAAAAGCTTCTTTCAGTAAGGAATGTTTAATGAATTGGAGTATTCAAAGGACTCTGAACTTTCAGGGATTTCCCATTTGTCCAATGTTTTAATTTTTAGTAAGTGATATGGTGCTACTTAAATTCAACTGACGTAATTCAGAAATCTCAGGATTAAACTATGCATTTAATTTTAAGTTTCATCAGTCCTGCAGAGATGGAAGCTAATTTTAGGGTAATCATTTTATCACCCTTGCTTTTTGACTGTCTTCAGCTGAAAATTTAAAACATAAAGCTTATTATTTTCTTTCTTTCAGAGCTTGACACATTTAGGAGTAGCTGACTCACACTAAAGCTCTTGCATTCCTTATGCCCATTATGCTGTTCTAAGGCAGCAACCATTCACTCCTCCAACCTCTTGCCAATTTATCACTTTTATTCCAGGTGATTAAAAGCACAGATATTAAAATAAGCACCTGTTGAATTATAGCATGCTCTGAGTATCAGTGCTATTTTCTCTAAGATGAAATAATCCTTGGTTTTCAAACCCAACCTGCCATATAATGAATTCCAGAGATCAGTTTCCTAGAGGGTTCTAGAACTTTTGATACAAATTATTTTATTTTTAATAACTTTAGACACAACATTCATCCTGTATAATGAAAGCAGGAAAGGCATTATTAAAGACACTAGAGAGCTTCTATAGTCATTGAGAGGGCTAGGAAAAGAAATAAGCTAACCTCCTCAGCACATAACGCAGAATCTCCAGACCAAGTTCTGAAACTCATCCAGGGCCTGTCCTTACTCGACTGCTTCCAATTGAAGATTTGTGTGTGAAAATTATTGGCAGAAACAGGTATCCTGTTGCAATCCTAAGCACAAAGGAAGCTGGGGATGTCTAGCTTTGGAATGTAAAAATATAAAGATGTAGGTGGCACTCAAATTTTATTGTACAACCAAAAATAACAAACTTATACTATATATGGCTACTATGTTTAAAATACTTTCTTAACACATGAAAATACTTCAACTATACCTCCTTTTTTTCTCATGTATTTGTAATACAGAAATTGTTCTTAAATAAACAGTATGATACATTGAGAAAAATAACCATAGTTTTACTAATAATGTCTAAGTTCAAATGCATTATATTATAAACTATATTCCCAAATATTTAGATTCTATAAATATTATTGGAGTTCAAATATTCAACTAGTTTAAATTGGTGAGAATATAAACTTAGTTGGAAATTAAATAATAAAATGTATCATTAGTTTTTATCCGTTCATATGAGTTATCAATATAAGCTATACAGTTCTTTATTAAGATATAAATAGAGGATATGTATATTTTTTGAGCATGGCATATTTTATTGTGCATATAAAGAATTTGACACTACTGGAAAATGTGTACATTCATCTAGCCAATCATTCCATCTAGTCAATAAATATACGTATATACTGAAGGGAGGGAACTGTTTTGTGTCTGCTTATGCAAAGCTTCCTGAGGCAGAAGTTCTCTCATGATAGCAGAGGTAGAAGCAATTAACAAAAGAATGCCTCTGTAAGATATCCCATGGCAGAAGTTCCAACCTTTAAATATTCAAATATTCCCAATAACAGCTAAATGTTTGCAGCCTTTCTTTGCTTTCAACATTCTTATTATCTCATTTAACCCAATCCCATAAAAAAATCAAGGAGTCAGGATCAGCATCACTGCCTCTCAAATAGAGAGTGGTGTCCTACTTGGCTCCCACTTTTCTAGATGTATGTTGTCAGTCTTTCTTTCTTAGCTCCTGTAGCCTCTCCTCCAGGACTTTTCCATCAGCTGCGTGGGCCGAGGCAATGTACACACATACACATACACACAAATTCCCCATAAAAGAGAAACCTGAAGATAGCAGTTCCTTTATTCATTATAACGTGTAATTAATCTTGAACAATCTCATAAGAAACTTTAAGATTTAATTTTTTAAATTCCTTATGATACATCACTAGACTTTTTTCTCTATTTTATCTCCCTAAATTATCATATACATGCCCTATAATTTAAACACATATACGTACAGATCACTCCCAGATTTATAAATGCACTCCAGATTTCTCATAAGATTTTGAAATATCTATCTGATTATATGTGTTAGAAGTATCAAATCCAACACATTCCAACACCTTTTTTCCCTCCAAACTTTGTCTTCTTGTGTTTGCTCTCTCAATGGGCATTATGATTTCTGTTTTTACTGTCTCGGAATCCTGAGACCACCATGGTGTCAAAGTCTAGGGGAAAAACCACATACACAGAGTCCTAGTCCTCCAGCTATGCTAGATATCCTAGTTGAGACTCCAGATTTGTGAAAAAGTTGGTCTCAGACCACCGCATCTTGATGAAAGCAATGAATGCTTGGGGAACTCACTTTTAGACACCTACTGTAGTTCTCTCTCACAGTCAACTCAATCTCAATGTTAGTTTGCACTCTACTTATCTTGAATCTGTTTACATTTTCTTCACTTTCAACCTACTTATGTATTTGAAGTTTCAATCAATATATTGTTGAATCATGATTTTTCTTGTTTCTGTTTTGTCTTAATTTTAATTTGCTGGTTGTTTTTCTTCTAGAGGGGAAGTGTCATTTTTCTCTGGCTGATTTCAGTATATTTTCTTGGTCTTTAGTTTTCAGAAATTTGATTATGATTTATCTTGGTATTAAATTGCTTGGATTTGTCATGTTAGGAATTTACTTAGCTTCTTGAATTTATAGGTTTATGTCTTTTGTCAAATTTTGAGATTTTCAGTCATTATTTTTTTGAATGTTTTTTAAGTTCTACCTCTTCTCTCCTTGTGAGACTCCAATGGCAAAAATATTAGACCTTCATCTCATTCTACTGGCTGCTTAAGCTCTGTTTATTTTAGTCTATTTTTCTCCTGTTCAGATTGGGTAATTCCTATTATTCTGTCTTCAAGTTCACTAATTCTTTTCCCTGAATTTTCGTTTTGTTAAACTCATTCAGTGATTGTCACTGTTATTGTATTTTGGAGTTGTAAAATTTTCATTTTATTTTTCTTTGTATCTCTTCTTTTTCTTTATTGAATCAATTTCTTTTTGATTAACTATTTTGTTTCAAGAATGTAATTATTCTCAGCTTTTTAAAAATAATGTCTCAGTTAAAATCATTGCTTAATAATTCTAACATCTTTGACCTGGCAGTGGTGTGTGTTGATTTTTTTTTTTTTTTTTCATTAAAGTGAGGATTTCCTGGTTCTTGTTAAAACATTGAATTTTAATTCTTGGACATTTTGGATATTTTGGTAAGGACTAATGTATCCAGACTTTATCTAAATCTTCTGTTTTAGCATATCGCCTCTGACAGTGTGTGAAAAGAGAGAGGAGATGTCATGTCATACTCCTGGTGGAGGTGTAAGTACAGTTTCCCATTCAGTCTCCATTGTAACTCCAGTGAGAATAGTCACCTCACTGTTGGAAATGCAGTGTCTCTGGGTTCATGAACGTTGAAGTGTAGGCTTCCCTCTCAACCTTTAATATGCATGTGGGTCACAGTTTTCCCCACAGTGTTAGGTTGGAGTAGGGCAGTTACTATCTCAGAATTTTCTGTCTTACCATGCTTCATCCTTCCTGGTCAGGTGACTCAAGAAAGAACACTTTCTTTGGACATTTTATTCACATTTATTAGTGTTTCCTAATTATAGATTTCCCCAGGACCCAGTCTAGACACGAGGCAAAAAATATATATATTTTTTATTTTTGTTTTTCTAGACACGGGGAGCTTACTTCCCTGTTATTCCTTCAGTCTCAAAGTCCCTAGTTAGACTATCGTCTTTTCTCTGTTTTTCAAAGTTCTCCTATGTTTCTTTCATAAGCAATATCAAAAGTTTTTAAGTTGTAGTCAGCAAGAGGGATAGGCAGATATGTACCTATTCCAGAACTGGAATTCTGAGAGTGCTCTTTGAAATTTCTATTTTTGTACACATTTATAAGAATCATGTAGCATTAAAATAATTATGCACATACTCAATTACAAATAAGTATAAAGCAAACAAATAGAAGGTACATGCTCACAAATTTTACTAATGTGGTGCATAGTCAAATGCAGATCACAGACATCTGGTATAATCAAAGAAGTGTTTAATCATTTCTTGGCCTGGCTCTTCTACTAACTTATGTGTTTTCATCTCTAAAATTAAGCAATGGTTAATATAGTCTCTAGTACTACTTCTACCTCTAAAATTCTACAATAATAACAGCTAGTATCTATTCTCAAAGATATAAAACATCTCATGAAAATTGTTTCCCTTGTTTTATTTAAATATATTTTAAATCTTGAAAAGTTTTTATTCTCTCAAGGATAAACTTTTATCCAATTTGTATTATAATAATTTAATAAAGATTTCTCTCATACCTGTAATTGTTACACAAAAGGAACAAAATTGATTACATTAAAAATTCTACTAATCTAATTTTCTATGAATTGTTAAATTCAGGGTTGCATTATCTTATTAAATAGCAGTATTTTTCCTTGACACTTTTCAGTAATATGATTCCCTCCTACATGTTTCTGATAAAACTGAAAAAGGTTAAATATCAGAAAGAGTGTCTACTGAATTCTGTACCTAGTAGTCCAAGAAAATAGACCTTTGTCTTTGTCATTCTTTTATGTATACTTGGAAGATAATCATTCTGCTCTAATGCATTATATATTACTCTGTTAGTTTCTGAGGGCTTCCATTACAAAATACTATGACTGGATGGATTAAGCAACAGAAATTTATTTTCTCAGCGTTTTGGAGGCTAACAGTCCAGGATGGAAGTGCTGCTCTCTTAAGGTCCCTTTGAGATGCAAATGGCTACCCACTTGCAATCTCTACATGGTTTTATACTCTGTTCACTTCTACCCCTGGTGTTTCTCAAAGCCCTCAAATCTCCTCTTATGATTAGAATACAGTTCAGACTGGAGTAGTTACCACAAGAATAATTTCATTTGTAACTTCAAGGTCACATTTCCAAATACAATCACATTCTGTGGTACTGGTGGATAGGACAAAATACATAAGCTTCAGTGTATGGGGACACAATTCAGTCCATAACAATGACATTTATGATTTTGTCATTTAAAAGTAGATTCTTTAAGATTTTGAGATTAGTTCAAAGGGCTGTTTTATAATAACCATAGCTTATTATTACTGGCTAATGCAGTAATTAATATTTATTAGTTTGATTAGAGATTAGTTTGTTAAAATAGAAAGTCTTCTTTTAATATTATTCTACTAGATTTAAAGAATCATTTAAATTATCTTTCATTCTGTCTGCTTTTGAATCATGTGCTTATAATTTTTAAGGTACTTTACTTTAGTATTAATTAGCTTGACATTTATATTTCTAACCAATTAACAATAAGTATGATTGGAAAGAAACAAATACTTAGTAATTTCACTTCTCATTGATATTTCATAAAGTTCATTTCTGTCATAATACATTGAATAGCTATAGTATATATTTCTATAATTTGGTTTTCAAATGTAGCATACATCACTGTTTTTATTTCTCTCAGAAAAACTGATGTTCCTTGAGGTGTCAAAATTGACGTGAATACCAATTAAAAAAAAAACCTATGAAATTTCTTGTTAACTAAAAAATGGTTTTCATTTTAGATTTTTGTGTCAGTCTAACATATTTCACCATTCTGAATTCTTTGACATGTTCTGCATCTTTATTTTATTTAAAAACAGTTTACATGTAATCCTTGTTAGCAGAACCAATATCTCCCACATTTTATTAGTTTTGCTTGTATTTTTTCCTGAAACTGCATTTCAAAATCTTATTCCAATATAAGAATATATTTCAAATAATAGTGCTGTTATACACATTTTCAAAAGTATGCAAACGAAACAAAATACAGTAAATGTTCAACCACAGGGAGTTAGTTACAAGCCATATTATAGAATACTGTGTATTTATTCCAAATGATATTTCTGAAGAATATTTAATTACTTCAGTAAAATGCTCTTTCATATTGTTTAAAATTATATTATGAATAATTTTTAATATGATTATACATACACACATAGAAGAAACAGAAGAGACAGGAAGGTTCATATTACCCCTGAGTTGGAGATAAGAGGTGATATTTTTAATTTGGTTTTTTGTTTTTCCAAAATTTCAAAATTAACATATTACTTTATAATTAGAAAAGGAACAGTATTCGAAAACATAAGCAGAGTTGAGGTAGTTGATCTAGGGGAGTGTTTGGACATTAAATTATGCTATATATGTTTGGATACATTTTAAACTCGTCATTGACTAAATAATTATTGGCCTATTACCAAGTATTAGTATCTATTCCATGCCAGGTATAATAATTAGTTCTGGAGACTTTTAATTTTTTAAAAATAAGTACAGGCAGCAATAAACGCAAGTAGACAAGCAGGAAAGGAGAGGAGGAAGAAGCATGTTCTTTTATTTAGTTGTTTATCTCAGTTGTTCCCCCTGCCCTGGGACTTGAACTGTGGTCCTCAGGATGTATTTGTACTTTGCCCCATTGGTCTTATCCATTAGATCACCAAGGTGTACCAGTTCTGGAGACATTTGAACAGCAGTATGTAGAGATGATTACAAAATGGTTCTTACAGGTACAGAATGCAAGTAAAAACAATACCTTTTTTTTTTTTTTTTGGTGTAGAATAATAGTTCTAGAAAGTGCTATAAACATAGCTAGACATAGGAGAGCTGTGCCATTCTTAGTCAACTTAGATCACAAGAATAGAACTTAATGTGAAATTCATTAACTGTTGCTCACAAAGAAAAGTCTGTCTGATTTAGAGTTGGTTTTGTGACTTAAGCAAGGTGGATATAAAGGACTACTGTATTGAGAAAAATATCTGCAAATTTTTAATCTTAAAAAACTGTAGTGGATACTTTATTCAAAAATCCTTAATAAGCATTTGATATATTTTGGTAATAATGGATAGACAGTCAGAAATAAGTCTAAAATTTAATGGTTCTCTCTCTTTTTTTAAAAAAAAATTAAAGTTGCAGGCAGGAATGAAGGCGAATAGGGAGGCAGGCAGGAAGAGAGGAGGAAAAGCATTTATTTATTATATTATTTTTATTTTAGTCATTCATCTTGGTTGTTTTCTTTGGACCTGGGACATGAACCAGGTCCTTGGGATGTATGTGGCTTGCAGTGGCTGGAGGCAACAGACTTAACTACTAAACCCAAGGTGGGCTGATTTTTTTCTTTCTTCAATATATGATGGCATAGTTTTCTTAGACAGCACAGATGAATTATTAAGTAAAATATACTTATAAAATATGTATACTATCATATACTAGAAATAATTTATATATTTAAGTATAAAATTAATATTGAGAGAATATTCTACTAAAAGCTGTATGAGATAATTTTAGGTAGAATGCATGAATCAAATATGAACATAATTCAATTTAAAAATGATAAAGTATGAGAAAGGTTTACTATGGTTCCAATAATATGATTTTTATGGTGCACCCTGGTGGGGTAGCCTTTGGTCAACCACCTTAGTCCAGTGCAGTCTACGTACATTCTCAAGGATTCTGGTTCATGCCTTGGGGCTTCAGGGAACAACAAAGAGGGATAACTAAATAAACTAGAGTGCACTTCTTCCTCTTCTCTTTTCCTGCCTGCCTGTCTGTCTCTGCTTGCCTTCATTTCTGCCTGCACCTTTCTTTAAAAAAAAATGTGATTTTTAGGATTATATGAGGATAAATAACTTTAAAAATTCATCATGATTATTAGATCAAATGTGTTTTTAATTCCATATAAATGACCTCATTTTAATTATGCAGACTTTCATCCTAGTGTACTATGAATTTTAGTCATAAGTGAATTTTAGAAAATACCACTTAAAATTTATCAAAGCCAAGACAAGCAAATTATTTTTTTCTTAAACTATTAAAACTGTTTTCCCTAGTTATGTCACTAAGAAATAAATCTACCAGATTCTTTCACTTAAAAACTTCATTTCCAAATCAAGCATCAGAAACCACACACAAGAAATTTCGTTCAAAAAATTTTTTTTCCAGGAAGGAACCCAAAGAGTAACTTTGAATTAATTGTGCCTTCTTTATTCATTCTTATTAAGCTTTCAGAATTTAGTCATTGTTTTATAGAATGTACTGAATGAAAGAATGTAAAGTCTCACAAAATGACATGTACTAAAGAGAATAAATTAGGTTATGGAATATTCTCAATTATTTTGACATATTTGGAATTTGTGGTTAGAAAATGTTTGGCTATAGAAACAAAAAATATCTAATGAGAGTGCAGAAAAAGATTGTATCCCTAGAACCAATAGGCTTTGAAAATAGGATTAGAAAAATTGCATCTTTATAAAAAAGTTAATGTGCTGCTGTTAATGGTTTCTGAATTTTAATGTTGGAGTGACTTAATAAAAGCCAATGTGCACAATTAGAGTTGGCAACTCTAAGCAGTAGCCTTCTGAGTATATTGAAGTCCAAGGAAAAAGTGTTTCAATCTGTTTTCTACAGAGGACCTAAGCAAATTTTATGATACTTTGGAGCCAGCTGTTCTTATTAGAACAGCAGAGTAAAAGTCATTTTGTCCAGGAAGAAACTATAGTTAGGGAATGATATATAACCAAAAATACGGTATGAAATAGAAATGTCAGTGCATGTGTCCACAATGGTAAAGCTTCATTTTGGGAAAAATATTTCAAGTTCATTCGTGACTTCAAACATTAGAGAAATACATAGTGAAGAGTACTCTTAAGAGAGAAACACTGGAAGCTGGATCTATTTCTTCTAGCCCACTGATGAATATAAAAGCAAATAAAAATGATCTCCAATAGCTGAGACAGTTGACTTTTTAGGAAAAAAAATAGGTCTAGAAATCAGTATATGTACCTAGATAGCTCCTAGACTGATTAAAGTTCTTAAAAGAACAAGGAATAGTAAATAGTATTGGAGAATAAAATGTATATATGGATTTTTTTTCTGAACTCATATTAGGGAATACTTTTCTAAGCAATATAAACAAAGGTAGAAAAGACATTTATAAAGCAACTTGAAAGATGTAATTTCATAAAAAATTTAAAAAATGAGTGACAAAAGGAATTTGCCTTTATATATTATAAGGACGATTTTTACATATAACAAACTATTATTCATTACTAGCAGGAAAAGAATATTCCAGTATAAAACCATAGAACTGAGAATTTAACATTCAAAAAAGGCAAGTGATTAATCAGCACATTAACTGTTTAATCTCACATACATAAAATGAAAAATTCAATTTTTACTATTAAATTAATTATTCAGGAGTAGGGGTTTTGAGAGTTCTACACTCGTATATAGCTAATGCATGTTTTTTGTTGTTGTTTAAAATGGCCTTTATTTTTATTTGCTCTTACCTTTAGACCTTATGTCTGTTTTTGTTCATTCTCTTTGCAGATATGTACTTATTCAGAACTTAAAGTTGTCACACTGGTGTCTGAGTTTATTTCTCACCTGGATCATTTGTGGTTTTACAGTTGATGCTAAGGGCCTCCTGTTTTTTGATTCTAGGATCATACTTGTTTGTTTTAGTCTCTCTGAATTTTTGAAATTCTCTTAAAGAACAAATCAATGTTTCTTCTTGGTGAACATTAACTTTAGGAGTTCACTTTTCTCTTATTTTTCATGAAATTATCAGCAAGGTAAGCAACATTCTTGTTACATGCTTAAGTTTTAGCAGGGGAGGTTTTTGGTACCTCGGTGTGGTTGTCTCCATCAAGACCTTCATTTTTTGGTAATGTCAGTTTTATGGCATTACCCTTATTTAACCTTGTCTTACAGACTATGATTTACAAATGCTCATAAACTAATATATATACACATATACATATATATACATGTATATGTACATATACATGTATATATAAGTATATATATATAGTGATTATCAGATACATTATTTTCCATCTATCCATCCATTTTTATCCTCAGGCATAAAAATTTCAGTGCTCAGCATCCTGGAACCACAGTGTCTTCTTCAAATTTCTGATTTCTACATTGGTAATTCCTCTAATTCTTGGTTTCTTCACTGTAAAAAGACTGTACTGGGGGATATAATCCTTTCAGCCACAGAATAATAAATTACCTACTAACTTTTCACCCAAAGCATATATAGTGCTTCTAGACTAAGTCCTATTCAAATCAGGTTATTCTCAACCCTTTTTCTGATTATAAATTGTGAATTACTGGGCACTCCCAATATTATCTATCTGTTTTTGCCATTCATCTCTTTAAATTAACTGAGCGATTTTTTTTACCTTCAACTTTTAATCTAATCTATATTTGTTGTATACTACTCCAGTCCCAATGTACGTTCTGTGGAACTATTAGCTACGTGAAATGTTAAGATTTGCTAAAGGATAAACAACAACAAAGAGGGGTGTACTGAAGTAAAAAAAGAAAGTCTGGAAAGTAGTGGGTTAAATGAAATAAAACTTGTAGTGGACTTCTTAGTGCCTTTAAATGCTAATTGATATTGAGAATTTAAAGGGCTAATTTAATTTATAAGGTATATAAGAAAAATAAAATTTATTCAGTTACTTCCAAAATTATTTCAACATCCAATCCAGTTTTAAAGAGTACACAACATGATTAGCATTCATCTTCGGAAACTGTTTCAAGTTCCTCTGCATACTTCTGCATACCCAATTCCGAGTATTTTATGCTACTGAGAATCAAGAGTATAAGAAACAGCTATTTACAGCTTATTTGCTTCCTAAGTAGGACATTTATGTTCCTGTAATCTTCATATTATCAAGCGATTTAAACACTCTCTCTTATTCCCTCTTGCCCTCTCTCCCTTCCTCTCTCCCCAACTCCCAGTAGAAATCTTTTTTCTTCCACCTTGTTTCCTCCCAATCCTCTGTTTCAGTCGCTGGCAACACCATCAGTCTAATGCTCAGAAACTTAGAGGTCTCTAGTAATTCACTTGTTCTCTCACTCCCTACAAACATCTGCTGTATCAGCAGACTTTCAGTTCTGCCTCCAAAAATAACTTCCGTATCTTTATGTTTCTTAGTATCTCTACTACCTTAATAGCCATAAACAACAGGAAGTCTCCTACCTGATAAAGCATTGCTTTACCTCTTTTATACACAGTTGCCAGAAAGGGATCTTTTTAAAAATGCAAATTAAATACTACTACTCCTTGGATTAAACTTTTCCAATAGTTTGGCAGTTTGCTGAAAATGGAATAAAAATTCTTAATCATGGCTTTCAAGACCCTTTGTGATTTGGCTTCTATTGACTCTGATTTCATCTTTTACCCCACTTTTCCACTGCCTTGAACATGTTGAGTACACTTTGTGGTAGGCTCCTTGGACTATCAGTTCTCTATGCTTACAGTGAAATTCTCTTAGATCGCCATAAAACTGGCTCCGCTCCATCATCCAGTTTTTGGTGCAAATACAAACTCAGTGAAATTTTTTCTCATTACTAAGTCAAAGTAGTTCTGCTTTCTCCAAGTTCTTCCCATAAATCACTCTCGTTATTATTGCATTATTTTTATTTATTGCAATTATAATTATCAGAAATAAAATTGTTTATTGTTTTAGCTTTACCTTTTAAATGTGATCTGTAATGACAGGGATATCATTCCTATTTATAGGTGCAAATCTCGTGCCAATACAGGGCCTTAATATATTGTGCTATTTACAAAACATGAATGTTTTTAGTTTTTCCTGAATCAACTAAAATTAGCTTTTTGAAAATTCTTTGTAAATTAACCAGATTTTTTTCCTGGGAATAGGAAATTGTGGGAAAAGTGATTTTTTTCCAACTTTGAAAGAAATGAAATACATTTTCCGACATAAAAAAATCCTCCTAAATAATTCAGAAGGGCATTGTATCAGAAATCCACCATTCTTCTAGCTGAGTTTGGTACATTCAGAAAATTACACTCCAGCATGGGTGAAGAGTACTTCATAAATAAGTAAGGAAAACGCTAACACATACATGTAGACCACCTCACCCACCAATTCCAGAGAAAATAAATTTAAAATATTCTAGAACAGTTGACAACGTTATTGAAGACATTCAAGACTCCATTATTGACCTGATGAAGAAGGGTCTAAGAGGACACTATCTACTTTTCATTGTCCTGTCTTGGGCCAGAAGCAGAAGTTAAGACATATACCACACACACACTTACATACAAACATGCGTAACAAAAATGGATCCGAATACAAAAGAAAAACGCATAATAGTTTGCTTGGGGATGTTTATGTGTACTTGTGCATAGAGAAGTGGGCAACAGGACTGACTATATCATTTTCCTGACCACTTAAAAATTAAAAATCAAATTTAAGTATTCAAAGATAATGACAGATCACTGTGGCAGAATACTACACAGGACAGGACCCTGTGAGACCCAGACCCTGTGCTCCAGCACAGTCACAGGTCCCTGAAACTCACACTGGTGGGAGATCAGAATTAATCTCAAAAGATCAGTAAGCACCCCCTCCACAAAAACACACTACAAAAACAGCAAAAAGAAACAACCATCAAAATTATAGCAGGTGGCATCCAATCTTGGTGGTCCTAGTGATGGTGGTGGTGCTGGGCGGAGCTGGGAGCACTATTCTTAAAAACGCAGACTTCAGAGAGTTTGTGAGCCGCCAGAAGTAGAAGCTTCAGACACAAAAAATAAGGGAAAGGGAAAGAGGCCGCATTACATTTGGTTCCTGCCTTTATGCAGACAATGCCTTTTCTTTCAAATTAGACTTGTCTCCTGAATCCAGCCACTTGTATATGTTTGATGTTTCGAGACTTGCGGTGGATTAGGTGGGGCTGGGCACAGGGTGTGTCAGAGAGACAGGAAAGGTAGAGAGAGACCTTTAAACACATTTCCGTGGATTGGCTTCCTATCCTCTTTGGCAACAATCCCAATGGTTCCTAAAAGGGGCCGGGAGGTAAGTGGGTTTCCAAGAACCTTTGATTTCACTTTCCCTCGAGGCTCCGAAGGTAAGACGCAAGGGTAACTACAGGGTTCTGTATTCTTGGGTCCATCACAGGTCATCTTACTGGTATAAGTGCGTAGTCCTCGGGCAATTGGAAGAGGTGGTGGGTTCTCTGGGAACCACAGAGTTCGCCACTCAGGGCAGCAGGTCGGAGGATGCGCGCTTCGTCTTCTCCGTCCGCACTATAGCAGCCTGGCCAGCGGAGACTGGAGTCCTCCCTGGGAATAGTGACCGCGCCCTGGGAGGCGGGCCCGAGCTGGGCCGCTGGGTTCTGCTCTAGCGAAGGAAGGCTCAGCCTCGTAAGCACGGCGGAGGGGGCGGCGACCCGACACCCTGTGGCCACTGCGGTCGCGCGCTCGGCTCTTGTGGCTCTGGCGCCCGCCGCGTAGTAGCTCCCCGCCCCCGCCCGGGCCGCGCTGACCCGTTGTCCTATCTTTCCGAGCGCGCCCTGGCGACTGCTCCTCCGCGGCGGCGGAGGCTCCGGCGGCGCCTCCTCCGCGCGGCGTCCGCCCTCCGGGCAGCACACTCCTGGAGTCTCGGCCATTTTCCCTGCTTTCTCTCTTCTCCCGATTTTCATCCCCTCGCCCTCCCCCTCGCCCCTCCCGCGCGGGGACTTTTCCGGAAAGTTTTATTTTCCGTCTCAGCTCTCGGAGAGACAAGCTCCCGTCTCCGCGGCAGCAAAACTTTTGGGCTACCCGTCGGTAGCCCTCGCCCACAGCTGCACGGCCCCGCCGAGCGCCGGCCGAGCAATGAGCGCCCCTCCGGTCCTGCGGCCGCCCAGCCCGTTGCTGCCCGTAGCGGCGGCCGCCGCGGCCGCGGCCGCCACCGCACTAGTGCCTGGGTCGGGACCTGGGCCCACCCCGTTCTTGGCTCCCGTCGCGGCCCCGGCTGGGGGCATCTCGTTCCATCTGCAGATCGGCCTAAGCCGCGAGCCGGTGCTGCTGCTGCAGGAATCGTCGGGGGACTACAGTCTGGCGCACGTCCGAGAGATGGCTTGCTCCATCGTCGACCAGAAGGTAAGGCGTTGGACGGCTCCGAGTCCGGTGCCTCCTTGCCGTGCGGGGGACGCTGCCCGTCCGGCCGCCCCTCGCCGCGCCAACTTTCCGGCCTCGGACTTGGACGGGAGCCAGCCTCGCCGGCGCCCTGGAAGGCTTTGGCGCTGGCCGGCGTTGGCCACTTACATCCGAGTCACTGCACTTAACTGTTGTCCAGTCCTTCCCTGGTCTCATCTTAAATCCCCTGATTTCCCTCCAGTCCTCAGGCTTGTCACCCATTTCCTTCCCTTTCAAGACGTCTTGCTTTTAAGACCTGGGAGAACTAAAGTAAAGATCCCCTACTCTTCTCTCTGAAACGTGGTCCAGCGTATTCTTGGCACTGGAATCATTCTTCCTACACCAGAGTCCCCCGCGCTCGGGACGCTCTCAGCATGGTTTCAGCACCGCTCCTTTTCCCTTCAAACCCCTTTGCTAGCTTAGCTAGATGCTGAAGAGTTCCTGGAATTATCTGCAGATAAGGAATTTCTCACCTGTCAAATAACCTTTTAAGAGAGACTGATTGACCAGCTGTGGAAACAACTGACCAGATCACAGGTAGACTCACCTCCTTGACATCTTTTAGTTTTAGTCTGTGTAAACTTGGGAACATTTTTCAAGGATGAAATCTCAAGAGTTGTAACCATACTTCTCATCCCTAGGGCACTGATAGTGGGGCTGAAATGGGGAGTACAGGCATTTAAATGGTGGGATCACTCCGAAGGAGCATAACAAGACTATTTTCTTAAATTTGAGAACTTGAGAATCCGGACAGCGACCACCAAAGATAGGTTAAAAAAGCGTCCTTATCCTGGGTCAGGTCACCCTAAGGGGAAACCCACCACTGTTTACGGTGCAATTCTGAATTTCGGGTTATTTCTGTAGACATCCAGAGGGATGTTGCTTGGAAGCTGGTCATAAGAGAGTAAAGGAGAGAGGACTAAGGAACCACTCTTCTTAGTATAAACAAACAAGATTTAGGGGTTGGGGACATGGGTCTCTAAAGGTGCTTAATTTCAACCCTGTAGGACTGTCTAGTACTTGCTTTATAATAATCACTTGAGGAATCATGCGTTGCTTTCTTTAAACTATTTAAACTTTGGAACAGATTTTACTGAACCCCAGTTGTGGCACTAGGCTCAGAGATACTAGGAAAAGCCCCAGGGACAAATCACTAATATAGGAAGTTGTGAAAGTTCAAAGGCAAGACTAAGTTGATGAATGCTAGGAACTTTTGTTTGATGAATAGAGTGACATTTTATATTACACGTGACTCATTTTTTTGCAACTTAACATGTAAAGAGAAATTTTATAGAGTTCTGGTATGAGGAGTAATACCATGTACCTGTTCCTCATCAGCATTACTGGATGTCTCTTGCAGGTGAGCAGGAGAACTTTATTAGGTATCTGAAGCCTTATCTCAATGAAAATTGTGGTCAAGAACAATATCCGTTAGAATACAAACCAGTTAATGAAAAAGTAATACTGGATAAACATATAAGCAGTATGTAAGAAAATTGTTCTTAAAGCAAATGCAATGATACAGAATTTTACCTAAATTCTAACACAAGTGATAGAATTACAAGGATTATCCAAATTGGGTCAAATAACTAGGGTCAGACTTTGTTTTTGACTACTTTAAAACACATATACATTACCTTGAAGGAGTTTAGGATGAGGAGAAATATGTATGGTTTAAGAGATTGGGGCTGGGTTTTGAAGGACAGTGATTTCCAGGGCTGTGCTACAAAGAGGAATGCTATGTGGAGGGAGTGATATGAGTGCTAAGGGAGACAGGTAACACCTCCAGAGGCACCTATGGAACAAAGCAGGCCTGACAGTAGTGACTAGTATATTTAGAGAAAGTACAATTGTGAAAAGGCTTTGAAATTAAAATAAACTCAAATAGCCAGAAGCCTCACTAGTCTTCTACATAGAGATATCAAACCAAGGACACCAGAAAGATGGATTTGCTGCATGGAGAGCATTTCAGAATGTCAAAAATGTTATAGCAGAAAGAAACTGGAATTTAGTCATACACTGATTGATATCTGAGCCAAAGCTCTGGAAGAAAGACCTGAAGAAATACTAGAAAGGGAAAACCATCAGCCCCTGGTGATTGACTAAGAAGGGAACCCCTTCCTTTTGTGTTTACTGATAGTTCTGCTTCTAAAAGAAAAGTTTAGAATTTTGACTGCTTGAGTGAGTGAAAGTAAAGATCTCTCTTGCACTTTTTCTTTTTTTTAAAAGGTTATGGCAAATGGGTATTAGATTTAGTGATGCAAACTTGGGATTATTTATATTCAGGATATTGCAAATAAATATTTCCTGGATGTTGGGTTAAGATAGGACTTTTCCTCCCCACACCCCCATCCCTTTTTCTAGGGATGTATTTATAACCCCAGGCATAAACAAGGTTAAATGGGTGACATCCTTCAAGGGTTACCTGGGATCCCTTCTTAGTTTTGTCTTAGTAAAAATGACAGAGAAGGTCAACTTAGAGTTAAGAAAGTGGAATGGGGTCTTTTGTACTTTATTTCAGGTTCTCTTGAAATATCTTCTGAAAATGGATATCAGCTGTAAGAAAGGATAGAGAGGGGTTGAGAGGGAGGGAGAGGTGGTATTTCAGAAGAGAACTTGAAGTCATTTGCATTTTACTGTGTAGCCTGGAGTCCTGTTGAGTTTACAGAAGAAGAGTCTTCTGATTATCTTGGTATTCCACGTTCATTGTTTTATAATGAGTTTAGGGGTTCACCTCTGATTTGGTTGCAAGCTCCTAAATACTAAGAGATCAGACTAACTTCACATGTTGGGAGTACCAGCAGGCACTTTAGTTTATTGCAGTAACATTCATAGGACATTTTCTGTGGAATGAGAAACTGAGGTATACAGGATTGAGAATCCCTGAGAATTTCATTTTTTAAGTTGTTGTTATTATTATCTGGTATTTAGATTATAGCTTTTCTTTAATTGTGTGTGTTTGAAAAGTGGCAGACATGAGTGTACTTAAAATACTTGATGGTAGTTCAATAAAAATATTGTTGATTTAAGATAAAAGTATTTACTGAATTTTATAATTAAAGGATTATTTCTCCCTCTTTTTGCTTAGGTAAAAAATCTAGTCCTGTTTTTTCATATTTAAAAAAGTGTGAATATATAAGATGTTATTAAGTCCTTCTTTTTGGAAGTATTGGCCCAAGTTTTTACTTACATTATGCTTATTTCTTTACTTTGCTAGCATGTTACCTTGAAGAACAATTGTATATAAATACTTGTATTTAATTAGTTAGTATACATGATTATTGTTCAGAGTAAAAAAAAGAATAACAGTCATTGAATTCACTTTGAAACACTGTTGCTTTCTGCTATCAAAGGAACCTTGAGAATGCTAAGAAAATATTGTTTTGAAGCAAGGAGTAGTATTTCAAAGGAAGAACCAATTTGGTTTCATAGCATATCATCTATTTATCTATGTAGGCACACCACACACACACACACACACACACACACACACACACACACACTTTAAAAAAGTAAACAAGTAGTAGTATTTTAGGAATGTAGGATACAATTAATATGACAGTCTGCCCATTCATTTCTGCTGTTAAGAAGAGGACTCATATTTTCTTTTGAGTTTACTTAAAATGGAGTAATAACATCTCTAAGATTCCTGGCATATATTTTCACTTTTCATAAACATTTATCTGTCTAAAGAAACCCAGAGTGAGACTAGAAGATAGCTCACTAAGGGAATTTACAAAGGTTAGTGCTTTGGTTTGAGAGCAGATTTTCTTTGCTGGCAGTTTTAATTTCTTAACTGCAAATTGTTTTCTTAACAGTTGTAGTGTAATTTTTACTTTATTGTTAATTTGAGCTACTTTACTGCTTTACAGACTGAGAAAGCTGAAAGTAATTAGCTACATGACTAGCCCACTGGCTGTACAACAACAAAATTCTTTTAAGCTAATGAAGACCTTAGAGTCTTAGGTGTATAATTTTTAGTTGTCATTATTGATTGCTTAATGATTTCTGATTTAATGATGTATAGGATTGCCATTTCATTAAGTGATTCTTAAGTAACATAACTTTAAGAATGTATGTTTGAAATTTAATTTTCTTTTCAAGTTTAGTAGTATTATAGGATTTATTTTAGTACATATGTAATGCCAATGTAATGCCAATGTAATGCATGTATTTGGATATATATATATATATATATAGATATATATTTAGTATATTATCTAAGTGTCTAAATATGTTTTGAAACACTTTTTAAAAAGCTTAATTATCCACATGTAGCCTCTAGATGCTGAAGTATTGTTGTGTATATTGTATTATAGACTGCAAAATGTGAGGACCTTGTTAGAGATCTCAGAATTCAAAAAGAAACTCCATAGAATACCCTTGAGCTCTGAAATTAAAGGCACTGAGCCTTATAATCTTTAGATTGGGAAGATTGACTCCTGACAAATATATGAGTTGGGCTTTTAGGTTCAGGATCAAGATAAATTCGAAAGAATTTTCTGTGAAAACTCTAGTGTGCCTATCTATGGTAATGGGGCTGGAGCCTGGAAAATTAATAATAAAATTTGAAAACTTACCCCATACTTGATGACTTGACTCATTCTTGAAAACTGTGTTGTTCTATATCACCAGACTCCTGTCATAAATGTTAAAGGAGATATAAGCCTATATTTTGCCAGTTATTATTAATTTCTTTTATCTTTTTTTTTTTAAGCAAAGGTATAAGCAGGAATGAAGGCAAGTAGGCAGGCAAGAAGAGAGATGAGGAAAAAACATTTTAGTTTTGTTTCCATTTGGTTTCCTCTGGGTCCAGGGGTATGTGGCCTGCCTCCTTCCGAAGTGATTGATCTAACTGCTTCTCCACCAGAGTGCCTTGTGGTTTTTTTTAAAAAGATGATTGTATATTGATCTTCACCAAACTTATTTGATGACTTTTAATGACCTTTCTAGTCAATACAAACTTGAAAACCACTGACTGTATGGCTGTGACTTATCTAACTGTAATTTGGGGATTACTCTGAGGACTGAAGATAATATTTATAAAAGATTGAGTATACTGCCTGATAAATAAGTGCTTAACAGAAAAGGATTATTGATATGCTAAAGCTTCAAAAACTAGCATACTATCTTTTTAACAAAAGAAACTTTATTATTATTATCTCAATATCTGATTAAAGTTGTAGTAATAAAAAACATGACTCTGAGTCCTAGGTGACCTTATTTTCCTTTGCCCTCCATAAGAGGGCAAATATTAGAAGTTGCCGAATTACTTTTTTTGGTTTCTTATTTTTAATTTTTTATTGAGGTAACCTTGACTTACAAATTAATGTAAGTGTAGCTGTACAGGTTCACTATTCATCATCAACTTTATGATAGCACATCATGCCTACCACCAAATTACCAATAGTCTCCCAGCACTGTCCATTCAACCCCCACCATTCCTTGTTCCCCCTACTCTATGTCCCTCTGATAACCCCAGATTTATTGTCAAGTGTCTAAGGGGTTGCTTTGTTTCTTTATATTTCGTGAATGAGTGACATCATCCTGTATTTGTCTTTCTCCTTTTGACACATTTCACTTAGCATAATTCTCTCTAGTTCAACTTATGTTGTCGTAAATGTCAGGAGTTCATTCTTTTTAAATTTTTTTAGGGCATTCTATTTTGTATGTGTACCATATCTTCTTTATCTATTCATCTGTCAAATGGCACTTACAGTATTTCCAATTCTTGGCTATTATTATAAATAATATTGCAATAAACATGAGGGTGTATCTATTTCTTAGAATTATAGGGGAAGTATTCAGAAGTGGGATGATAGGGTCATATAGAATTTCCCATACTCAATTTTTTGAGGAATCACCATATTGCTTTCCATAATGGTTGTGTGCACTCCCATCAAGAGCGTAAATGGTTTCGTTTTTTTCTTAATCCTCACCAACATTTGTTTCTAGGCTTTTACATAATAATCATTCCTACAGTTGTGAGTTTATATCTCTGTGGTTTTGATTTGTATTTCCCTAGTAGCAAGATAAGAGGAACATTTTTTCTTGTTTTTTGTTGGTCATCTGTATCTCTTCTTTTGAGAAATGTATGTTAGATCTTTCCAATTTTTTGATTGAGTTGTTTGTTTTTCTGTTATTGAGTTTCATGAGTTCTTTATATATTTTGGACATTAAACTTTTGTTGGATGTATGATGTGCAAATATCTTTCTTCTCCCATTTAGTATAGTAGTTTTCATTTTCATGATAGTGTATTTTGCTATGTTGAAGCATTTGAGTTTGATGTAGTCCCATTTGTTTATTTTACTTTTGCTAATGGATTTTAATCTTCAAAGACCTCTCTCTAAGACTGCTGTCATAGACCACGTTGCTTATGGTTTTCTTCTGTGTATATTTTGGTTTCTGGTCTTTTGTCCAGGTCTTTAAGTTTGAACTAATTTTTGTGTATGGTGTTATAGAGTGATCTGGTTTCATTTTTTCACTTGTGGTTGTTCAGTTTTCTTACCATCATTTGTTGAAAGACTTTCCTTTCTCCATCATATGCTCTTGACTCTTTTGTCATAAATTGACCATATATGTGTGAGTTTATTTCTGGGGATTCAGTTCTGTTCTACTGTTCTGTGTCTCTTTCTTTATTACAGTACCCTACAGTTTTGATTAATATTGCTTGGCAGTACACTTCAAAATTTACTTCAACTTTTGTCCTTTTTTTCTTTTGGTTGCTTTGTTTATGTAGAGTCTTTCATGATTCCATACAAATTTAATTTTTATTCTATTTCCTTGAAAAATGCCAGTGGAATTTTGCTGGAGGTTACATTATATCTGTATATTGCTTTGGGTAAGATGGCTATTTTAACAATGTTAATTCTTCCCAACCATGAGCATGGAATATCTTTCCATCTTTGTATCATCTTCTATTTCTTTCCAGAATGTTTTATAGTTTTTGTTGGGCAGATCTTTCACCTTTTATGTTAAATTTATTCCAAGGTATTTAAATCTTTTTGTTTCTGTTGTAAATGGGATAGTTTCTTAATTTCCTTCTTTTCTAGCCCATTGCTTCATATAAAAATTATAAATATATAATATAATATTTTAGCATACCACTTTACTGTACTCACTTGTTAATTTTCATAATTTTCAGTTTTATTTGGTGGAGTCCTAGGGTTTTCTGTATATATTGTCATGCCATCTGCAAATAGTGATATTTTTACTTTTTGTTTTCCAATTTGAGTTTATTTCTTCTTCTTGCCTAATTTGTTGCTCTTGCTAGGACAGGAATAGCTGAATTTCGAAATTCCCTCTCAAAACTCAAAATCTCAGAATTCCTTAAGAACTAATTTTATTATTGCTAAATGAGCAACATATTATGATAAAAGTAAACCATATCTCCATTGCTTTTTGTTATTTTGAGAGGCAGTTGATTTAATTCCTTTTCAATTTTAAGTATAATTTCAATGATAGGCCTTTTGAGGAAAAAAGGGAAATGAAATAGTTAATGGAGCAACATTTGGCATATTCTCAAATCTAGTTTTCAAACCTGAAATTCCAAGTTCCTTTGCAAATCAACTCTTGATATGAGGAGGAAAACATTTGCAAGTGACATATGGAGATCACATTTTGTTGTCATGCTAGTATCTAGAGTTTGATAAACTATTTTATCTGATAATAGCTCATATGACTTGGTTGTGCGCATGCAGAAGTATTATATTGGAATGAGAGGCAATTTTATTGGGGAACAATTTAGTTAGTTTGGCTAAACCAATCAGTCTTTTCCAGATCTCTGCTTTACTTGCTGCTTACTTCTCTTGGATGTATATGTTTCATTATAAAACCTTTAGACAACCATATACAATAATTATTCATCCATCTTATTATAAGAAATATAATGGAATGGATTATTACATGAAGTCTGTGTGTGTGTTAATTAACCTGGAATTGATGTAATAAGAAATGTATAATGTTCAAGATAGCAGAGTTGAACTCCGATTGGATCAGAAGTGGTAAAATGCAGTTGCATAGGAGTCGTTTATGAGTCTTCTTTGTTTCATTTTTATATATGTTTGCTTTGTTTGTACATGTTGGGGATAACTAATTTTTTGAATTCTTAGTCACTTTAGTTCATCTGAAAGATCTAAGCTTAAATGTGAAAATAGAGTAAAAAATGGTTTTTTAAAGATAGCGTTTGCCTTTAATTTTCCCAGTATTATTTTAGACATGTTTTGAAATGAAATTTCAGTTTCCTAAATCCTTCTTTAATGTTGGAACATGTTAGAAAAACACAAAACAAGAAAAAAATGCATCAATTTTTATTTCTATTGCTATAATTTAGATACAGAGAAAATAGTTATTTTGCTCACATATATTCAAAATCATTTTCCACCCACAAGAATATGTGAAATTTTCCCCAGGAATTCCTCTGGTACTGTCAACCAAATATTTTTGTACCATTAAAAACCAATAATGACAGCAGCACTTGAAGTTATTTGGCAGTGAGAAACTCACATTATGTTGTTTCTTACTCTGTCTTCCTAGTCTCACACAGAAAATGGAAAATTAAATAAACAAAGCCCTTAATTACATGACCATCATGGCCATTATGGAATATAATTTAGATAGTTATAAAGGTAAGAATTGGTATAAAAACACCACAAATTGAGACATAATTATGCCTGTCCAAATTTATAGTTTCTTCTATAGATATTTTTCCCAAAGTTGCAAAAGGTTTTATTTGGCTAAAGCTAGACAGTTGATAAAGCAGCTTAGTAATGTTGACAAATATGAGGATTAGATTTTTAAATATGCAATCATGCAGGAATTTTTTCCAGTTTACTTTGGTGAAAAGAAAAAAATTAACATACTCTTCACTGGTTCATTGGCTCCTATTCTGACTAAGCCACTGATTGATGAGGAATTTATTGAATTTACTCCGTGTTTTTAGGCACAATTTCAAGAATTTCTAAATGTTTACCTCCCTAATTGTTGGCAGCTATTTTCCCCACATTTATATCATGAAAAAAATTAAAAGTCTGAGTGTGATAATGAAAATACAAATTGCATAATCAATGACAGTATTGATCACCCAAGGATCTGTAAATAATATATTGTCTTGTTAGTAAAATAAACATACAGGCTTTATTAGCAGGAAATTTTTCTAACTTGTTTTAGTAAAAAAGAAAGATTTTTTTGTAAGTCCCATTTACTGGAGGGAATGTGATGCACCTGTAAAATGTTATAACTTGAGACACTTGAAACTTGCTTCAGTATTCAAAAAAGTAATGGTTTTGTCACAAAAGTAATGGTTTAGATCCAATTAAGAGTTTTAAATGTGTGAATAAAATCTTTTTTATAAACAATGGGATGAAAATATTCTGAATGTAATTAAATCGTTATTTGATAGGATGTCACAAAAATTTATTTGTACATCAAAAACAGTTTATTAAAATATAAGGTCCATATGCTGGTACATCAGTTTGTTTTTTCAGTATTTTTTGCAAATAGTTTCTGTTGACTTTAAAGTAAGAATATTTTGCTTGAAATTTATTCAGATAGGTTTATGTCGATATAAATTTCCAACTTTCCGAAGAGGCAAAGTAATTTCCATTAATCATTATTAGAAAATAAACATTTAGATTAAAGTGTTAAAGATTTTTACACTGTCAGTGTGGGCATACTAAAAAATCAAAACCTTATTTTAGGTTGCCTAATCATAGTAATGATGTAATAACCATTGAAAATTATGGAACTGTCACTTTGTTTGAATGGATAACTATTGCCAGAAAGGATTCAGATTTTATTCAGGTACTTGAATTAAGTTCCAGAGAACTTAATTGGCTGAAATAGGCCCTCACTCATTGGTCAACTATTTATTCATGACGCTGTGTCTCAACCTTTTTTATCAATTAAATGAGAATATTTTCTTTCTATTTTTTAAAACTCCTTAGGTTATTGAGAAATGGTTGTAGGCTGATTATCTTGTAGGGTCTCTTGGGTAGATGAGAAATTCTTATAATTCCTCAAAGTGACTACATCCTTCTCAGTGCTGGGAGGTCATGGCCACCTTCAGGTAGGTATATACCTGTGGGTTCCAAGGCATCTAGCTAGCATAGGGAGTAGGAAGAATTTAGAGACACCAAAAGCTGATTTTTTTTGCCATAAAACAGATTAACAGGTTGGGACAGGAGATATTCCTCAGTTTACAGAAAGGTGAGATCTGTCCATCAGGAGACATCTTTACAGTCTTTGCACTCAGTGTTTTAGAAAAGTTTAGTTTGTATCCTCGATATAAAAAGCTGAACTAAATAAGAAACATGGTCAACAGAGTTGCAATTCTTTAGATTGGTTAATCCATTTAGGTCTTCCAAACAGTAACACTGATGGTTAAGACCTCCTTGACCATAATCAGTGCACTAGGGCAAACAGTTGTAGCTTTCGCTGTTGTCAAAATCAGGGAAGAGTCAGGAGGAGGCATGGATAATGGAGGCAAGTTAAACTTTGTGAAGGTTTTGAGTGAGTGGTGAATAGACTTGAGAAAGCTACAGTATGCAAGCCCTGCCCGATTATGAGACTAGGTAGCATCTGATGGCAGAAAAGGAGAGTAATATTGAAGTTCTGACCTGTGGATTGAGTTAAGCAGGAATGGCTCCAATAGATCATTCATTAATAGCAGTGGAGAGCGGTTCAGAGGTGGCTTTTTTTTTTTTTTTTTTTAAAGCAGATTAGTCCTCTCTGGAATTTTTCAGATTATCACAGATGAGAGGTTCAAGAAGCAACTCCACGGTGGCTTGACTATGAGAGTTTTGGGAAGAACATGTCCTTGGAGCATTGGGTCATGGTCTGCAAGACTCCAGGGCCTCAGAGTAACAATGGCTTGCAGAAAGGAGCCTCTAGGAACAAAACCTTCCTAGCATTACTCTGTGTACCTGTCTGTGCCTCTGTTTTTGGTTTTGTTTTTTTGTCATCTTTGATTTTTACAGTAGCCCTTTACAGTAGTTATTTTATCTCCATTTTAAAGATGAGGAAACTGTGGGTCATAGAGGTTAAAGCATTTACACCAAATTACCTAGATACTAAGTAAAAATTATCCTCCCCCCATACTTTATTCACTTTACTATACCTAATTCTAAAAACAGAGAGGACTGGAACAGCCATAGATCTATACAGAGTTTGAAATGATCAGATTCTAGGGGAGGAGGAAATGTTAAATTTCCTTCATGCTGACTGAATTTTATTTTAAGACATTGCAGTTTTGACAATGTATTATTATTTATATGTTAGTTTAAATTTTCCCAAGTCTGGGAGTCTTTCCTCATCTGTCATTCACATACGAGCTAGTGGTCAGCTAGAATTTTAGTCACTTCGGAGGCCACCACTACAAAGCTTCTCTTACTGATGGCAAGATACCCATCCCGTTATCGATAATTAACATAATGAACAATAGAATTGGACTCCCAGTTGTGGATGTTACTGCCATTAGAATTATATGGTTTCCTGAAGTATTTTAGAGACCTACTCATCCTTGAGGAATCATATGTACTAATAATATGTCTGCTTCTTAATAGCTTTTTTTTTAAGTATATGTCAGAACATGATTTGGAATATGCTTTCATTATACTCTGGTAGGAAGATGTGGGAATAACCAAACTACATCTATCTTTAAATTTCTAGATCTTTAAATATTCATGTTTCCAAATAAGTTAATTGCTTTTAATGGATCATTAAATTGGCCTAGATTGGTTCATACTTCCTTCCAGTGAGATATAGATATAGAAGTATTCTGGAAGAAGTGATTATGGTAAGATAATGTGTTTATCTTTTAGATTAAGGCTAGTGGATGCAAAGAATCTTAGACACCACAGTAAATCAAGAAATCATTTCTTCTTGATAGTACATTGATTGTAAGTAGATTCTAAGAAAATGAAAGAGCATGTAAAGAAAGTATCTTATAGAGGTTGCTTTTAATTTGAGAAGTATTTTGATCGCCTGTATCCTAAGGATCATTCTTGCACAATTTTATGTATTTATTAGCTGATTTTTGATTAATTATAAATGAGACTACTCTAAGGTAAACTTGCTTCCAGTTGTGCATGATTAATTACAGGACTTGTGCAGGCTTTCTTCCTACTTTAATAGTGCTAGCCAATCTAAATTGTGACGTGCCCTGCATTTCTGCATATCTACTGTGTGCAGGGCTAAGTCTAACACTTCCCCTGTAGGTGAACTGCAATATCTTTAGGCTTTACAAACGTGTGTAATATATATATATATATATATATATATATACATGTATATATATACATGTATATGTAAGTAGACATTTGATCTAAAGTATATCTATAATTTAGCTAAATTCTAAATGTCCCTGCCCTGAATGACTACTGGAAAGCATATGGTAAAGGAGTGATTAATTCTTAATGGGCTAGAAAATACCTGAATTATTGCCTTTCTTTGATATATTTGGAATTTTTGTGGGTTTAATGTAGTGGGGAAGTTACATAGAGAATTCTCTTTTGACATGACTCATTGGTATCCGCTTGATTAACAAAAACACAGACCTATCCAATTGCACTAGCAATCTGAATTTACTGGTTTTCTACTAGTCAAGTACTGTGCCTTTTAAGCCTTGCCTTGAGATAGCCCATCTTTAACTGGGAGGACACAGAGCTTCACCTGTTGTTCCAGGAGTGTCAGGTGGATCTCTCAAGCCTTGCTCTCTTTATGGAATTGCCAGTGCTGAGAAGTAGCGGGTTATCTGTAGAGTAGGCTCTATGCCTTTCCCTGTGAACAGATGTTAATTTCATTGACAATGTAGATCACCTGCATTGTAGGTCTTTAGTATATTTAAATGAGCCAAATAGCTTGTGTGTATTTTCAAAGAATAAAAGATTAGCTTTCACATGAGCTTTGCTTTATTCAATTCTTGGAGAATAGGGAGAAAAAGTGAATATACAGCGAGGATGAACTAATAGAGTGGAGTTAAGCTACTATACTAAGTTAAATTGGATGATGATATGCACAGTTATCTAAGACAGTGCCAGTTTAAGCTCGTTGTCCTAGACTTATTTAAATGGTATGTTCACTAATAAAAAACTGTGGGACTTTAAGTTAAAACAGCATACAAAAATACAAAGAAAAAACCTTACTTGGGGCAGACATTTTATTGCCCTTTGGCCAACAATGCTTGTACATTTAAAGATAAAAGCAAGCAAACTTAGCCTTTAAAATTTATTTCATAGAGAGACATCAGATTATATATATCTGTGTGTGTGTGTGTGTGTGTGTGTGTGTGTGTGTGTGTGTGTGTGTGTATATATATATTAGGTGTATCCTGGTGGAGAAGCAGTTCGGCTAATCACCACTGATGGATACAGGCCACATAGCCCTGGGTTCGAGTCCCGGGTGTGGGGAGAAACCAACTAGTAGGAAAAACTAAAATGAAATAAAATAAAGTGCTTCTTCCTGTTCTCTCTTCTTGCCTGTCTGCCTTTTCGTCTTTATTCCTGCCTGTACTTTTTCTTTAGGATAAAAAAGAAAAAGAAAAGATTATATATGTTAATCATGTCATTTTGACTCCATTTTCTAAATGGAATCTTAAATTAAAAACAAAAAAAAAAATTAACCTTACTTGGTTAGATTGTTATTCCCTTTGACCAAAGCTTTTGTATTATCTACAGATTAAAAAGATACAAATATTTAGAATTGATTTCATAAGCCAGTTAATTAGATGTAATTTTGAATGTGGTATCTAAGTAATTTTAGTACTATTTTCTTTAATCAATGTAAATTAAGATATTATGATAGATATGTGCATGTGTTTTTTGTTTTTTTTTGTTTTTTTTGGTCAAGCAACAAATAATTTTACTTATTTTGGTAGTTACTTCTACTTTTATTAATTCAAATAAGATAATCAGAAAGACCTCCTCTGCTTTAGGGAAAGCATAATGTGGGGGAGGGGGGAGGGAGAGAGAGAGAGAGAGAGAGAGAGAGAGAGAGAGAGAGAGAGAGAGAGAGAGAGAGAGAGAGAGAGAGAGAGAGAGAGAGAGAGAGAGAGAGAGAGAGAGAGAGAGAGAGAGAGAGAGAGAGAGAGAGAGAGAGACAGAGAAAGAAAGGAGAGAGAGACTGTATATATAAATGCATTTAATTACTACTTAGGAAACTTGTTTTATATTTAAGAAACACGTAGACAAATAAGAGAAGTAACATTTTGGAAACTGTGTTTTCCCGATATAAAAATATGTAGACTATTGTTCATTTTTTCTTAAGATGTTCATAGGTCTTGTCTGGAGGAAGCAAATATACCTAACATACTAACCTTGGTTTTGGTTGATGACTATACTGTTGAAGTTATATTAAGGATTATAGGTTAAGAAATTATAGTGTTGAATGTTCTGGCTCCTGAAAAATAATGCAAGTGAATGAGTCTAAAGCTACTTGAAAAGGAACTTGGCTTTATAGATTCTCATTTCTGTTTAAAATTTTCCTCACATGGAAAATTACAATTTTTATACTTCAATTAAATACTTGTTTTTCTTTCATTTTTGAAATTACAGAATCACCAGGTTTGATAGACTGAATAATGACCCTCAAAGATGTTTACATCCTAATCCCTGGAACCTGTAAATGATACTGTATATGCAAAAAGGGACTTTGTAGATGTGATTAAGTTAAAGGCTCTTGAGATGAGAATGTTATTTTACATTCATCAGTTGGACCCAATCCAGTCATATATATCCTTTTTTGTTTTACTTTTACAGTTTTAATTTGAAAGAATTTTTATCTAGGTAACATTGCAATTATACATTATATACTTTTAGATTTTGTATCTTTATAAATCAGTGTCTGTGTATACTATATTAAGTTCACTATTAAAGTTTTCTCCTTTACCGTGTAATTAACCCTTTTTACCTGACTCACCTTCACTCTTCCCCTTTTCTTTCTGGTAACTTCTAAATTGATCTTGTAATTTAAAGTCTATTTTTGTTATTTAGTTAGTTTATTTGCTTTGAGATTGTTTTATTATTTCACATTGTTAAATATTTTTTATGATATTGAATTCACATCTTGGTCTGTGTACATTTCATACACACCTACCACCAATATGCTTTACTATCTTCCTTGTTACTCCTTCATTCCCTTGTGTCTCCACCCCATCATAGCCACAGCTTTGCATCCTGTGAATTTTGTTGAGATTTGTGTTTGATTTGTTTCTTTATATTTCACATGAGTGAAACCATCCTATACTTCTCTTTTTCTTTCTGGCTTATTTTGCTTAGCATAATCACCTCTAGCTCTATCCAGGTGGTAGCAAGGGACGCAATTTCATCTTTTTTGACAACTGTATAAAATTCCATTGCTATATATACCACTGCTGCTTTTTCAGTCATCTGTTGAAGGACATTAGGTTGTTTCTATGACTTGGCTATTGTGATTTGTGCTGCTATGAACATATTTTTTTCTGATGAGAATTTTTTGTTCTCTATTTGCCAAAATGGTTGATCCATCTTTTATTTTTATTTTTTATTCTTGGGAATCTCCATACTGTTTTCCAAAGAGGTTGCATTAATTTGCATTCCTATCAACATTGTAGGAGGGTTAGGAGGGTTTCTTTTTCTCCATTTCTCTATACTTCTTCTCTAACACTGGTTGTTTCTACGTTTGGGTTTGTTTTTTTGTTTTTGTCTTTTCTGAATATAGGCCATTCTTCGAGAGTGAGGCCTTATATCTTATTATGGTTTTTGTTTTCATTTCTTTGATGGTGAGTGATACAGAACTTTTTTTTTTTTTCATGTGTTTGTAGGTCATCTGTGGGTCTTCTCTAGAGAGATATCAGCTCTTCAGCCAAATTTGTGAGTGGGTCATTTACTGTTTTTGTAATTGAATTGAATGGGCTTTTTAAATATTTTGGAGATTAAGCTCTTGTCTGACATCTGTTTTGCAAATATCTTCTCCCATTCAGTGTGTTAATTGCTTTTTTGTTTTGGTGGTGATTTCTTTCACTGTATGAAAACTTATAAATTTGATTTATTTCCATTTGTTTAGTTTTACCTTAGTTTCCTTTGCCACAGGTGAGGTGTCTCTTCCCCAAAGACATCCTTGAGGTTGATGTCACGGAGTGCTTTTTCAACATTTTCCTCTAAGTATTTTATGGCTAATCTAGCTTCATTATTTATCAAGCAATTGCCCAATTTTACCAGCACCGTTTGTTGAGTAGACTTTTCTCCCTCCATTGTATGTTCTTGACTCCTTTATCATAGATTAGCTGCCAATATAGTTGTGCCATTATAGCTGGGCACTCAATTTCATTCCAGTGATCTGTTTTTGTTTCAAATATCAAATTATTTTGATGCCAATTATTCTGTAATATAGGTTATAATCAGGGAGTATGATTCCTCTGATTTTCTTCCTTTTTTTTTTTTTTTTTTTGAGAATAGCTTTAGCTATTTGAGGTTTCTAGCTTTGATACAAATCTTATCATTGTTTGTCCAATTTGCTTGAAAGATATCCCTGGACTGTTTATAGGATTTGCACTTAAACCTGTGTATTGCTTTGCATAAGATGACAATTTTAATTATGTTAATTCTTCTGAACTATGAAAATGGAATATTTTTCCATTTCTTTTATGTCTTATATTTTTGTTTTTTAATTAATGTTTTGTTGTTTTTAGAATGCAGGACTTTCACCTTCTTTGTTTTATTTATTCCCAGGTATTTTATCTTTTTTTTGGTGTGATTGGGAATGGGACTTCTTTAATTTCTCTTTTTTCTAGCTATTGGTTGCATATAAAAATACTGTTGGTTTTTGTGTGTTGATTTTATAATCCTGCCAGTTTGCTATATTCATTTGTTGTTTCTAATATTTTTTCTTAGAGTCTTTTGGGTTTTATAGGGATATCATATCCTCTGCAAATGATAATTTCAGTTTTTTCATTTCCAACTTGGATTCTTTTGATGTCTTTTTCTATCTTTTTTGCTTTGGCCAGGACTTCTAGAACTTCGTTGAACAGTATTGGTGTGGGCATCTTTATCTCATTCCAGATCTTTGAATCCTTAAAGTAGAGAACTTTCCCAGTTAGATCAGACAGATGAGAGGGATAGGAGAAGGGATTTCAGGCATGGGGTGGGGACCTGAGCTGATTCCTTGTTGCTGCTTTGAAAATGGAGGAAATAGGCCAATAGGAAAATGGAGGAAATAAGGACTTTATAAGAGGGAAACAGGAGGAATTAGAGTCACAGTAATATGAGATGTGCCAAAAGGAATAATGGGTTAGAATTATGTGAGAAGGTGGTTATGAACCAAGTAATATAATTGAAGCCTGAAGCTGAAAAAGACAAGAAAAGTGATACTCCCTTAGCACTGCCAGAAGGAACTACCCTTTGACTTTACCCAAGTAAAACTTATTTCAAACTGATCTCCAAAGCTGTAAGAGAATACAATTGTGTTTTTTAAAGATTACTAAGTTTGTGATAGTTTGTTAAAGGAGCAACAGGGAACTAGTATGTCACATTCACTTCAGAAACAGTGAGAAATTCATATAAGCCCTCAAGTAGATTATATCATTTCATGTTAAAGGCAATTAAAGTTTTGAGGAATAACATCAAATTTTTCTATAATTATGTAAATATTCTTATCATAGCTTGCATATGGCTTTATTTTCTCTCTTCATTTGATAACTATATATTTTTTGTGTCAATTTTTAAATATAAAATATTCAGTACCTATGTGGGTAATTTTTGTATTGTCTTTTCAAATATTTATTTTGGTTTTAGAACTTAGTATTCAAGTTATTAACATTGTACATTTAGATATTAGTCTTATCCATTCTGGTGCAGTATATAATATCTTTAAAAATTTCTGGCAGATTTGAACAATAACATTTAAGAACTGTTGAGGAATTATTGGTATTCTTTACAAACCCAATTAGATACTTTGAAACACTTTAAATTGCGTTTCTAAATTTGATTTCTTATTTCCTTTAAATGTTATAATCATCTGGTAAGCCCTTAATCTTCTAAAATAAGTCTTATCTAAAATAAAGCTTTTAAGTATGTAAATATGGTAAAATTTAAGTTCTTAAATGTTCTAAAATCATACAGAAGCCAAAATTAATTGCATAATTATGTATATATACTATGCACAGAAGTTTAATGTTATGGTTTTGATTCTTTAAGATTTCCGTGTTTAACTTCAGATTTTCCTATGTTTGAAATATGTTTTTCCACCTGTGAAATAATTATGTGATCCCATATAGTTTATGGAGTTCCCTTCCCATATAAATGTTGCTGTTGTCTTCTTTTAAGATTGCTTGAACTTGAATGCTTTTGGCTGGGACAGAGAGTAAATTCTTGTTGTCAGTATAGATCATTTCCATGGAACTCTATTTCAGTCAGCGATTCCAGCACGTCAGTATAGGGAGTAATCATATATTTTATATCTCTGGATCCAGTCTATATGTTATTTCCGATTACTCAAAAGTGTCAAATTCCCTAACTAGATGAACCATTTGATTAGATTTTGAATTTCTTGACCTTGGAGGCGAATTACTTTTCATTGTAGAACTTTTTTTTTTTAAGGAAAGTTTCAGGCAGGACTGAAGCCAGGCAAACAGATAAGCAGGAAGAGAGAGGAAGAAGAAACATTTATTTTATTTGGTTGTTCATCTTGGTTGTCCCCTCACCCCACTACTCTTGCCCCAGGTGGCAATCCCTGGATGTTGGGAGGCTGTGGTCTTAACTGTTAAGTCACCAGGGTGCATCTATAAAGGACTTTTGAGGATAATGGACTACTGAATTTTTCATAATCTTTCTTTCTCTTGAGATTACATTGTTCTTACAGATATTAAGTATATGATTGAATGCTGGAAGTCTTTCACCCATCTAGTCACAACTCATTAGATCATTTTTCTAACTCATTATTGACCCTGTAAATAAAAGAATACCCAGGGCACCACTTTCTAATGTCTGAGTAGAAATGGTATATGGATTTTTCACAATATATTTAATTCGTCCCGTCTTGGACATTTAGGATTCTTTGTATTTTTGTTTTTAGTTCTTTAAAAGAAGTCCTTGAGCATTTGCCTTGGTACTTTTTCACCCATTTACATATATAAGTTTTATACTGAACTTCTTTTGATAAATGTCAGTTACTATTCCCAAGATTAATATTTATATATTATTTTTAAGAATATTGTTGAATTACATAGTCTTAAGGTGTACATCATCATAAATCAACATCTGTGTATCATATACTGTTTGCCACCAGCAGTCTAATTCTGTCTCTTACCTTAGATTATAGTTTTTATTTAAGAATTACAGTGATTCATTGCTTTTTTTTTAATTTGAAAAATACAAGTGTGTAGGGTTTGGGCTTTTATAGTCTCGCTCAGTATTGAAAGAAAAACATCAAGTGAAATGAGCAGCAAGAAGCAGAATAAACTTACATTTTTGGTCATCACTTAAATTGTTGGATAGGCTGCTTATAAAATATATCCAGAAAATTTACATGTTTCACAGTGAAAAAATAATAAATATTTAAAAATGATGACTACTTTCCATTTTTCTGCTTTTCTTTCTTAGAACCTGGTACTGTGCTGTCCCTGTATATCCAGTTTCCCTTTGAGCTTTTAAAAAGCAGTTTGGAAAACATTTCTAATAAATAAGATTGAGTTAAATCACATAAAAATGTAAATACCATAATGACAATGATCTATATCTGTTTTTTCTTGTTATGTCCTACCCGTCTAGAACACTGCCTGGCACTGAGTAATTTAAACAAATGTTTTATCCCATTATTTTCTGGTTATGTTTCTAGAAGCAGAACTGTGTGGTCAATGTATATACAAATTGTCTTTTGTTCTGAGTATTTGCTTTATAGGAACTGTTTATTTTTCTACCTTTGATACATACTTATTCAATTTTTTTTCCTAAAAGTGAATTAGAAGTGTTTTGGGAGGTAAGATGTAATTAGGGGCAATATCAGATTTTATTTGAGGAAACTGACAAATGAAGAATTCTGGGATTTATGTCTGCTAAGGGATTGGTATTTCTCTCATTAAACTAGGTCAAGGATTTCAACTTCGTGAAGGCTTTCTTTCCTGAAAACATTTTATGATAATTCTGAATAATTATTTATTGGATTGAACTGAGTCTTTGGAACAGAAAGAGTCTTTTTTGGTTGTTAGTGAATACCAAGTTGAAATATTATGAAAGACATTCAATGTGTTTCTTGTCAAATCTTAGCCTAATTTGCCTGTAGTTTTAAGAATATAATTACAGAAAAAAACCTGACATATAAAATATAGTGGTAGAATTGCTGGTGATGAGGGAGAAGAATAATGTCTTTGGGAGAAAAATCTAAAATACCATGAACTAATCCAATGTTAGTTGGAAGCCTCTTTGCTTCTCATTGACTTGTGAAGAGAATTTTAGAAACTTAGATAATATAACAGGAAACATTACAGCAAGGATAGTCTCCAGTAAGGACATTTTGTTTATTTTTCAATGAATATATACTATTTTATTATTTTTGATGGCATTTACTTATTTTTACTTTTATATATTTATTTAACTTATTGAAGGAATGTTGCATCATAACATTATGTAGGCTTAAGGTGTACATCATTGTAAATCAACATTATGTTTACCAGCAACAAGATCTTTTAAAATAGTTAATAGGCATTAATTTGAATGCTTTAATGTGAGCCTGTAGGGTTATAGTTTGAAAACATTTTATTTTATACCAATTCTTAAACTCACTTTCATTTTTTACATTTTATGTCCCAATTACTGTGTTTTGTATTTATTAAGACATTTCAGTTTTTAAGATGATTAAAATTATTTTTAAAAATCAGTTTTATTCATACTTTCAACTTGTATTTTTGCATGCTAGATGGCAGCTGTAAATTTTATATCAATATTCATGTTTGTGTTTTCTTATTTCCTGAGATTAAAGAATTCTTTTCTTACTTCTTTTTGTATTTTCTTCTTAGTAATTTTAGTTCTTGACAACCCAGTTAATATTAATACTTACATAGTTTAAATTTTCTTCCCTGTTGTTTTTAATCTTTATTCCCATCATAATTTACTTCCTTATGTAATTTAAAACCTTCTTGGACATTCCTAAATGTCTTCTGGATACTCATAAGTTGATTTTCTCCAGTCAGAAGCCTGCTGGGTGGACATCATATTTGATTTCCTGTATCCCTATTGCTTTTTAACATAACATCCAGTTCTTGAATGAGGAATCCATGATCTCCTAAATACATTACTACTGTAGGGCAAGCAATTGCAGGCTGCAAGCCAGAAATATGTGCAACCTCCAAAGTTACTCCTATGGGCTATCCTTGGTAATAAGCCAGAAGAGAATGATGTCATTCATTCATGGGAGGTGGAGCAGTAAGAATTTTGTAGCCATATTTCTACTTAAAACTATGCTGATTCTACAATAGGATAGGATAGAATTATGTAGATGGATTACCTTTCTGGCAAAATTTTACAGCGAACTAAGAAGTTGGTGAGAATAGAAGTTATTTCAACTTGAATTTGCACAGTGGCATTTATATACATATGAAAACATATTTGCAAACATGCATACATATTTTCTCCATGGGCAAAATGTTCAAAGTCACTAAATGTATCTTTTAGGCAGGCATTTTAAGAGAGGGTTCTTTATATACGAAAAAGCATTCTTCCTGTTGATTTTTCAGTTACTGATATAGCTCTTGCATATACTTTCTTGAATTGCAGAGATTAGAGTCTGTAGCGTGAAACTTGGTGAACTTTTAGGAATTAGGCCAAGTTACAACACTCATAATGATGTAGTTTGACTTTCCTACTTTTTCCCTCCAAGAACTTTTTCTCTCTGACTCCCCTGAAGGTGGTGTGCTCTTTTTTGTCTGTGGGGAGGTCTGTCTCACATGCAGTCAGTGTGGTTGTGCACTTGAAAATTAGCTCAGGAAATGACATCATTCACTGGGCAGACCCAGAGCACAATTAAATTGCCTTCACAAAAAGTGAACAGGTGCTCTCTAAAAATTATTGCTTTATTGATCTTTTGTCAAAACTGATAGCCAACAGTAATCTAAATCTGGGCATTTTTGGTAAATGGTTTTACACTAGCAATTAGGATTTAGATATTGTTCTGTGCTATCTATTTTAAATGAGAGTAATATAAAATTACTTTCAGGTTTTATTAATCTCACCTTGGTCTTTGAGAATATGGAAAAGAATCAACTGTGGGCTAATTTTTTTTTTTTTGAACTTGGTATACAGGCCCTCTTATTTAAGCTTTATCAGAACCTTGTTCAGTAAGGGACCATTGTCATATGTCCTTAGTCATCTGACCATCCATCCATTTACCGATTTGGTCTTAACCATTATCAGGTGGATTAATACATCTGAAAAACAAGACAAAACAAAACAAAATAATGGCTCCTCTTCCTTGTAGCTTGTTTGTTAATCATTTGATAATACTTTTGAATGAGTTGGATTTCCTTTATAGAGAACATAGACACTATTCTTACATAAACGGATAAATTTTATTATTTGGAATAACTTGGAGCTCAGACTGGAGACTGACCCTCCTAGTTAATTATTGCCATAAATACTGGTAGCTATGAACTTTTCAAAATATAAGTTATGTTGGCAAAAGTTTTCAAGCTTATAATTGGTATATAAGAAGCCATCATACTTTATATGAGCATTTGATTTTGTAAAAAATGTATTTAAAAACATAATTATATGTGCAGTGTATGTGTATATTTATTTTAATTTTCTTGGTATATTCATAAATAGTTTATCTTGAGTGCATTAAATGTAATATGTGAATGATGTTAGGGTTTTTTTTTTTTAAACTATGGATTTTGATTTTCAGTTTTAAATTATGCACTCCATATGCCTATCATATAACTTCAATAATGATCATAATGTAGCCAGTTTTGTTTCATTCATAATAACTTTCTTGTTCAACAATCATTACCCCTTCATCATTTTCTCTTCAGATTATTTGAAAGCAAAATACTAAGATTTCTTTTTATTGATTTACTTTTTTAAAGAGGAAGGAGAGCAGGTAGCAATTAAAGCAGGCAAGAAGGAATGGAGGAAGAAGTATTTTATTTATTCAGTTATTCCAGGTCTTTGGGCTGTATGTAGACAACTCTGCAGGCATGGGTTTAATCCATGACTCACCAGGGTGACCCAAGATTTATTTTAAAGTAAAGTATTGGCAGGAATGAAGGAGAGCAGAGGCAGGAAGGCAGGAAAAGAGAAGAGGAAGAAGCATTTATATTATTAAGTTGTTCATCTTAGTTGTTTTCCCCCAACTCTGGGATGCAAACCCAGGTCCTTGGTCTGTATGTGGCTTGAACCAGCTGGAAGCAGCATATTTAACCACTAAACTGCCTGGGTGTGCCCAAAATTTATGTTTAATCCAAATTCTGGAGAGTCTTCAGAATGAGATTTTGAGAGTACCTTGGTTTTTAAAAAGGATACCTTGTGTTTTGGTGCTTGGGCTTTGTAAGGTTGCTTACATTTTAGTTTGATTGTCAGATCTTGGTTCTCTTTTCATCTGGTAACAAAGAAAAACTATGCTGCAGACATACTGTTATTTGTTACTTAGTTCTGTCTCATGAGAGAGAGGGCCTTCTGAGGAATTTTTTGAAGAATATAGTTTATCCACTCTTCCAGATCTTTTAAAGTACTTTCCTAAGTCAAGTTGAGAGTTATGTGCCTTTCAGCTTTGCATTAACAAAATGCAGAATTTCTTGTGGTGACGCCTTTAACCCATTTCTATGTTGATTAGATAGCATGATCCTATGAAACTCAGATATAGGCTCAGTACAGTGTTCATTATAGTGTACTCTCCTCTTTATTAGGAACCTGGGGAAATTTCTACTGTTAATTTTTAATTCCAAGAATAGTGCCTCTCCTGAGCTATTCCTATGCTTTTAACTCTTTGACAGTGTGGAGTGTGAAACTAACATTTTTATTTCATCGTCTGTTGACTCCCTAAAAGCTAGAATGACATTTGGGACCCCAAAATCACATGTATATGACATTATGGATTTAAAATTTTGTCTTACCTCATTTTTGTCCTCTCATTTTTCTCTTCCCCTTTTCAGTTAAGAAAAATGATAAACAAATTAACCCAGATTCTAACAATACTTCTCTCTGGTTTTGGATAAGAGAGATTATTATTATTATTATTTTACTTTTCTGTTTTTTATAATATGCACAATTATAAAAGTAATAAAACAATGCAAACACTTAAAATCATCAAAATGATGAACTATTAATATAAGAATTCTAGTTTGAAAGCCAGGATTATGTGAACATTAAAAGGGTAATAGTTGCAGGTTTTATTTTACCTTTTGTTAGGTTTATTTGAAGTGAACAAATAAATGTTTACTGTGCCAGAGCACTATAGTGAGCACTTACAGAACAGTGACTCATTCCATCCTTGAAACATTCATGTAGGAGAGAAAAATTTTAATCCTTTTAAAAAAACCTCCAAAATGTATTATTCATCCACCCTCAAGAAACCCTTCTACAGGAATTGATAACTTCAGTTGAACAAGTTAATCTGATGTTTTAGCTATATTGTATTGGCCTTACTTTTAAAAGACATTATACTCTTTTGATGAGCCATATAGTTTATAAATATAACTTTACCCCTTATTCCAGTAAGCAATGCATTTTAAGTGAGTTTCTCACATGAAAATGAATAAATCACAGTTCTGATTTGGTTTGCTCCAAGTCATGTTTTGAGCCCTGTAGGCAGAGTGACAATGTGACAGGGTAGAAATAGAATAATATTTATTAGTAGAAGACCCAGTCAGTAGCTTTAGGATCTTCCATGGTCTCCTATCTTCTAAATCCTGAGTTTCTGCATCTCTTCAATGTCTCACTGAACCGGGGTAGCATTGCCTGGTGTTCCTACTATGAGGGGTGTAAAAATCAAAAGAATAATGGCTCCAGTGAGTACTTTTGAAGAAGCCAGCCATATTATAACTGGAAGGTAATACTGAGTGAAATTTCATGTTACTATGCATCAGATACAGATGTAGGTTAATTAAATGACATGTTTGGAATTGAAACTCATAGAGTTAATGTTTATGTTTTACTTTTTTACTGTTTTATGGTAGGATTACTTTAAAAAGATTTATTTCCCCCTTTTTAGAGTCATGGGTTTTTATTAACGCTGACCTTTACTGTGAATTTTGTAAGGGAATGGCTAAGAGGACAAGCCTGGGTTGTATCGTGTCTGCCACATGCTTTCTGAGTAACCTTGGCCAATTTACGATGGTCTCAATTGTCTTTTTTTTTTTTTTTTTTTTTTGTAAAATGGAGATAATAAGAGTCTATGCATCAGAATGATAAGATTTTCATGTATATTGATGACATCTATAGAATACATGTTGTGTTATACATTCTAAGCAGTCAGTATATGCTAGGTATAATGACAGACTCTAATGGTATTATTAAGGTCATAATTTCAAGCCTGTATGGACAGAATCCTAAAGGGTAAATTCTTATTTCACTTGTGTGCCCCATCCAAATGATTCTACATTTTTGACAAGATTGAAAACTGGTAAATTGATTTATGTAGCAGTAAGTGTTGTGAAGAAATGTTTAAATTTTATTTACAGATGTTTATAAATTCAGTGTTATGAAAATACTGTATTTATTTGATGTAAACTTCAGTCTACTGGTGTGTGCTTATATTGATTCTTGGTGAATTGTGGGTTGAATTCAAAATAGCAAGTACTAACCTTGATATAAATATTTTCATATTTGCATCCTAAATATGAGAATTTGCACTTTGAGCATTTCATAAATATTAATCAATTAAACTTCAGAACACTCTTGTGATCAAGATATTGTAAATCAGCCTTCTGGATGAGTATTAAAATTTGCCAGTCCACAAAGATATTTCCTGCCTTTTGTCCTCTAAAAGTGCATCCAGATAAGAGTCTGTAATAGTGACTTGATGTTTAAAACGTATCTTACTGTCCTTTTATTTCAAACAAATGTATTTAAAACTGTACTAAGTAGCAAAGGAAGGCTTAGGCTATGAGCACAAGTGATGTAACCATTCAACTGGAATGATGCCTATTTAGTCAATTTCTCAGCCAGCTTAATTAAAATTAGAGCCAACATGAATAGTGATAGCGATGATTTCTATTTTGGTCAGAATTATGTATGTAGTTATGTCAGAAGATGTAATGATACAAATGAAATAATGATGTGCTTTGTTTTAAGTTGAGAAGCCATGTGAATGATGAAATGTGATATATATTGTCTTCTCCATCAAAAGCAATCAGTTGAATAATGCAGTATTCATTCATCTGATGAACATTTTATAAGGTATCTTTATTGACCTAAGTTACACATAGAGCTACTGATGTAATGGTAGGAGAAAAAGAACACATCCCACCTAGAAGAGCTCACAGACCACACACCATGGTTTCCTTAGGCAAATTAGCTAAAAGGTAGTGAATTTTTTTGAATCTGTAAAAGTAAATAGACTGTACTCTCTTTGTATTTAATGACCCTTAAACATTATAGAGTCTCTCGCTTTCTTATCTTTTTCTTTTTTAAAGGAAACGTACAAGTAGGAATGAAGGCGAGTAGGCAGGCAGGAAAAGAGAGGAGGAAGAAGAATTTCATTTATTTTATTCAGTTGTCGATCTCGGTTGTTTTCTCTGACCTGGAACATGTAGCTGGGTCCTTGGGATGTATGTGGATTTTATGTGGACCTAACGGCTATTCCACCAGGATGTGCCATGACTTTTTTTATTTTAATGTGCAAAATGATACATAAATATAGATTGTCAGAGTCCAGAATTGAAAGTTGACTATATTATTGACTTTGCAACATAAAGAATAGCAAAATTTAGAAATTTTCTGTATCTGTTAAATTAAGAAACAACTTTAGGATAAGTTCATTTTAATTTTTATCTTGTTTTGAATTTAAAGAGTATAACTTATAATGTATAACATTTGTAGTATTCCTTTGCATTTCAAGAAATATAAGTAGCTCTGTAGTATACAAGATTATTTTTGAGAATGAACTTTAATGTATCTCTTGTCTTGTTTAAAAAGAAATAATTTAAACTGCTATTTAAAACTATTTATTGAGCTTTACTATTCAGAATTTGCTACACCAAATGTCACTGAATACTGTTGATGAAAAGAACTGAGAAAAGTATTAAAAAATATTTGACTCTTTTCCCTAGATTTTAAAGTATTGTATTTCTGCATTCAGTAATGTACTGTATATGACCAATATATTTTCCTTTACTTTAATATTTGAAATCATCTCAAGAAAGGAACATTATTAGTTTTCTGTTTTTTCATGAAATACCTTCCAAATTGAACTTACTATACATTTTATTTTTTTGAGTATTACAAAGGTATTTTATTCTGATAGCTAGACATCATCTCAGCTTTTTGGGGGGATGGTTTAATAGACTTTTTGGTGGGCCCCATTTTGCTTAATTACTATAACTATTGGGCTCTGAACAGTCAAGCTGTCAAAATACCATGAAATTATAACTGTCCATTTTTGCCACGTTAGTAAACCAGGCTTTCAGAAATAAAATTCTAATTCTTAATCATATCTTTTGAAAAAAATCAGAGTAGCTATGAACCTACCAGATTTTCTATGCACTTATGTAGCACTTAACTATTTTCTTTTTATAAAAGTGCTGGGGGTTGGACTTGCTCATATATTGCAGATTAGGAAACTGTAACATGAAGAATTTAATTATGAGTCTACATAGTAAATGGCAAAGGTGTGTTTTGCTCCAATTACTTGATTTCCTGCTGGAACATGGTTCCACATCACAGACCATTGTGCTGTAGGGCACAAGGTTGCCTGTCGTGTGGCATTTGTCTTCTGATCATGGAAGATACTTTTTCAAAATGCATTAGAAACATTACACCTGTTTGTGGGGTTCCATCAGCATAGTGAGTTAAAGGGGGCTTCAGAGCACACCTTCTTCCCCAACATATGCTTCCTCTTTCTAGTCTCTGTTTCTTTTAAATTCCTTTAAAATACGTCTGTTTGATACATAAAAATGTTGTGTAATACTTCTGTATGTGGCGAGTTTTAACCCTATGATTAAATGTGAGTCGTCTTTGTCACACAATTCACTATCAAATGTTTTTCGATATAAGGTGCACAGTTATTCGCAACTTAAGATTTTTAAAGTTAGAGTGCATCTTATCTCTGTTCAGTAACTTTAAGAAGAGTTCTTTCTTTTGTTAGCTATGTGACCATGGGCAAGTTGCTGAGCCTCTCTGGCCTTTTTCTTATACAATTTCTGTAAATATTTTCTGATCTTCTTGCTCTACTTGCTTATTGGAGAAAACTTGCTTATAGAGGCAATGTAAGGCAAACCCTTTGTAAGCTGTTTTGTTAGCACAAAAAACATTTAACCTATTGGCTAGCAATTCTCAGACTTGAGTGTTCATGAGAATTATCGGCTGAATGTACTAAGAATGCAAAGTCCTGGGACCCATTCTTGGTGATTCTATTTCATAGATCTGGGGGAATAGAAACAGACCATTATTAAAAAAAAAAAATTGTACCAATGAGCTTGTGAAATTTCAAAATAAAAATGCACATAAACCGTCTTTGAGAGAGTTGTATTCACCTATAAAATCAAGAAAGATAAAAACAATAATACTTAACATGAGGAAATGTCTATTCTATGTTTTTGATGAGAGTAAAAATGGGAATTACCTTTCTGGTGAACAGTCTGGGAATATGTAAACACAGAAATATTCTTGACTTTTGATAAAGCAGTTACATTTCTTGAATTTTTTAAAAAGAAAATCCCATATACACACCACCAGGGATATTCTTTATATAGCTTTTTATGAAAAGAAACAAATGGCAGACAACTCACATATCTCACAATAAGGAATTAGGTAAATGAATCATGCTTTGTCCACATAATAAAGAAGTATGCGGACATTAAAATATAGTTGTATATCTTTATTTTTGTTTAAATGAAAAATTTCTATGATATGTAACTCAATAGAAAAGGTTTATAGAATGTATAAAATGAACCAGCTAAAAATGTTTGTGTATCTAGAAAGATACGCTGATCAAAATTGTAATTGGTTTTCTCTGGCTGATTGCATTGTAGGTGCTTTCAATTTTGTTATATAATTTTTAGTAAAATATGAAAACAATTATAAATTTTTATAATTAGAATTATAAAATATTTTGGTAACTTAAATTATTGATGAGTGTCATTTTCTCTCATGCATTTTGTCTCTAGCTCCTCCCACCACCCAACCTTCATTCTTCTGCTAAGCAGAACAGCTAATTTAGTTTGTTTTCTACTAAGGGTCTTATGAGTAGACTCATTTGTGTTTGTTGTGGTGACAGAAGCCAGGGAGCCCTCTCCCTGATATTTGTTGTTTTAATTCTCATGATAAATTGAAATGTCTTCAAACTCAGCCTTCTTTTAGACCCATGTAGTTAACACATAGCTTCTATAATCTAATGTATTTTCACTTTGTTGCCACATACCTTGTTTGTTTTGCATGTCTGCCCAGTTTTATAACCATATCTGAAGAACTGACTGATGGAGGCAAAAGTAAGTCCTTTCTTTTTATTTTCCTGATGGCTTGCTGATTACCAGGGAGAGAAAATCACTGACGTCTACTTCCTCTCGTGTCATCTTAGCAAATACTACTTGTTGGAGGGAGAAACAAACTTACATTTAGGCTAAAAGTCTTGACGGCGAATGTTTGCATGTGTGTACACAAGTAAGGCTTTAACAACTTGATGGTTGGTAAGCATTAGTGAAGATGGATTTATTAAATTTAAAAGTCAGGAAATTTGGATATAAAGTTCTGTCTTAGTATATTAACTACAAAGGAAAATCAGATTCTGTTTCTTACATACAAAAGGGAGATAATCCCCTATTGTCTTACAGAGTTTGGGGCATGATTCAATAATGCTTTGTCTTTTCTTCTACAAGCATATGCTATGCAGCATTCTAGATTCGTAAATCTGTCAGTGAACAGAACAAATACAATCCTTGCTCTTTTGGATTAAAAATGATAAATAAGCATAATAAATGGTAACTTACAGGATGTATGATTAGTGCCATGCCATGGATAAAAATAAAAGTTATGGGTAAGGAGAACCGAGAGTGTTGTGGGTGGGACATAGTAGGGTTGGAGAAGGAAGACAGCTTGCCATTTTTAACAGGGTAGTCAGAATGGACTCCTCGAGGAGATGACATTTGAGTAAAGGCTCTAATGAGGTGAAAGAACAGCCCAGTGAACACGTGAGCATGTAGGATAAGAGTATGCCTGGACAAGATAATAAACGGGAAAAATGTTATAGATTTTGAGAGTGGTGTGTTTCAGGCACTGTGGTGAGAAATAAGGATCAGATTGATTTGGAGGCTCTATACAGATTCCATCTTTCCTTCTGGGTGAGGTATGAGCTGTTTTAGAGTTTTGAGAGAAATAATGTGACCTGATTTAAGTTTTTAAAGGCTTGCTCTTAGCTGCTATGTAGAGACTAGACTGTGGGTGTAAGAATGGGAGTGGAGAACTGGCTAGGGGCTTTTATAGGAGTTCAGGTGAGAGGTGATGGTGATTTGGATGATTGTACAGTCGAGATATTGAGAGTAATCTGAAGCACTGTATAAGTGAAGGTGTGTTTATTTTTATACACATGGGGTTTAATTAAAGGGTATCTACTTACAGAAGTTTTTCTTCAGGACTTAGAATTTGAATATGTACTCTTAATAGATTTTTTCATGTCATATGTCTAGAAATTAAATGGGACATCTTAGTTTTAGACTACTTTATCAAAACTCTGTGAAGAGATTTTCAGGCTCAGTAAAGATTGTCGTGTGCTTCCTCTGACAGGACACAGAGCACACAATCCAGAGGTGATTCAATATTGTCTTTGCTTATTTCAAAAAGTGATAATTCTCCACACTACCCTCACCCTGTTCCATCTCTGCTTTTGAATCACCAGCTCTTGTCCATTTCAATTGGTTGACTTTTGTCTAGGCCACTGTTAGCCCTGTAGTTCTGGATATCATCATTTTTCCTTATATTCAGACAAAAATGGGCCATAGGGATGACAAAAATGGGACAGGGCTGTGCACTGATGACTAAGGGGAAGGGTGGAGGTGGAGCAATCCAAGCAGGAGCAGAGCAGCCAGGTCAGCAACAAGTAAGTACTGTGGGCGATCAGAGCAATTACATGTGCTTCTGAGGGACTTCATACAAACAGCCAGGGCTGGTGCAAGGAATTTCGACAGCTTAGGCGGAAACCAAATTTGGTGCCCTTATAAGCCCCGCTCTGAATGTCCTGCCTAAAACACATGACACTAACCATTTCCATGCTAGAAATGCTCAGTAATCCCCACTGTGCCAGCGATAACCTGCACAGTGCCAGAAATAACCCCTATAATACTTAACCTGCGGCTAGACCACACTGTGAAGTTCTGCCCCCTTTGCAGAAACAAGAGCATGTGGGGTGTGGGGGAGTCCTCTTCACATGCGACTCCTGTCTACTCAAAGGAGGAAGGAGCAGCAGTAAGGGCCATGGCCTGCTTTAGTCAACACTAGCAAGGGCCGTCTTTAATGTGGGACAAAAGGGTCAGCTGTTTTTGGTCTCCCTCAACAGACTGGGCCCAGGGTAACTCAGCTGCCCTCCTTTCCTCACATTTAAGACAGCTTAGTTTATTAAAAACAGGGCAGAATTTATATTAAAATGATGGGACAGTCGGAAAACATGAAATAAATGGTACCATCCCATTGAAAACAGTACTTATGGTCAGTCTGCTTATATTGCAGTATCCTCTTTCCTTCTCTACTTAGCTGAAGGAGAATTTTGTACAAATTCAAGTCTCATCCAGTCACACCCTGGTGTAGAAACTTTTAGTGATTTCTGTAGATAATTCTCCAAGAATCCTCCCATTCTCTGCCCTGTTCTCTGACCTGCGAGGTACAGAGTGCATCACTCGGACTTCTTTGGCTTCTAGCTTCCCATTGAGGATAAAATTCTTGCACCTAGTGTAAAGTTCATAATCATTGATGATCTACAAGGAAAGCCCTGCACCCTCTGGTTTAACTAACTTGGGTTTGTAGTTCTCATTCCTTCTGTCTGTACCACTTTCCCTCCACCTTCTTTTTCCTCACTGGCACACTTTCGGTCATCTGAATGTCTCAGATTTAAGGTCACTTCCTTAGAGAAGCAATCCTTTGTTAAACATTGTCATTTCTTACTAAATGTTTCCTTTGTACCAGGCAGTATGACTACATAAATATTCATGTGATGATTTGCATAATGTTTCTCTTCTCTGCTAGACTCCAGGCTTCATGAGGTCAGAGCTATGAAAGTTTTTGTTTATCTTTTGACTCTCTTCTTCAGAAGCCATGCTTGATACCTACATAGTGCTTTAACTCACTGCATGCCCAGTGAATGCATCTGGAATGGAAAGGTAGCTTTACAGGTAATTTTCATTATTACCAAAGAAGTTTTAGTGTGTTAGTGTAAAGTTAGACCTCAGAGCAGAACTAGATTTCAGAATTACAACTGGAATCTGGGTATCTATATAATCTGTCCATGCTGAAACTGATGCTCATGATGCTCTGCTAGCGGTGATATCTAAGGCCCTAAGAACTGCATGCTAAGTAATGTCCGCAGGGCGTTTTTCATCTTTCCATTTTGAAGTTGAAAGAATATATGTATGTTTCACATTCAGTATATTTGTTATAACTTTGGTGATTGGAATTTTTGACTTTTCCCCTTACTTCAAGAGAAAAGTAATACTTAATGAATGAAATTGAGGGATGGAAAATTTTAATATCAAATATGTGGGTAAAGACCAACACTGACATTAATGAGTTTTGAAAAACATCTAAAACACTACCTTCTAGATAATTATACTTATTAAAAAATGCAAAATTCCTATTATTTTTAAAAATATTTATCTTAATCATTAACATTCTCAATATAGTTTTTAAACAAGAAAATTTGATTTTGCCAGTAATTAGTCTGTTTATGCATTAAATCTTTTGAAATCTGATCTTTTACATTTTTTGTGGTTATGAAACTATTTTCTACTAGAAAATGAAAATATACCAGTATCTCAGAGTATAACAACTCAGTTTTAGCTCATCAATTCATTTTAAAAATATTGAATTTTACTCTGAGAGGTTCGATCAATTAGCCATATAAGAAGCAAGTAGACAGATATGTTATTGAAATGCCGTGTTTTATTTCAAATTCATATAACTGAAGGGAAAATGTTTTTAACTTTATGAAGAAATAGTCTTTGATGTACAATTTTAATAATATTTCTATTCTAAAATATATTTTGTGGTTGTAATATTCTAGAAATAGATGGGCTGGAAGTGTTAACAGATTCTTAATTATAAGCAATGAATGAAGCCACCTTGAATTTTAGTGACCTCTCTTTCAATGAGTGTCTATTCATTTTTATTCCTATCAATTCTAATAGTTTTAGAGTGCCCAGTGGGTACTGTGTATTATCTGATGTAATCTCAGTTAAATGGGTTCACTTCTAAAGTTCTGTGAGTCAGTGTGTAAATACAGTGCACACCTGAGAAGTTGATTCAACCTTGAACGACTGCCTCTTCCATGAGACAATATATGATAGGAACTTAGGGCACAGATGTATTAGATATTAACATTGAGTCATTTTTGCCACTGCAAAGTAAGTTAATTTCTGCAAGATACGTTGTGGGGTCTCTTCTCATGAAATCTGCAAAACAAACTCTTAGAAGATATGATGCTTAGTACTCTAATTTCTTTTTTAAAAGGAAAGATGTTTTGCATAGAGTCCTCAAAGACTTCTCTAAGACTGATGTCATGGATTTTATTGCCTATGTTTTTTCTTCTATATATTTTATGGTTTCCAGTGCATCAAAGTTTCTAATATGTTTTTAATTGCTTTTTGTCTGGGTTGTTAGAGAGTGACCTGACTTCATTCTTTCACATGTGGTTGTACAGTTTGCCAAACACTGTTTTATTCAAAAGACTCCATAGTTTGTTGAATAGTAGTGATGAGAGTGAGCATCCTTGTCTTGCTCCTAATCTTAGAGGAAAGCTTCAGTTTTTCATTCTTTAATGTAATGTTAGCTGTGGGTTTATCATACATGGGTCTTTATTATTATTTAATTTTGATATATTTTTCTTTTATTCCCTTTTTATATCTAGAACTTCAGGAAAAATGTTTAAAATGTGAACAACAGCAATTTCTTAAAGAATACTCATAGCAATCGCTAAATAATATTAATTGTTCTATATAGATTTTTAAAATGTAAATGGAAAGTGTTTTCTTATCCCCAATACTAAACAGGTGTTAGTATATTACCTCATGAAGCACTAATAGAGACCACTGAAACCACAAGTCTTAATAAAAATTTTGATTTGGGATTCTTCTTTCTAATTTATATATTAAATGTAGTTATTTTTGAAATAATAATTTCTGCATTAAAATTAAAATGAGTTTAGAAAATAGTGTTCAAGTTTCAATTACTAGAGGAGTAATGCTGCTCATTTTAGTAATTTTAAGGAGAACCAAAATATTGAACACTCTTCTGGATTGTTTGCATGCATTAGGAATCCAGTTCAGGATAGGAGAAGATACATGTTTCAAAGGTTTAAGTCATTATCATTACTTGCATAATGAAAGACTGTATTTGCCCAGCTTTATTCACCAAGTTATTTTTACTGTAGTTCATTTACAAGTTGTATTCTGTGCTTTTTCTGTGCTTTTTAGTAAACTTTTTTTAATCATTTAAAAAACAAAATTGTATATGAATAGATACTAGAACTTTTAGAACTAAATAAAGTGTAAATAGGTTAACATAATAACAGAAAGTTATGCATTATCCAGGAACTGAATTATTGATTTGTGTATATATGTTCTTTCCATCACTTCTCCTTTTTTTTCCTTCTATTTCATTGCAATGTGGAGTTTTATTTCCATTACCTTTATCAACCTTGTTGGTCAGTATAGCTATCATAGGTTTTTTTCAAATACCACTTGTGATTTGCTGTCATGTTAACTTTAAATTATCCATTTTGATCTGATTTTTCCTTCTGTTGAACATATTACTTACTAAAATATAACTTGTATTCCAGATCTCAAACATTTGCTGTCTCTCTTCATGGGATGCCTTTCTTGTCTGAACCATATAAAAGTTGCTGTTTTTTTAATAGGTTTTCTTGCATCATTATGTTTTCCACTGATGGCATTTATACATTGCCTCAGTCCTATTAAATGGTATTCCTGTCACTTATGTTACATTACATATTAGTAAGTTGAGCTTTTCTTTATTCCTGATTTTAAAATATTTGAGGAAAGACTTTATCTTATATACTTTTATATCTTCTATTGACTCTAGCTCTATTCCTTTTATAGATTAGGAACTCAGTTATTCCATGGGATTTTTATCCTCACAGAACAGGGAGCTTATTTAATGCTTACTTGGAAGAAATATTGCTCCTACTGAATTGCTAAATAGGCATATTAAATTGACACACACAAAGATTAAATACAGACCAAATTTTCATCCATTATAGAGAGCATGCATTGTGTTAACTCCCATCAGTATACTGTTGTGCCCCTAATGGAAGATTTGACCATCTTTGTGCAGGAGTCAAGGAAAGTAGTGACAATAGGCTGTCATAAAATTCATGTTCACCCCCATAGTGGTCAGGATGTCTTCCTGAGAGTGTGTGTGTGTGTGTGTGTGTGTGTGTGTGTGTGTGATTGGAGCTGATAGTAAGAATCAGAATCTTCAGAATCATCTCTAGGACACTTTATAATAATATTAGCAAGAAAGAAACAATTGACATCAGGCATAAGTCTTATTTTGCGTTATGCTTTTGGCGCATCATTGCTGGGAAAATTATGCTAATCCACACCATCTGCAGCTACCAGATGTGCCATTGAGAGGTGCACAAGTTCCTTTCCAGAAAACTTGTTTGATGTCGAATGTCAATCATTTGTGTTAAAATGACATCACCTACCATCAAAGGAGAGAGAATAACTACAATTCTTGTTTTTCCTTTACTATCACATACCAATCTGGATGATTAGTACCATGATAAATTAAATGTGGCTGACAGGGGAAAACTAACACATGTAATCATTCAGTCCATCTTTTGCTCTATTGCAAAATAGCTATACAGTTTGTTGCAGAATATCTCATTGGGTATTTATGTACAGTGGATATTGTTATATGCTGCTGACTACCTTATATTTTTGGCTCATACAGTTTATTATATTAAGAGAATTGACTGGAAGGGCATCAGCAAATGGTTATAGACACAAAGTAAGTTTTATCATGATTGACTATGCTTCCAGAACTCTCTTCCAAATGTGATTATTGAAAATAAATTTGTTCATTTGAACATACTGACAGGTTGTTCATTCAGATTATTATGTCATAGAAGATAATGCCATCAATTTAGTGGGGCTGTGACTTTGTTTCTTTTGGTTGTGGGAGAGTGTGAGTGAAAGTAAGAAGCAGTTGAAATCTACTTTTATCTGAAATTTTTCATAGTCTATCTGATTCTGAGTAGAGATAATAGGAATTCTTTATATTCTGGTTTATATCTTTTAGTTTTGGCAGTGACTGCTAAACACTAAAAGAATACCAGGGCACAGAAATAATTTCAACTCTTGAACATACCAGAAATACGCTGAAATTCCATTGATTTCTTGAAATTTAATGAATACTAGTGTTTTCCAGCTGTTAGAAATTATTGTAAACTTTAATTGTGCAAGAAAGTGTCAGAGTGGGGAGCCTTTCCATCATCCTAGTTCTAAAGTTCCTGCCAGCCACAGGGCGCTGGGGTCTAAGGGACTATATTTGCATATCAGAGAGCATTTTCTCAGAGCTCAGGTTTTCTGTAAGCACATTCCAAAACTGTATGAGGAAAAGTGCAGTTTGATTTAAATTCCTCTCCATAGGGAAGGGGATTTCTCCTTTAACCTTGACAGATGTACTTGTTTTTATTTAATCTCCCCCACTCTGTCCCCCAAGTGGTATGCTTTTAGACAGTTATTCCACAAACTGCCTTGAATAAAATACTCTTAAGTTGCTCTTCGTTACTGTGATTGATAATCCTACCCTTCTTAAGATCTGAGTAAATGAAAATTTGTGAATGAATAACCAGCTTAGTTTTAATAAAATATGTGGTTCTTTGGATGACTAAGAAATCATAAATGTTAAGAGAATTATAATGTATTGATTTTCTGAATAATATTGTCCATTGAAAGCTCTTATCATAAATAAATAAAATTACACATTTTATTTTTTGGGGACTGAGTTGTCAAATCTGCAAAGAAAATATTTTAGACAAGTTTTTGCTGACTGTCTTGTCTTTACTCCACTTAGAAACTTACCATTTTACCCACACAAACTCTGGGCTCAACCCCAGTTGAATACTCATTCTCAAGACTTAAATTGCTTGTCTTCTTTAAGAGAAATTTCTTTTTCATCTGCTCATGGGAATGATGCTATGCTTACTCCTTTCTGTACCATAGCTTGCTTCTCTTTCACTTAAGTTGCTTACATGCTCTGCAATATTCTAGCATCTGTCTTTGTTACCTGACTGAAGTCCTTGATGTGTTGAGACTGTCTCTCTCTTCTTTTTTTGTTAGCTATATTTTTGAATGTGTCTATAGGACCTAGTGGATGACTATTGGAAAATGGATGGATGAATAAGTTTTCATTATATTATTCTTATAAATAAGAATTTCACATACAGAAATTCATTTTTGCTATCAGTAATCTTCAAGGCTCATGAGGGTGTGAAATTGTGGGCCATAAATTGCAGATAAAATAATTTGTCATTGCTTTTAATTTCAAAAAATTTAATATAATGTACAATGGTCAGAAATGATTGATATTATGAATTTTAGAGTTGAAATATGTATTGTATACATATGTTGATATATGATTTTTTGAATTTAAAATAGTCTTACTAACTTTTGGTTTTAGTCCAGTTTTAAATTTGAGGTATTTTTATCATCTGTTTTACATTAAAAAACTTAGCTGATTGAAAATCTTGCCAGCAAAAGTTATTTTTAAACTTTTATTATCATACAAGTATAACATCACATGCAGTCTGAAAAAAAGTTTAATTCTCATGACTGTAAATTATTGACATTTTTGTCTATAGCCTTACAGACCTTTTACAATGTATTTACATACACACTTTTAAGTAAAAAGTACATCATATTATATATATTATTCTTTAACTGAGCATCACTTTTGAGTTATCCAAATTACCCAAAACATTTTAGGTAGAAGTTGCCATTTGATAATCATCTCTGCAGATGATGCTACTTTGAAACTAGAAGGTCAGCCATATGGAGAGATTAAAAATAAAATCTGCTGGCCTTCAGAATCCTCTTAGCAGCCATCTAACAGGGTCAGATACTGACTGATACATCTGAAAGTGGCAAGTAAGGACAGATTGTACAAGTTTCCTAATTGTAAATTGTGTTCTCAGTTTGTTAATTTTTGCTCATCTTTGTTTCTGGTCTTAGGGTCTCTGGACTGTACAAATTGAATTTAGGTTGGGAAGTCTCAAGTGCAACCCCTAAGACCTGGTAGATTTTTTACACATTCATGTATGGAAGAAAGTCTTTCGTGATATGTCATTCAAATATACCTAGTAATCAGAAAACAAGTGTTTTCCCAAAGTGAGTTCCTTTTAAATGTAGCTAGAAAGAGCTACTTTGTCATTAAAAATGAATGAATATTCAAATTTAGAACAGACATGATGTTTGGATCCTGTTAAACATATGTCTGTTAGTAAAAGTGTGAGTGCAAAGATAAGATTTCATCTAAAAATACTATATATAGAAAAAAACAATAAATATACACATGGTAAAATACTTTTTTCTGTAAATGTTTGCTGCTTTGTTTTTAGTGGTTGTGACATTGATTATTTATTTTCTGTTATTAAAAGAATCTGAAGGCTTGTTTGCAGTGGCGTTGTTCACAATAGCCAAAAGGTAGAAGCAACACAGCAATTTATCAATAGATGAATAGATAAAAATGTAGTATATGCATACAATAAAAATTTTATTATATTGAATATATTAAATATATAGTAAAAGGATATTTAATATCCTCACCATGAAAAAGGAAGAAAATTCTGACACATCCTATAATGTGGATGAGTCATAAGGACTTTATGCTAAGTTTAAATAACCTTATATGAGGTGTCTAGAGTAGTCAAATTTGTAGAAATAGAAAGTAGAATGGTGGTTTCTAGAAGCTGGGGAGAGGAGAAATGGAAGTTGTTGTAAATTTAATGTGTATAAAGTTTCAGTTTTGCAAGATGAAAAGGTTATGGAAATTGGTTGGATAACAATATGAATACATTCAGCTCTATTTAACTGTGTAGTCACAACTGGTGAAGATAGTAAAATTTATATTTTGAGTATTTTACCATAATAAAAAAGAAATTAGAATATACAAATAATAACTAGAGCTTTTTATGTATTCAAATATTTACTGACTTCTCTTTATTGTGTCAGAGACTGAGCTGGGTTCAGATATGTTAATAAAATATGTATCCTTGAGGAGTCTAAAGTCAATTTGAGTGGGGAAGCAGAGAGTAGCACATGTGTAGAAAATCACAATGAGTGGTCATACAGGTTATAAAAGCGGTGAATAAAGAGTTTCATGAGAAAAGGCAGGAGCTTTTAGGGAGTTTAGGGTTTCCGTTTAGGGCACTTCAGGGAAAACTTTGTGGAAGAAGTAGTATCTTAGTTCAATTAGAACCTAAAGTTAGCTATGGAGGAGAAAACGTATGGCGTGATAATAAGTCCAGAGACCTGTAGGTGGAGAGATCTGTTTCAATTTTCCTAGGATGATCTTTTATGCCTCTCCTAGAGTCCACGGTTTCTTTTTCACTCTTCTAAGTCCAGGTTTGGTGGCCTGTCTGTAGAACGGAAAATATAGCTTAGTAACTGAGAGTAGAACATCAAGGTGGGAATAGTAGAGAGGAGACATCACAGGTAGGAGGAGGTTCTATATTTTACCTTGTTTCATGATTCTGATGTCACTGAGGAACCATGCAGGGATTTTGTAGAGGATTGTATTGTGTGGAGACTGCTTTAGAAATTTGAGTCTGGTTTCATTTAATAGAAGAGATTGGAGTGGAACATGAAACATGCAGGGCCATCACTTAGTAGGGCAGCAGTGCAGTAGAACAATAACTGATACTGGTTTTGGGGATAGAAAGGGGTGAATGAATTACAGAGCTATTGACAAGATAGACTTAATAAGACAGAATATTGCCTGTAAGGTATATGAAATATTTTGTTGTAATAAATATGTGTAAAATAAATTTGCCATTTTAATCATTTTAAGTGTACAGCTTAGTGGTATTAAGTATATTCAGATGTTGCACAATCAACATCACTGTTTAGTTCAAGAACCTTTCATTTCCCCAAGTGGAAACTCTGTACCCACTAAGCAATAACCCCCCATTACGTTTTTCTACTAACTTCTGTTTTCTTAGAATTTTCTTTCTGTCTTTCTATTCTTGACTATTCTGAATAATTAGTATGAGTGGAATCATATAGTAGCTGTCTTTTTGTGTCTACTTTCCTTTACTTAGCATGTTTTAAAAGACCCATGTGTCATAGTCTTTATCAGAACTTAACTTCTGTGTTTAAATAATATTCCATTATATGTCTATGCCACAATTTATTTATACATTCATCTATGGAAACTTGAGCTGTTTCTACCCTTTGGCTATTGTGAATAATGTTGTAATGAGCATGAGTTGTTTAAGTACCTGTTTTCCATTCTTTATTCTTTGGGGTTTAAACCTAAAAGTGGAGGTTTTGTGTCATGTGGAAATTTGATATTTAACTTTTGGAGGAACCACCAAATCATTTTCCATAGTGGCTGCCAAATTTTATCTTCCCACCAGGAATGTGTAAATGTTTCTTCACTTTCTGTCCAACATTTTTATTTTCTGAGTGTGTGTGTGTGTTTGAAGAAGTAAAGTGGGGCCTCATTCTGGTTTTGATTTGCATTTCCCTGGGTTCCTTTCTTATAACACAACTCACTGTGTACTAGGGTCACCAGGCCCTCCTTAACTTGGAATTGGGGCTCATATTATAAAAATAAAGTTGCTAATAATCTTAATTATAATTGATAATTTCACTAATCGATGATCTCACTACTACACTTGCTGTGAGTAAGGGAGAGGCACAGGGGCTGATTTGGAGATTTGAGGAGCTTGAAGAAGGTTTGACATAGCTGCTGTGGAAAATGAGAGCAAGTGTTAACAAGGGAAGCATAAACTTGTATATTAATTAAAAATAGCTTTTTGTAATAATTATTGGTTACTCTTTTTATAGATCTACAGAGAAAAACACAAAGGAGACTTTCTGTATCTTTCCTTATGATGCTATAAGCCTTGTAATATTGTTTAAATTTGTAAGTGCATAACTGAAAGTAACCTAATGTAAATTATTGGTTATTCCAAATAGATAGATCACCTATCTTGAAACATGTCACTTGTTGCCAAGAACATTAAACACGATCATTATTCTTAGAATTCTTTTGTCAAGATTGTCTTTAAATTTTCATTTTTAATTCATGGGGCAAACAGTATTATACTATCTCTAATGGAAACCAGAAAGGAAATAACTACGTACAATTCATTGTCTTAATAAGTAAACTGTTTCCGTGTGTTCATATGTGTTACTAGACTCTATCCACATATTACATAGTGCTGAATCACCTGTTAATTATATTGAGGGCACAGTATTTTTGTATTAACATTACTTTACAAGCTATTTTTATATGGCCCCTCATGAATCTTAATAATGATAATATTTCCTACTATCTGAGCTTTTGTTGATTCCCCTTCTCCCAACTTTATTTATCTGTGAGGCATCTCCATTTTACAGATGTAAAAACTGAGGCTTAGGAAAGTTCAGGAGCTTTGCCTAGGATAAGTACATTGCAACTCTCAGGGTAAAATCTTTACAGCTATTAAGATTGTATATACTTAACATTTTATCATCGATTTTTTTTTTTTCCTCTCCATGACCATTAACTAATATTTAAAGCTGAAAATGTGAGATTACAAAGCAGTCCTCTTACTCAAGATACATGCAACTTTTACTATGCCAAATATGTATTAATACATTGAATAAAAACTTTAAAACTTCAGGAAATCTTAACATATAAAATACTTCATGAATTTGACCTATGAATGCAGAGTTTCTCAGTTTGTTTAGTCTTCAAATTTTTGAGCACATACCTTTGGTGAAAAAAGACTTGATCACATGGACTCTATAAAACATAGATATGTGCTGCCGTTCTAATAGAATTTATAAATTATAAGGTAAAAACTAGTATACATAAAAATAAGGTTAACAGTAAAATGACAATAACCTAATATTTTTCCCTAATATGTTTCTCTGTCTTTCCAGTGTGTTTTCTTGCTCATTTTTTGGGATGATTGCATCTGTAACATGTAAACCCCTGATTAAAAAATGAGTAACAGCCACTTTCTTTGATATGTTCAGTCCATTTAAAACAAAACTTTAAATATTTTTTGCAAGATAAGGGTATTTGCACAAATCAATTAAAAAGTGGGTGTTTAATGTCTCTTTGTACAAAAACATTATTGTACCTATGGTAATCTTGCTTTGCAACATATGTTGTTTTTCAGAATTAGTAACCACTTGTAAATTTTGACTGAAGTCATGCTAAAGTTCCTAAAGCTTGTCCTAGAGAAAGTGCTTGTAATTATAAGAATTATAAGAGAAAATAGTATAAGCAACATTAAATTTATTTATAAAGCAGTGTTTGGGACTTTCATCTTGTCATTTGTATTTAAACCATCCTTAGGAAAGTGAAAGAGGTGATGATTTATCATCGCATTGAAGTTTTTGGGCTGATGTTTTTGACATGTAAAAAAACACACAAATACATAAAATCTAATAGAATGTTAAGGAGAAACTGACAAATGACTGTGATCTTGGGCAAACAGCATCTGAAGTGTGTGTGTGAGTGCGTGTGTGAGTGTGTGTATTTAATAGCTTGAATTTTCTTGAATAGCTTTTTGTTTTGACTGCTTTTGTACATCAATTTGCTTTATAACAACCACAAAATACAAATGTTATCATGGGGGAAAAAAGAAAAGGAAGATGTTTGGTATGTATATTATAAACCATTTCTGAGTCATATCAGTCAGCTTTTTTTTTGACTGTAGTAATTATGAAGATTAAAATGTTTTTCTGTTATATTTTAAGTACATTAGTAAGTTTTACTGAATATTTTTTAATTGGGTGAATACAATGATTTTTTCCTTTTGAAAAAAATCGAATTCAGTTTTTCAAGGTCAGAACATGTAAATTTCTTCTTAAGTGGCTCCTGAAAATATAATGGCTCAGTGCAGCTGAATAGCTAACTAAATTCTGGAGACTAGTATGAGTGAAAGGAATAACGTCATGGGAATAACTTATCAATGAATACAGTTTCTGTTATATTAGGTCTGGAATAAGCAAAAGATGGTAATTTTCCTTTGTGCAGTAGAGTCATGGACATATTTTCTGTGTGTTTCATATCCTTTACATACCTTTTTTATGCTTATTTTAGCAGGATTAGTAGATGGTAATTTGGGTCAATAGGTTTATCATTTCATTCAGAGTTAGCTTGGTTTCCAAACATATTGTCATCTCTTTTGGATAGTAGGTTTATATTTGTGACGCAGAAAGACCCAGACCTAGAGACTTGCATTTGAAAGATAATTCATTTAATTGTGTGCCAAATAGAGTCCTATCACCATACTGATATTATGGATTTTCTGCTGCTACTGTTCCTGCTGCTCCTGCTAATAAGGGCTACTAACATTTATTGAGAATTGACTGGAACATACTTTAAGAACTTTGAACGTATTATCTCATTTAATAACTGAGTTAGTTACTCTCATAATCCCTTTTTTATAGATGAGGAAACTGAGACAGAGTAAGGACAAATTACTTATACAAGGTCACATTTTAAATGGCAGAGTCACCATAAGATGTCAGCCTTCCTGACTGCAGAGCCTGTGTCTACTCTGCTACCTCTAATTTTGGCAATAATTTTTTTGGCAGATGGTGATCACAGAAGTTGCTTAAAGTCACAACTTTTAAGTACTCATTTTTCTAAAACCAAACTGTGTAGCTTTTATCCAAAAAAAAATCACTTTTGATTTTTGAAGAGGAAGGTGTGAAAATTTGAAATGTTCTATTCTCATGGAATCTCCTACTTTCCTTGAAGAACATACCATTCCCAGATCTAAATGTCGTTACCAGTGTTTCACACACTTAACAAAAGAAAAAGTATGTGCTCAGTTTTGAGCAGAGGTTCCCTTGTACGACAGTCCTCGGCAAAGTTTTGGCACTTGTGTTTGGCAGAACCTTCCAGGCACATGAGTGATTCACATGGCAGGAGCCCTGCTATTCCAATAGGTGCATTAATATGAACATTAACACCTCTAAGTGTTTTTGAAATAACCTTAATGGAAGTACTAGAATACTGACAAAACATTAAAAAAATCATACTGCATTTAATGGTTCAAGATTCAAAGTAATTTATTGCAGAGATCTGTGATGATTTAATTCCAAGTTGTATGTAATGTCTGTAATTACATTTTAAAGCAATATGAAGCAATATGACTGTGAGATATAATTCTGAAATGTTACTATTGCACTGAGTTTTAAATATGATTTATCAATAACCATACTTACAATAGGTATTACTACGTAAAGCAATGATTAGCAAGAAAAACTGGAAATTTCAAACTTATGTGTTGTCAAATAATTCTTAGCATTTCTTTAGGGGCTATTAAGGCAAACGGAAGGGATTTTTGCAAGATATAGTTCAGCTACAGTTTTCCTCCTCAGAATTCGCATTATTGCCACAGCCTACGAATGACAAACATTTGTGGACTATGGCAGCATTCTGTTGGGTGTTTCAATCTATTTTGAGCTGAAATTGATTAGCACTTTATGAAAAGTGTACAGAAAATTGCTTTGCTTATCAAGGCAAATCAAGCCATAATTCTGCCTTTTTTTTTTTTGTACACCTGCAACTATGAATATTTTTTTGGTGACTACATTGAGATGTGCTCAAGAATATACATATTGGACTGCATATCATGCAATTTATTCTGATCTTACTGACAGTTTGCAAACAAAAACTAAAACAAGATGCAACTGTGTGCAGCTCCCGAACTGTAGGTACTGATTTTGGCATCTGTGAATGCACAGGAAAGGGGTTACAGCTGAAGAGGTGTGCTTTTGCTCATCTTACTGTGAAATAAAATCTGGGCATTTGTTTGATGCATTTCATGAAAATGGAGGAAATCTGAATTCAGGATTTTACCTGATTGCCCCACCTTGGTAATAATGAGAAGTGAAAATAACCTGGAGTTGGTGATTGTAGTGATATGACGTAAGTTAACCATATTCAAGGGAAGTCATTTAGAATGAAGAAATGAGGAAGTGAGCAATGATGGTGAATTTTGTATTTAAGAAGAATCCTGTCAGTGGCAACAACTTCAAAGTAAAATAATCATTGCAAGCCAAAGGAAAAGAAGGAAGATTATGGTCTAGATAGAATTCAGAGTTATTTGATAGACTTTTTAATGCCAAAAAACCATGTGGAAATAGGCTGATTTTCATTCTGTCATTCTGGGACAGAGTTGAGAATGAATATAGCATTCAAAAAAGGAATTTATATGTGGAGAAACATATTCATCTAAAATTCATTTTAATTCTAGAAAATGTTATCAGTTGCTAATTAAAAGTAGCATATTGTGTGCAAATTTTTATATTTATGCCTGGTTCTATCTAGAAAACAATCATGACTCATCTTGTGAAGTTCAATAATAAGTCTTTTCTGATAAATTAATTTGCTTATATGAAAATATTTCTAATGAAATTATGTAACTTTTTTAGATGTTTGTTGTGAAAAATAAGGAAAACGAGAATATTTATGTCTTCGATGATCCTGACACCCAGAGACAACACTTAACGTTTTGCGGAACATTATTCTAGTCTTTTTTATTATAGATTTGTTGTGGTAAACTGTTTTGGAATTTTTTTTTTTTTTGCATAATATATGATAAACCTTTTTCTATATCATTAAATATTTTTCTATAATATTATATTGAGAATATATAGTTTTTATTATGTGAACTTTCCAGCATTATATACAGTTTCCATATATTTGGATGTTTAGGTATTTGCAGTATTTTGCAATTAGTATTAATAATAATTTTCATGATAATCAGCTTTATAAAAATTTGTTGAGGTGGAATTCATATATAACATAGTGCACATCTCCAATTCCAAAGCATTTCTGAAGAAAAACTAATTATCCATTAAGGGACTTTTCTCTTTCTGGCCTCAGCCTACTTTTCCATTATTATCTCTGTTCCTCTCAAAATTGAACTCTAAGGTCTTATGAGGACTCAAACTAGCCTTGTAAATCCCTGTGCTATCACCTTTGTCGGCTGCATTCACTTTTTCATTTCTCTCCATCTATTATTCAAGCTCAAGTCAATTCCCATCTCCTCTGTGAAAACTTCTCTTGCCAGTTAAACTTAAGTGATGTCTCTCTTCTGAAAACTCCTAGCATCCCTGTTCTGTTATGTTTTTTTTGAATATTGAAAGCCCAGAAGCTTGACTCTAATTTGTTAGAAGCCATCGTCAACTACAGAATGTTTTTTAATGCTCCACTTATTTAGGTTCTAAAGCTCATAAGCAGAGTATCTAAAATGTTTACGTGATCCATTTTTTTCTTCTGATTTTGTAATGCCAGTTCAATAGCATGCTTTGCCCATAAAAAAATTATTTTGTAAAAGTTTTCTGTTTTGCTAGAGTGATATCTTATCTATTTTACATTCTATGATGATTGTGTCAATACATGCACAAAATAAATGTGTAATAATTTCTTGTCAAAATAAATTAAAATTCCATTTTCTCTTTATAGACTGTAGCATCGTGCTTAGTGCATAGTAGAGTCTCAACAAATACTTGATGATTGATTTTAATATATTTATACTTTTATCTAATTCCTCTCCTTTAAGTCACAAGCTCAACATAATACCTTGGTAAAAAATAAGTGTATGTACTTTCATTTATGTAACCCTTATTTTGGAGATTGCTGTTAATTTTTGCTAAAATTTATTGGACAACATTGCTCATTTATAATTCAGTCTCCCATCTCCCTCTGCCAAGAGTTTGATCTATTCTTTTCTCAGCCTTCATCTTTCTGTGTGTGATGCCTAAATGCACATGGAGAATCCCAATTTGGGATTCTAAAATGTAGGATTTTTTTTTGGTTTCCTAGTGGTACTGGTTCCTAGTAACTTTAGAGAACATTCCACAGTGACTTTTTGGCTATTATTTCTGATAGCTCAGAGCTCATTTTATTAGATATATAAATTATATTATTTCTCCCTAAGTGTATTTGCCTTGCACTTGTGTCCATATTGATTGGCCTCAGTAAGCTGAATGCATGTTTCCATAGGAACTAGAAATAATAAATTGATATTACTGTGCCTGGAGTTTCATTGTTCCATGAAGACATTTACAGAGTAAGAGAATATAAATTTATATGCTATATAATCCATTTTGATTTTTAAAATAAAACATTTTCAAAAAGCTCCATTGTAATCTAATAAAATATCTTTCTCTTTCTTGTTGCTTCTGAGGAAAAAGTCCTACTAGGCACTTATGAATTTTTCATCTCCTCCCTTCCTCCTCTTTTATGACTGTATGAAAATCAAATAAAAAAGTATAGTCAAGATCAGATTCAGAACTAAATCTCTCAAAGTGTACTTCCCTGTATTTCTGATAGACTTTCTTTTTACAGCATAAGGGCCACCATTTATTTTTATTGTTCTTGTAATCAGTGAATAGTTTGAACTTAATTTTATTGACACTCCTTCTTAAAACAATTCAGCCTGATTTCAGAAGTCACATCGTTTGCATCAGAGAGGACTAAACTATGCAAAGTGGCATCCTTTGAGGAATGCTCATTACCAGAGTAGCAACAAGGAACTCAGCTCAAGCAGTTCCTGTAGTGATTACAAACTGGCTCACTTCCCAGCTCTTAATAATTTCAGTGTGAATTTTTCTTGATTGACCATCAGTCTTCAGCATTTCTGAACACATACATTTCACACACACGTACATTACATACACACACAGCCAGACATAAGATAAAACATTCTTATTAAACTCATGGAGGAGCTTATATAGATCAACCAATTTTCATTGATTAAACAAGCCCTTAATGAGATCCCTGGTTTGTTATGCTCTTTTGAAATATGGGAAGCCCCAAAAGATTGACTTGAAATTGTCAGAAGGCATAGTCAACTGTAGAATGTTTTTTAGTGATATTCAGGGTCCGTGACTAATGTTTTCCCAGCATAGATTCTCTGTAGTCTAAAACTCATTGAAAGATTAATCACTAAAACTAATCTGTGACTGCCACTTTCAGCTTCAGAAGTTATTGGTTCATTTATTCATTAATTGTCATCCATTTTTAGGACGTTTATCATGTGCCAGGCTCTGTCCCAGAGGAGTCAGAGCCCTCCCTATAGATACCCCCGCACACATTCTGTCTCTAGTACCACTTCTGTGTGTCACAGTCATGGTCATCTAACAACACAAATTTAATGATGTTACCCTCCTACTTCTAACATTTCACCAGAGTCTCAGTCTCGTTGGCATAGGTTCCAAACTCCTTATCAGAGCTCACATAGCCTTATGTGATGTGGACCCTTCTGCATGGTTCAACTTCCTTTCCTTATATTCTGGTTTTTTTTTTTGCTCACTGTGTTTCTGCCAACTGGTCACCTCTCTGTGCCTGGGCGAGGCTAGGATAGTTCTCACTTACAAACCTTTGCACATGTTGTTTCCTTTGACTGGAACATCCTATTTCTTGTTCTTCCTTTCTTTCTCCTTTCTTCTCCTTCATCTCTTATCTTAAATGTCACTCCTCAGAGAGTTTTCCTTGGACCACACTATGTAAATAAGCCTCCCCATAACTCTCTTTTACTATACTTTGTTTCTCTTATAACACACAGTTCTAAATTTGTATTTATTTGCTTTCTCTATTGCTTTCTGTCTCCCCCATTAGAGAATGATGTCAGGAGGGAGTTTATAGACTTTGAAAACAAAATTTCTATTGGACTGAAGAGAAGGTGTAATGGAAATAAAGTTTGGGAGCCAGAAAGGTGAAAGATTATGGTCAGATTGACTTCTAAGATTTTAAATGTACAGCAGTTTTTGTGTGTGTGACAATGTTTTGGGGTAAGGCTGTGGTTATAGGAACTCAACGTCAAGTGGAGATGAAATGAGGGTTGCTAAAGGGAAGTGTCTTACCAATGAGCCAGGCCTCATTACATTTTGGATACATAAGACTCACAACAAAATCCAAAATTCAAAATCTACCATGGTATTTTGTTGTTGTTTTTACCTTATTCTCCAACCATGATTTGTATTAACCTACCTCTGTCACGTTCTTCTCCTTATATCCGGTTTAGACCTACTTTCTGCTTTTCCTAATTGTGTGACTAAGTCTTGCCCATTCTGTAAACCTAACTCCTCTAAGTTCTTTCCAGAACCTTCTTCCCAACTGTCCCTGTTTTCCACTAATATGTTATCTATCTCCCTGAGAGACATGGGTTGTGTGTGCCTATTTTTGTCTGTGCTGCTATTGTGTTTTATCTTCTTGCCCATATCCCAATTAGAATTAAGTCCTGAAGTGCCTAAGAGTTTTCTCAAATATATTATAATATCACGTTTCCATGAAGTGTATTAGGGAAAACATTTGATCATAGAAAATTGAGGCTTTTTTTCACATATAGCTGCCAAAGGGTAATATGGCATAAATTCATAGTTAAGAAATTGACCATTTGCCTACTTTGTTAGTGAAATGATTGTGTTGCTTGTTGGGTCAGTAAGGAGCAGATGGAAAGAGACATGATAGTCTTTTAAGTGACACATTAAATAATTCAAGGTCAATCCTTTCATTTTTCTTTTTTGAATTTAAGTAATAGCAAGATATTTTCTAAAATTTCATGCCTTATTTTCTGTTTGTGAACTTTCAAATGATAAATATATGCTAAACATCATTTAGCTTGGTTGAATAAGAATACCTTTTTGTTCATTTAAATTTTTGAATGATACAAAGTTATAGATTAAAAAGTTGAATCACATTCAAAGAGCACAAAACAATCTTTGTTGATTGAAAAGTACTCGAAGGACTTACACGCCATGATTACCAATAGTCGTTACTGTATCCCAGATGTATGAAGTTAATGGATAGTTGTGCCCAGTAAAATACAGGACTAACAGATTAACAGAGGTTTTTGTTTGTTTGTTTTTTGTAATAAGTAATCTGGTGTGTAGTCAGGCAAGTGGAAATTTGGAATTTCCTGCTGTTATCAAAAGCATGGCAAATAGCAAGACAAAGATAGCTAAAATAGCTATGACCATTTTACTTCCTTATTTGCAACATTAAAAAATTTACTTAGCCATTCAGCAGATAGGTAGTTAGTGCCCGTTGCATTGCGTTGGAGGTTAGAAATAATTACAGGAGTAAGACAAGCACAGACATCTGCCCTCATGATGCTTACATTTAACTAAACTGATATTGAGCATGGGATTTTCTGGTATCTACTTCCCTTAATTTTTGTATATTGTATATGATCACTAAGTACATGCTGAATGGTTGATAATGTCATAGATACATTTTGGTAGCAGTCTTGTATATATTTTTATAGTTATATGTTACATGTACACATGACTTGTGTCCCCCCCAAAATACAGAAAATGAAACCTGGAGAATAGTTTCTCAATTTATTAAAGATACAGATATTTGAGAAAAAAATCTGGTAAAATCATTTGAGCATGTGACTTAAAGATCAGACCTAGACATAATTCAAGAACATCATCCATCAAACTATGTAATAAATCAAACAGAAAAATCTAGTAGGTCTGTGTTATATTTATTCTCATGGGCTATTAACTCTTTTTCATTCCTTTCTTTTCTTTTTTTTTTTCTTAATCCCAGGCTCTTGCGATTTTAACTAAATTATTAAGGTTATCTTCAAAACAATTAATTTTGTTTTCAAACTGTCCCTAAATTTATCTATATACTCATATTCCCCTTTGACTTCTATGTGTAATAGGGGACATTTAAAATATGTTTTAAACCTTTGCAATGCAAAAATGACAATATATTGTTTCTTAAAAGGAGTGACATTCTTCGGAGGAAAAATAGCTATGCTTCTTTTTCTTTTCTTCATGCTGTCAATACTAGAGTTTTGGGAAAAAATAAGTATCGATCTCACACTATTGGTCTGCCAAAGGTGTACTTTGGATATACTTAGAAGTCTGATAGAATGTGTCCTCTTCTTAAGATATTTAAGAGACAATTGGATTACTTGGGAGATAAATTGAAATTCCATGTTTAGAAAACTTTAAAGACTTAAGTGTAATCTCTACTATTGGATGTTGGTTGAAACTTTCCTTTTCCCCTTTCCATATTTCTCCTTCACTACTATTACTTGGTAACAGTTATCTTGATTTAAAAGCTGACAGTTATAGTTTATTTGAACTACATTTGCTATTCTGGCTTAAAAATGAGTTTAATTTGACTTGTTTGGTATATTATCAAATGCTTTTTAATAAAATATTTAAAAGTAAATGATGAAAAGGAGAGCCTGTGTCATCGTCTTGAAAATTAGACTAGTCTGTTTTTGTAGTGAATGTGGAAAACGTAATCTGTCTGATTGCAGAATTAACACATAATTGGATGAGATAAAGATCAGGGAAAAGGTTGGAAGTCCATGTGGTGAGTGGAAAGTCTGTTGTCCCTGTAGTCAAACTATCTAAATTTAAGATCAAGTTCTTCTTATCTACTGACCTCAGAAATGCCATTTAAATTACTTAAGCTTCAATTACCTTATTTGTAAAGAGAGAATAAAAATACCTACTCAGAGGGTAGGAGTTAATACTTGTCAAAGCACTTTGTAAATTGCAAATGATTAATTTTTTCAGGAATAGCAGCTACAGCAAAAACAAGAATAATTGTTTTAGATATTGTAGAGGTAATATGTTTATTCATTGTATTATAAGTGAAGCATTTATTTTCTGAAACCACTGCTTCTTTCTCCCATCTTGCCCTTAAGCTCTAGGAGTGAAGAATTGATTTGATTAATTTTGAATTAATAGAAAAATGTTCTAAAATGTCACAGAACCCTTAATACCTTTAATTCAATTCAAAGGTCAGTTGCTCATTCTATTATATATGAAAAATATTGATTTTACATTTTTAAAAGAAATGTCTTAGACTGAATATGTTAGAGTTAATTATTTTTAAAAGGATGTTATTTCCTGAGCATAATCTCCAACTGAAGAAGAATTACAAGTCTATTTCTAGGTGTTGGGTGTTTATTACTAAGGAATTTAACATTATTAGTAGTTATTAGTTACTAAATTCTCCTTTCCATCTTTGAGTCCTTATAATGAGATCAGGGTTATAAATTGAAACTTATTTTATTTTACCCGTTTATCCACAGGAGGAAGCCGAGTGATGAAATATAAAGGATTCATTATCACCAGACTTATATTTGCATACAAAGCATCTGGGCTTTGACTGTTGATGGACTGACTTATTTTGAAAGTTTTTCCAACACTGATTGATTTACTATTTTCTACAGTATTAAGAATAAATTGATTAGTTTAAGAAGATAGACTTGATCTGCCTTTTGCCATTGATTTAATTGTTATGACCTTTTTGCAATTAAAATATTTATAACAAACTGGAAATAAATGATATTTTGCCATTATTCTATTAGTGGAGAGTTCTCTAATATTGGATGCAGATGGTTCAGAGGAAGTGACTTCCAGACATTGGATATGAAATGGATTATAATGTTCCCTTCCTTCATTTATCTAAATATCTTTTTTTCCTGCAGAAAAGAAATGCAAAGATCTTACAGTTCTGTTTACATGATTTGACATCAGAGATCGTTTCAAGGAGAGAGGATAAACAGTTTAAAGCACTAAAAAAAGGCAACACAGGGAAAACATATATGTATATATATATATAAATGTAATTTTTTCTCTGTATCTAAGAGTTTGTTTTTTTGTTGTCTTGTTTATTCATGTCTATATTTATATATGTTTCATATGTGAGTGAAATTATAAGATATGTATCTTTCTCTAACTTACTTCATTTATTATAATACCCTCAAGGTATACCCATATTTATGAAAATGGCAAGATTTCTTTTTTTTAACCTGACTAGTATTCTTTTGTGTGTGTGTCTCACTTTAAAAAAAAATTTGTTCATCTATCTATAAACCCTTAAAGTTGTTTCTGTATCTTGTCTAATGTAAATAATGCTGTAATAGGTATAGTGGTACATATATCTTTATAGATATAATCTTTGGATAAGTATTCAGAATTAGATGGCAATTTTAGTCTTATTTGTTTTTGATGATTATCCATACTCTGTTTCATAGTGGCTGCACCAATTTAGATTCCTACAAACAATATAGGAGGTTTCCCTTTTCTCCATATCCTTTCCAGCCCTGTTTTTTCTTTTCTTCTGAAAATAACCATTGTAACAGGTGTAAAGTGATAACTCATTATGGTTTTGATATGTATTTCTCTGCTAATTAATGATGTTGAACATCTTTTCATATCAGCACTGACCATCTGTCTTTGGAGAAATGTGCCAGACATTGTTGTAGGTGAGGTCTTTGGCAGTGCAGAAAACCCCCCAATATGTACCCTCATGGAGTTGATACTCTATTTGTGTAAGATGGACAATTAATTAACAAACAAATACATACATATTATGAAGTCTGATAGTGATATGTACTTAGGGGAAAAACCAAACCAAGATTGGGGGAGAGATACTGATCACACTGCTGTTTTACAGGAGCTTGGCAGAAAGGCCTTCCCTTCACTTACTTAATAATTCATCCGTGTATCTGGTTATCTGCTTGCTTAATGAAATGTATTATTGATATTAAATGAGGCAGATAAGTAATTTCTGCTTTTAGGGAGTCATGTGGGTGAGTTCTGTAGTACTTAGAATTTATTTTCCTATACAAAAAAAAAGTTAATGAAGTTAAGATTCTTTTCTGACACACAAAAATATTCTTTATTTTATTTGGTTTTATTTTATCTGATTTTTCAAAGGAAGGGCATGGGCAGGAATTAGGGCAATAGGCAGGCAGGCAAGAAGAGGGAAGAGGAGGCAGCATCTTTATTTTATTTTTATTTAATTGTTCATACTGGTTGTCTCCCCCAGGACTTGGAGCTCAAACCCAGGGGTATGTGGCTTGCTTCTTTGGAGGTGATTGACCTAACCACTGTTTCACCAGGGTGCACCAGAAAATATTATTTAACCCATGTTAAAATTTCATTGTGATACTAATGATGGAGGGTTGCATTAATTCTTGGGAGAAGGAAGAAACCAAGTCACAGGAGTGAAAAGGAGAGGATTTTCTCCTCTTTCCTGAACACCCAGTGACTTAACTGTGGGCATATTTTTAAATAAAGTAATTTTGCTTTCCCATTCTTCCATCAGATTTTCAGCAATGTAAGTCTTTTCTTATTCCACAACTCTCATGTTTTCAACCTCACTCAGTCTGGTCTTAGAAGTTTCAGCATTTTCTTCACTTTGTCCCTCAGGTACCACATGAGGAGAACAGTTGGATGGTACTGCTTCTCATAAGTGTATGAGCAAAGCATAATTTGAGCAAAATCCTGACCTGAACAAGAGGGTTTGCATTTTATAAAGAGGCTGCTTGAATCACTAATTTCTGGGGTTTTAAA